>JASPKZ010003047.1:600000-1187205 GCA_030220185.1 Diploptera punctata | reverse complement strand
ATAAATTAGAGCACGCTATCAGATTGTTATCATATTGCTTTTTGTGAAGCTCAACAGTTGAGTACAGTTTACCATTATATTCCCATTCTTTTCTAAAAATATGTCTTATACTAAAATAATATAATAATATTATTATAGAAATAATAAAAAATAAAAAAAAAAATAATAAATTAGAGCACGCTATCAGATTGTTATCATTATGCTTTTTTGAAGTTTCTAGTTACATTACAGTTGATGCTACAGTACATTATTCCCATTTTTTTCTAAAATCTGTCTTATACTAAAAATATATTCTAATTAATTATTAATAGAAATAATAAAAAAATAATAAAAAATAAAAATTAGAGCACCTATCAGAGTGTTATCATATGCTTTTTTGAAGTCAAATACAGTGATGCTACAGTACCATTATATTCCCATTGCTTTCTAAAAATCTGTCTTAACTAAAAATAATATAATGAATTTATTAATAGAAATAATAAAAAATAAAAAAAAATAATAAAATTAGAGCACGCTATCAGATTGTTATCATATGCTTTTTTGAAAGTTAACATACAGTTGATGTACAGTTTACCCATATATTCCCATTCTTTTCTAAAATCTGTCTTATACTAAAAATAATATTAATAATAGATAATCAAGAAATAATAAAAAATAATAAAAAAATAGTAAATAGAGCCCGCTATCAGATTGTATCATATGCTTTTTTGAAGTCTACATATAGTTGATTGTACAGTCCATTATATTCCCATTTCTTTTATAAAATCTGTCTTATACTAAAAATAATTATTACTAATATATATAGAAATAATAAAAATAATAAAAAAATAATAAAATTAGAGCACGCTATCAGATTGTTATATATGCGTTTTTTGAAGTCTACATACAGTGATGACAGTACCATTATATCCCATTCTTTTCTAAAACTGTCTTATACTAAAAAAATATTAATAATATTATTAATAGAAATAAGAAAAATAAAAAAAAAAATAAAAATTAGAGCACGCTATCAGATTGTATCATATTGCTTTGTGAAGTCTACATACAGTTGGTACAGTACCATATATTCATTTCTTTTTAAATCGGTCTTATACTAAAACATAATATTATATATTTAATAGAATAATAAAACATATAAAAAAAATAAATAAATTAGTAGAGCAGCTATCAGATTGTTATCAGATGCTTTTGTTGAAGTCTACATACAGTGATGTACGTACCATTATATTCCCATTTTCTTTTCTAAATCTGTCTTATACCTAAAAATAATATTAATAATATCTTAATAGAAATAATAAAAAATATAAAAAAATAATAAATAGAGCACGCTATCAGATTGTTATCATATGCTTTTTGAAGTCTACATACAGTTTGGGATGTACAGTACCATTTATCCCATTTTTTTCTAAAATCTGTCTTATACAAAAAATAATAAATTAGAGGCACGCTACAGCTTGGGATCATATGCTTTTTTGAAGTCTAACCTACAGTTGAGTACAGTACCATATATGCCCCATTCTTCTTCTAAAACTGTCTTATAGTAAAATTATATTAATAATATATTAATAGAAATAATAAAAAATATAAAAAAATAATAAATTAGGAGCACGCTTATCAGATTGTATCATATGCTTTTTGAGTCTACATACAGTTGATGTACAGTACCCCTTATATTCCATTTCTTTTCTAAAAAGTGTCTATAGTAAAAATAATATTAATATATTATTAAATAGAAAATAATAAAAAATATAAAAAAATAATAATAGAGCACCGCTATCAGAATTGTTAGCATATGCTTTTGAAGTCTACATACATTGATTGTTACAGTACCATTATTCCATGTACTTTCTAAAACGGGTCTTATAGTAAATAAATTAATAATATTATATAGACATAATAAAAAAGAATAAAAAAATAATAAATTAGAGCACGTATCAGATTGTTACATATGCTTTTTTGAAGAGTTACATTAAGTTGATGTACCAGTTACCCATTATATTCCATTTCTTTTCTCAAACTGTCTTATAGTAAAATAAATTAATAATATTATTAATAGAAATAATAACAATTAATAAAAAAATTAATAAATTAGAGGCACGCTATCAAGATTTTATCATATTGGCTTTTTGAAGTCTACATACAGTTGAGACGTACCATTATATTCCCCATTTCTTTCTAAAACGTCCTTGTAGTTAAAAAAAATTAATAATATTATAATAGAAATAATAAAAAATAATGTAAAAAATAATAAATTAGAGCCACGCTATCAGATGGTTATCATAGGCTTTTTTGAAGGTCTAATAAGTTGATGTTTACAGTACCATTATATTCCCATTTCTTTCTAAAATCTGTCTTATTACTAAAATATATTTAATAATATTATTAATAGAAATAATAAAAAATAATAAAAAAATAATAATTAGAGCACGCTATCAGATTGTTATCATATGCGTTTTGAAGTATACATACAGTTGATGTACAGTACATTATATTCCCTTTCTTTTCTAAAATCTGTCTTTTTACGAAAAAGAATATTAATAATATTATTAATAGAAATAATAAAAAATAATAAAAAAAATAATAAATTAGAGCACGCTATCAGATTGTTATCATATGCTTTTTTTTTTGAAGGTTACATACAGGTGATGTACAGTACCATTATATTCCATTTCTTTTCTAAAACTGTCTATAGTAAAAATAATATAATAATATTATTAATAGAAATAATAAAAAAAATAATAAAAAAATAATAAATTAGAAGCACGACTATCAGATTGTTATCATATGTTTTTTTGAAGTTCTACATACAGTTGATGTACAGCTACCCTTATATTCCATTTTCTTTCTAAAAATCTGTCTTATACTAAAAATGATATTAATAATATTATTATAGAAATAATAAAAAAATATAAAAAAATAATAAATTAGAGCACGCTATCAGATTGTTATCCTATGCTTTTTTGAAGTCTACATACAGTTGATGTACAGTACCATTATATTCATTTCTTTTCTAAAATCTGTCTTATACTAACATTAATATTAATTAATATATTAATAGAAATAAAAAAAAATAATAAAAAAATAAAAAATTAGAGACGCTATCAGATTGTTATATATTGCTTTTTGAAAGGTCACATACATTGATGTACAGTACCATTATATTCCCATTTCTTTTCTAAAAAAACTGTCTTATAGTTAAAAATAATATTAATAATATTATAATAGAAAATAATAAAAAATAATAAAAAAATAATACATTAGAGCCGCTATAAGATTGTTACATATGCTTTTTTGAAGTTCTACATACAGTTTGATGTACAAGTACCATTCTATCCCATTTCTTTTCATAAATCTGCTTATACTAAAAATAATATTAATAATATTTATTAATGGAAATAATAAAAAATAATAAAAAAAATAATTAAATTAGAGCACGCTTCAGATTGTATCATATGCTTTTTGAAGTCTACATACAGTTGATGTACAGTACCCATTATATTCATTTCTTTTCTAAAAGCTGTCTTATATAAAAATTAATATTAATTAAGATATTACTAGAAATAATAAAAATAATAAAAAATAATAAATTAGAGCACGCTATCAGATTGTTATCATATGCTTTTGAGTCTACATACAGTTGATGTCCAGTACATTATTTCCCATTTCTTTCTACATCTGTCTTATAGTAAAATAATATTAATATTTATTAATAGAATAATAAAAATATAAAAAATAATACTTAGAGCACGCTATCATATTGTTTCTTCATTGCTTTTTGAAGTCTACATCAGTTGATGTACAGTACCATTATATTCCCATTTCTTTTCTAAAATGTCTTATGTAAAAATTATTATTCTATTATTATTAAAGAATATAAACATATAAAAAATATAAATTAGAGCACGCTATCAGATTGTTATCATATGCTTTTTTGAAGTCTACATACAGTTGATGTCCGTACCATTATATTCCCATTCTTTTCTAAAACTGCTGTAGTAAAAATATTAATACTATTATTAATAGAAATAATAAAAATAAAACAATATAAATTAGAGCACGCTATCAATTGTATCATAGCTTTTTTGAGTCTACATACGTGCTGTTAGGTACCATTATATTCCATTTCTTTTCTAACGTTTGTCGATACTAAAAATAATATAATAATTATTAATCGAAATAATAAAAATAATAAAAATAATAAAATTAGAGCACGCTATAGATTGGTACATATGCTTTTGAATTCTACAACGTTGAGTACCGTACCATTGTATTCCCATTTCTTTTCTAAAAATCGTGTCTTATACTAAAAATAATATTAATAATATTATTAATCGAAATAATAAAAAAATAATAAAAAATAATAAATTAGAGCACGCTATCAGATTGTTTTCATATGCTTTTTTGAAAGTTCTACATACAGTTGATGTACAGTACCATTATATTCCCATTTCTTTTTTAAAATCTGTCTTTATACTAAAAATAATATTAATAATATTATTAATAGAAATAATAAAAAATAATAAAAAAATAATAAATTAGAGCCCACCGCTATTCAGATGTTATCATATGCTTTTTTTGAAGTCTACCTACAGTTGATTTACAGTACCATTATATTCCCATTTTCTTTTCTAAAACTTTGTCTTATAGTAAAAAATAATATTATAATATTATTAATAGAAATAATAAAAAATAATAAAAAAATATAAATTAGAGCCACGCTATCAGATTTTATCATATGCTTTTTTGAAGTCTACATACAGTTGATGTACAGTACCATTCTATTCCATTTCTTTTTCTAAAATCTGCTTATACTAAAAATAATATTAATAATATTGATTAATCAGAAATAATCAAAATAAATAAAAAAAATAATAAATTAGAGCACGCTATCAGATTGTTATCATATGCTTTTTGAAGTCTACATTACAGTTGATGTAACAGTACCATTATATTCCCATTTCGTTTCTAAACTGTCTTATAGTAAAAATAATATTAATAATATTATTAATAGAAATAATAAAAAAATAATAAAAAAATAATAAATTAGAGCACGCTATCAGATTGTTATCATATGCTTTTTTGAAGTCTACATACAGTTGATGTACAGTACCATTATATTCCATTCTTTTTCTAAAACTTGTCTTATAGTTAAAAATAATTAATAAATTATTACTAGAAATAATAAAAAATAATAAAAAAATAATAAATTAGAGCACGCTATCAGATTGTTATCATATGCTTTTTTGAAGTCTACATACAGTTGATGTACAGTACCATTATATTCCCATTTCTTTTCTAAAATCTGTCTTATACTAAAAATAATATTAATAATATTATTAATAGAAATAATAAAAAATAATAAAAAAATAATAAATTAGAGCACGCTATCAGATTGTTATCATATGCTTTTTTGAAGTCTACATACAGTTGATTACAGTACCATATATTCCCATTTCTTTTCTAAAATCGTCTTATACTAAAAATAATATTAATAATATTATTCATGAGAAATAATAAAAAATAAAAAAAATAATAAATTAGAGCACGCTATCAGATTGTTATCATATGCTTTTTTGAAGTCTACATACAGTTGATGTACAGTACCATTATATTCCCATTTCTTTTCTAAAACTGTCTTATATGAAAAATAATATTAATAATATTTTAATAGAAATAATAAAAAATAATAAAAAAATAATAAATTAGAGCACGCTATCAGATTGTTATCATATGCTTTTTTGAAGTCTAACCTACAGTTGATGTACAGTACCATTATATTCCCATTTCTTTTCTAAAATCTGTCTTATACTAAAAATAATATTAATAATATTATTAATAGAAATAATAAAAAATAATAAAAAATAATAAATTAGAGCACGCTATCAGATTGTTATCATATGCTTTTTTGAAGTCTACATACAGTTGATGTACAGTACCATTATATTCCCATTTCTTTTCTAAAATCTGTCTTATACTAAAAATAATATTAATAATATTATTAATAGAAATAATAAAAAATAATAAAAAATAATAAATTAGAGCACGCTATCAGATTGTTATCATATGCTTTTTTGAAGTCTACATACAGTTGATGTACAGTACCATTATATTCCCATTTCTTTTCTAAAACTGTCTTATAGTAAAAATAATATTAATAATATTATTAATAGAAATAATAAAAAATAATAAAAAAATAATAAATTAGAGCACGCTATCAGATTGTTATCATATGCTTTTTTGAAGTCTACATACAGTTGATGTACAGTACCATTATATTCCATTTCTTTTCTAAAATCTGTCTTACTAGTAAAATAATATTAATAATATTATTAATAGAAATAATAAAAAATAATAAAAAAATAATAAATTAGAGCACGCTATCAGATTGTTATCATATGCTTTTTTGAAGTCTACATACAGTTGATGTACAGTACCATTATATTCCCATTTCTTTTCTAAAATCTGTCTTATACTAAAAATAATATTAATAATATTATTAATAGAAATAATAAAAAATAATAAAAAAATAATAAATTAGAGCACGCTATCAGATTGTTATCATATGCTTTTTTGAAGTCTACATACAGTTGATGTACAGTACCATTATATTCCCATTTCTTTTCTAAAACTGTCTTATACTAAAAATAATATTAATAATATTATTAATAGAATAATAAAATAATAAAAAAATAATAAATTAGAGCACGCTATCAGATTGTTATCATATGCTTTTTTGAAGTCTACATACAGTTGATGTACAGTACCATTATATTCCCATTTCTTTTCTAAAATCTGTCTTATACTAAAAATAATATTAATAATATTATTAATAGAAATAATAAAAAATAATAAAAAATAATAAATTAGAGCACGCTATCAGATTGTTATCATATGCTTTTTTGAAGTCTACATACAGTTGATGTACAGTACCATTATATTCCCATTTCTTTTCTAAAATCTGTCTTATACTAAAAATAATATTAATAATATTATTAATAGAAATAATAAAAAATAATAAAAAAATAATAAATTAGAGCACGCTATCAGATTGTTATCATATGCTTTTTTGAAGTCTACATACAGTTGATGTACAGTACCATTATATTCCCATTTCTTTTCTAAAATCTGTCTTATACTAAAAATAATATTAAT
This sequence comes from Diploptera punctata, assembly GCA_030220185.1. Classification (NCBI taxonomy): domain Eukaryota; kingdom Metazoa; phylum Arthropoda; class Insecta; order Blattodea; family Blaberidae; genus Diploptera; species Diploptera punctata. The sequence goes on along the minus strand of JASPKZ010003047.1, from coordinate 1,180,053 downwards.
AATATTATTAATAGAAATAATAAAAAATAATAAAAAAATAATAAATTAGAGCACGCTATCAGATTGTTATAGGATAAAGATATTAATAAGCTGTTAGTTTATGTTGATCGTGTAGAATTATTGGGTGATAAACGCCATCATCATCAACAACAAGGATTAAGTCCAATGACCTGTTCCGATCTCATTATAGGTCGAATTGGTCCTTCCATCTCTTCAATGGCCTTCCCAACGTTCTTCTCCCTTTTGGTTTATAATTATACATTCTTCTTGGTATGCGCTGTTCATTCATTCGTAATACGTGCTGAAGATAAGCATTTTGGTAATGCATGATAAACGTTAAGCTGACTATTTAACTCATGCCCCAAATGGGAGTCAATGACCAATCACGTTTCAATGATTTCTGTTTTACAACCAATCAGAGTCGTGTTTCACCAAATATTTATCAGTGTTATAATTACCATATTAAAGAAAGCTCCTCCTTACAATATTGCGTTCCTTTGGCAATAAATAGTATGATCTGGTTGCAGTGATAAACAAAAGAAGCAGTAGAAGCGTACCTATCGTTTCTCATTTGTTTTCAAACATCGCCGTTTACATTAAATATATAAATATTTTAAAATAACTATAGTTAAATAATGATTTGTGAGTTAAACAGCTTAATTTTATTCGTTAAATAGTCCTAACAAATGCCACTCTTGATTTCCAAATTCTCTACATAAATTCACTCCTCACTTCGTGAGTCGTGAATTTATCGATAATTTTGGAAATCACTCGTGGCATTACTTATGAAAATATATAAAACTATTATTCTACCAGTTATATTATATGGATGTGAAACATGGACTCTTACTTAAAGGGAGGAAATGAGATTACGAGTATTTGAGCACAAAGTTCTTAGGAAAATGTTTGGACCAAAGAGAGATGAACAGTCAAGTGAATGGAGAAGACTACATAACAATTAACTATATATGTATTACTTTCTTTTGTGGAATCTGGGTTTTTTCTTCAAATCGAAAACTGCGATGGGCAGGACATGTGGCATGAATGGGAATGAAAGACGTGCTTGGAAGCTTCTTGTAAGAAAACCAGAGGGAAAACGCCAAGTTAATAGACCGAGAATGAGGTGGGAGAATAACATTAACAATGATTTGAGAAAAATATACTAGGGATGATTGGAAACCATTGCTCAGTATACGGTTCGATAGAGCCAGGGAGTTAGTTAGTTATACGTGAAAAAGCATGCACTAAAAAATGAGAAACGAATGTTCTGCAGAGTCCTGTGTGTGTGGTGATGCGATGTACAGAGAAAATTATCATAATGAATATGGACAAGGGGTGTGACAAATACAGACTTTGTGTCTGGCCTTGCAAACTTGTTTTCCGCTTATATGGTTTTGAGAATCTCTCTCATAGAGACAAGAGCCCCTGAATACATTACAGTTGCAAATAGCCCCAAAATGTCAGCCATTTAACTAATGTATTACAGCAGGTTTCGTTTTTATACATATATATTCTAATGTACGAAATGTATTCGTGATTCAGAATGTACAGGTGTCCGGGACTAACGCTACCAATAACAAACTGTTATAGAACTGAAATTAATAAATGTATTGCAATGCATTATATTTGAAGATACTCTTTAACTCATGCCCCAAATGGGAGTCAATGACCAATCACGTTACAATGAATTTTTATTTACGACCAATCACAGTCGTGTTTCGCCTAGAATTTATCTACTAAAGTTTATCATAAGTAATGCCACGAGTGATTTCCAAATTATCGATAAATTTATCTAGAGAATTTGGAAATCAAGAGTGGCATTTGTTAGGACTATTTAACGAATAAAATTATGCTGTTTACTCACAAATCATTATTTAACTATAGTTATTTTAAAATATTTATATATTTAATGTAAACGGCGATGTTTGAAAACAAATCAGAAATGTGAGGTTATGTTCATTCACTGCTGCTTGATCATATTTATTTATTGCCAGATAAGATCGCAATATTGTAAGAGTGCACCCAAGTGGAGAAATAATGAAACACATCAAACTATATATCATAATCAACATTACGGGTTATTCATTTATTTTTTTAGTAAACAACTCAGTAAAATCAAGGAATCTTTTCATTATTTGCTATATTCAATGTATTTGTTGGAGAAAAATAATGCTTTGACCTGTTCAGAACATTAAAAAGGAGGAGCTTTCATTATCACAAAAGCAGGAGCTGACAAAGAGAAATCGATAAAGAGCGAGGTGAAACACGACTCATTGATTGTAAAACAACATTCATTGAAACGTGATTGGTCATTGACCAGCATTTGTGGCATGAGTTAAATAGTCATAATAATGAAAGCACCTCCTTTTTATCATTCTATGAATAGGTCATAGCGTTATTTTGCAGTGACTGACTCACTAAGAAATACGGCTACCAGATTGTATATAGGCCTATAGTGTATGAATGTCAACATGTACCGCTGCGGGAGATAATATAAAATATTTGTAGCAATTGATTATACCACAAAAAAAACTACTGTTTGCACTTTCTTAAATGTATTTTTCCCCAGAAAAATATAATTGTCATATTTACATCATAGGACATCAGAAATGAATAATATACAGTTTGATGTGTTTCATTTTTTCTCCACTAGAGTGCATTCTTACAATATTGCGTTCCTTTGGCAATAAATAATATAATCTGGTTGCAGTGACGAACAAAAGAAGCAAATGAAGCGTACCAATCATTTCTCGTTTGTTTTCAAACATCGCCGTTTACATTAAATATATAAATATTTAAAAATAACTATAGTTAAATAATGATTTGTGAGTAAACAGCTTAATTTTATTCGTTAAATAGTCCTAACAAATGCCACTCTTGAGTTCCAAATTCTCTAGATAAATTCACTCCTCACTTCGTGAGTCGTGAATTTATCGGTAATTTGGAAATCACTCGTGGCATTACTTATGAAAAATTTTCGCCTAAACCGAGACTCGAACCCGGGATCTTTGACTTTCCGGGCCAAAATGCTCTACCAACTGAGCTACCGAAGCGAGTTGCGATCTAGACGCAAATTTTTCTCTTTATTCGTTGTAATTCCCGAGTTCGAGTCTGGATCTAGGCGAAAAATTTTCTCTTCAAATATAATTTATCCTTCAGTGAGAAATGTTAAATTAATAATAAAAACATCAACAGACGCCTACTGGCTTTATAAAGTAATGTTAAATTCCCTATAAATGCCTTCTTAACTAAGAAGCCGCCATTTGCAAAGATAGAAGCGACGTTTTCGAAGCATTTGGCGCGAGGGAATTACAACGTATAAAGAAAAAAAAATTGCATCTAGATCGCAGCCCGCCTCGGTAGCTCAGTTGGTAGAGCATTTGGCCCGGAAAGCCAAAGGTCCCGGGTTCGAGTCTCGGTCTAGGCGAAAATTTTTCCCTTCAAATATAATTTATCCTTCATTGAGAAGTGTTAAATTAATAATAAAAACATATTGTAATGAAGTTTGTTGCAAAACATACATAACCTCAACTAGTTTGTAAGGTAATCAGTAAATTTCCACATGTGCACCTCTAGTTTCAAGGTTTGGGTGTTCGAATCCGCTTGGAGTCGATTATTTTTTCTTCACGGAATAAAAATCTTGAGCTTAGTTTCGTTCCATAATGTGGGGGGCTCCATCTTGTTGGAAGACGCCCGCAAAATGAACAATTCGAATAACGTTGAGAATTTACGTACTTTCATTGTTGCCACCACAAACTTAAAATGAAATTAAACATGAATAATTACGTACTTTGAATCAATAAACACAAATATGAAAAAGATGTACAAAGGAATTAAACATAGACTCAATTCTAGTGATGCGTGCTATTATGCATTACAGAGACTCTTGTCATCCCAACTCCTTTCAAAAAAACGTAAAACTGAAAAAATATGGGCCTAAAACTGTTATACTACCGGATATATTGGGTATATGGATGCGAAACATAGACTCTTACTTTAAGGGTGGAAAGCAGATTACGAGTACTTGAGAATAAATTCCTTAGGAAATTTTTTTTGACCAAAGAGAGAAGAACAGACAGGTGAATGGAGATGACTACATAACAGTGCGCTATATTCTTTTTTATAGCAAGCCAGATATAATAAGAACAGTCAAGTCTCGAAGACTGCAATGGGCAGTAAGAAATCCACAGGGAAAACGCCCAATTGGTAGACCAGGATTGAGGTGGGAGAATAACATTGACATACAAGATTCAATGAGTAATGCCACGAGTAATTTCCAATTTTTCTAGAGAATTTGGAAATCAAGAGTGGCATTTCTCAGGACTATTTAACGAATAAAATTAAGCTGTTTACTCACAAATCACTAATTATATACAGTTATTTTGAAAGATTTAACGTAAACGGCGATGTTTGAAAACAAATGAGAAACGTCTGTTATGTTTCACTTGTTCATCACTGCATCCAGATATTATTTATTGCCAAAAGATCGCAATGTTGTAAAAACGCATGCTAGTGGAGAAAAAATGAAACACATCAAACTGTATATTAATTAATTTCTGATGTCATATGACGTAAATATGTCAATTATATTTTTCCTGGAACGTTATTACCTGGGAAATAATAGTTTAAGAAAGTGCAAACAGTGTTTTTTTTGTGTTATAATCAGTTGCTAGAAATATTTCTACATTATATATCGCAAGCACTATCTGTTTACATTCGTGCACTACATATATAGTATGTGCTAGCCGTGTTTATTTCGCTAAATAGAAGTGAAAATAAATACAAACATCGAGCGGAACGGGTTACTTTTTTGATTACCGATGATAAATTTGAGGCTATGATGAATCTACGACGATACAATTAAAAGGTGACTTCGCCGGCTTGTTCATCTAAAGAACCGAAGAAGCTGATATTTCGATATTAACTAATTTAAGCCACTCTGCTAGGTTTTTTTCTCGAAATCGAGATTGTCCGTCTAATCGAAGTCGAGGCTGTCCGTCTCCTCGAATTCGAGACTGCCCGTCTCCTCGGATTCGAGACAGCCCGTATCCTCGAATTCTAGACTGTTCGGTTTCTCGAATTCGATATTGTTCGGTATCTCGAATTCGAGATTGTTCGGTTTCTCGAATTCGATATTGTTCGGTATCTCGAATTCGAGATTGTTCGGTTTCTCGAATTCGACTCGGTTCGGTTTCTCGAATTCGAGATTGTTCGGTTTCTCAAATTCGAGGTTGTTTGGCTTCTCGATTTCGAGATTGTTCGGTTTCTCGAATTCGAGATTGTTTGGCTTCCCGAATTCGAGATTGTTCGGTTTCTCGAATTCGAGATTGTTCGGTTTCTCGAATTCGAGATTGTTCGGTTTCTCGAATTCGAGACTGTTCGGTTTCTAGAATTCGAGATTGGTTGGCTTCTCGAATTCGAGATTGTTCGGTTTCTCGAATTCCAGACGGTTCGGTTTATCGAATTCGGGATTGTTAGGTTTTTTGAATTCGAGATTGTTCGGATTCCCGAATTTGACATTGTTCGGTTTCTCGAATTCGATACGGTTCATTTTCTCGAATTCGAGACTGTTCGGTTTCTCTAATTCGAGATTGTCCGGTTTCTCGAATTCGAGATTTTGCGGTGTCTCGAATTAGAGATTGTTCGGTTTCTCGAATTCCAGACGGTTCGGTTTCTCGAATTCCAGACGCTTCGGTTTCTCGAATTCGAGACGGTTCGGTTTCACGAATTGGAGACTGTTTGGGTTATCGAATTGGAGATTGTTCGGTTTCTCGAATTCGACATTGTTTGGTTTCTCGAATTCGAGACGGTTCGGTTTCTCGAACTCACGATTATTCGGTTTCTCGAATTTGAGACTGTTCGGTTTCTCGAATTCCAGACGATTAGGTTTCTCGAATTCGAGACGGTTCGGTTTCTCGAATTGGAGACTGTTTGGTTTATCGAATTCGAGATTGTTCGGTTTCTCGAATTCGAAATTGTTTGGTTTCTCGAATTCGAGATTGTTCGGTTTCTCGAATTGGAGACTGTTTGGTTTATCGAATTCGAGATTGTTCGGCTTCTCGAATTCGAGACGGTTCGGTTTCTCGAATTCGAGATTAATCGGTTTATCGAATTTGAGACGGTTCGGTTTCTCGAATTCGAGATTGTTCGGTTTCTCGAATTCCAGACGGTTCGGTTTATCGAATTCGGGATTGTTAGGTTTCTCGAATTCGAAGCTGTTCGGTTTCTAGAATTCGAGATTGTTCGGTTTCTCGAATTCGAGATTGTTCGGTTTCTCGAATTCGAGACTGTTCGGTTTCTAGAATTCGAGATTGTTTGGCTTCTCGAATTCGAGATTGTTCGGTTTCTCGAATTCGAGACTGTTTGGTTTCTAGAATTCGAGATTGTTCGGTTTCTCGAATTCCAGACGGTTCGATTTATCGAATTCGGGATTGTTAGGTTTTTTGAATTCGAGATTGTTCGGATTCCCGAATTTGACATTGTTCGGTTTCTCGAATTCGAGATTGTCCGGTTTCTCGAATTCCAGACGGTTCGGTTTCTCGAATTCCAGACGGTTCGGTTTCTCAAATTCGAGACGGTTCGGTTTCACGAATTGGAGACTGTTTGGTTTATCGAATTGGAGATTGTTCGGTTTCTCGAATTCGACATTGTTTGGTTTCTCGAATTCGAGACGGTTCGGTTTCTCGAACTCGCGATTATTCGGTTTCTCGAATTTGAGACTGTTCGGTTTCTCGAATTCCAGACGATTCGGTTTCTCGAATTCGAGACGGTTCGGTTTCTCGAATTGGAGACTGTTTGGTTTATCGAATTCGAGATTGTTCGGTTTCTCGAATTGGAGACTGTTTGGTTTCTCGAATTGGAGACTGTTTGGTTTATCGAATTCGAGATTGTTCGGCTTCTCGAATTCGAGACGGTTCGGTTTCTCGAATTCGAGATTAATCGGTTTATCGAATTTGAGACGGTTCGGTTTCTCGAATTCGAGATTGTTCGGTTTCTCGAATTCCAGACGGTTCGGTTTATCGAATTCGGGATTGTTAGGTTTCTCGAATTCGAGACTGTTCGGTTTCTAGAATTCGAGATTGTTCGGTTTCTCGAATTCGAGATTGTTCGGTTTCTCGAATTAGAGACTGTTCGGTTTCTAGAATTCGAGATTGTTTGGCTTCTCGAATTCGAGATTGTTCGGTTTCTCGAATTCGAGACTGTTTGGTTTCTAGAAATCGAGATTGTTCGTTTTCTCGAATTCGAGATTTTTCGTCTCCGCGAAATCGAGACTGTCCGTCTCCTCGAAATCGAGACTGTCCGGTTTCCCGAATTCGAGATTATTCGGTTTCCTCGAATTCGACACTTGTTCGGTTTCTCGAATTCGATATTGTTCGGTTTCTCGAATTCGCAGACGGTTCGGTTTTTCTCGAATTCGAGATTGTTCGGTTTCTCGAATTCGAGATTGTTCGGTTTCTCGAATTGGAGATTGTTCGGTTTCTCGAATTCGAGATTGTTCGGTTTCTCGAATTCGAGATTGTTCGGTTTCTCGAATTCGAGGATTGTTCGGTTTCTCGAATTCGAGATTGTTCGGTTTCTCGAATTCGAGATTGTTCGGTTTCTCGAATTCGAGATTGTTCGGTTTCTCGAATTCGAGATTGTTCGGTTTCTCGAATTCGAGATTGTTCGGTTTCTCGAATTCGAGATCGTTCGGTTTCTCGAATTCGAGATTGTTCGGTTTCTCGAATTCGAGATTGTTCGGTTTCTCGAATTCGAGATTGTTCGGTTTCTCGAATTCGAGAGTGTTCGGTTTCTCGAATTCGAGATTGTTCGGTTTCTCGAATTCGAGATTGTTCGGTTTCTCGAATTCGAGATTGTTCGGTTTCTCGAATTCGAGATTGTTCGGTTTCTCGAATTCGAGATTGTTCGGTTTCTCGAATTCGAGATTGTTCGGTTTCTCGAATTCGAGATTGTTCGGTTTCTCGAATTCGAGTGTGTTCGGTTTCTCGAATTCGAGATTGTTCGGTTTCTCGAATTCGACATTGTTCGGTTTCTCGAATTCGAGAGTGTTCGGTTTCTCGAATTCGAGATTGTTCGGTTTCTCGAATTCGAGAGTGTTCGGTTTCTCGAATTCGAGATTGTTCGGTTTCTCGAATTCGAGATTGTTCGGTTTCTCGAATTCGAGATTGTTCGGTTTCTCGAATTCGAGAGTGTTCGATTCCTCGAATTCGAGAGTGTTCGGTTTCTCGAATTCGAGATTGTTCGGTTTCTCGAATTCGAGATTGTTCGGTTTCTCGAATTCGAGATTGTTCGGTTTCTCGAATTCGAGATTGTTCGGTTTCTCGAATTCGAGATTGTTCGGTTTCTCGAATTCGAGATTGTTCGGTTTCTCGAATTCGAGATTGTTCGGTTTCTCGAATTCGAGATTGTTCGGTTTCTCGAATTCGAGATTGTTCGGTTTCTCGAATTCGAGATTGTTCGGTTTCTCGAATTCGAGATTGTTCGGTTTCTCGAATTCGAGATTGTTCGGTTTCTCGAATTCGAGATTGTTTAGGTTTCTCGAATTCGAGATTGTTCGGTTTCTCGAATTCGAGATTGTTCCGGTTTCTCGAATTCGAGATTGTTCGGTTTCTCGAATTCGAGATTGTTCGGTTTCTCGAATTCGAGATTGTTCGGTTTCTCGAATTCGAGATTGTTCGGTTTCTCGAATTCGAGATTGTTCGGTTTCTCGAATTCGAGATTGTTCGGTTTCTCGAATTCGAGATTGTTCGGTTTCTCGAATTCGAGATTGTTCGGTTTCTCGAATTCGAGATTGTTCGGTTTCTCGAATTCGAGATTGTTCGGTTTCTCGAATTCGAGATTGTTCGGTTTCTCGAATTCGAGATTGTTCGGTTTCTCGAATTCGAGATTGTTCGGTTTCTCGAATTCGAGATTGTTCGGTTTCTCGAATTCGAGATTGTTCGGTTTCTCGAATTCGAGATTGTTCGGTTTCTCGAATTCGAGATTGTTCGGTTTCTCGAATTCGAGATTGTTCGGTTTCTCGAATTCGAGAATGTTCGGTTTCTCGAATTCGAGATTGTTCGGTTTCTCGAAATCGAGATTGTTCGGTTTCTCGAAATCGAGATTGTTCGGTTTCTCGAATTCGAGATTGTTCGGTTTCTCGAATTCGAGATTGTTCGGTTTCTCGAATTCGAGATTGTTCGGTTTCTCGAATTCGACAATGTTCGGTTTCTCGAATTCGACATTGTTCGGTTTCTCGAATTCGAGATTGTTCGGTTTTTAGAATTCGAGATTGTTCGGTTTCTGTAATTCGAGATTGTTCGGTTTCTCGAATTCGAGATTGTTCGGTTTCTCGAATTCGAGATTGTTCGGTATCTCGAATTCGAGATTGTTCGGTTTCTCGAATTCGAGAATGTTCGGTTTCTCGAATTCGAGATCGTTCGGTTTCTCGAATTCGAGATCGTTCAGCTTCTCGAATTCGAGATTGGACGGCTTCTCGAATTCGAGATTGTTCCGGTTTCTCGAATTCGAGATTGGACTGTTTCTCGAATTCGAGATTGGACTGTTTCTCGAATTCGAGATTGGACTGTTTCTCGAATTCGAGATTGTTCGGTTTCTCGAATTCGACATTGTTCGGTTTCTCGAATTCGACATTGTTCGGTTTCTCGAATTCGGCATTGTTCGGTTTCTCGAATTCGACATTGTTCGGTTTCTCGAATTCGAGATTGGACGGTTTCTCGAATTCGATATTGTTCGGTTTCTCGAATTCGACATTGTTCGGTTTCTCGAATTCGACATTGTTCGGTTTCTCGAATTCGACATTGTTCGGATTTTCAAATTCGACATTGTTCGGTTTCTCGAATTCGACATTGTTCGGTTTCTCGAATTCGACATTGTTCGGTTTCTCGAATTCGAGATTGTTCGGTTTCTCGAATTCGAGATTGTTCGGTTTCTCGAATTCGAGATTGTTCGGTTTCTCGAATTCGAGATTGTTCGGTTTCTCGAATTCTAGATCGTTCGGTTTCTCGAATTCGAGATTGTTCGTCTTCACGAAATCGTATTTGATCGACTTGTCGTTTCCCCTATCATGAAGACAGATGTCGCAGCGGTTCCCTTGATTCCACCAGTAGATTATCATTCCCAAACTAAACTCAAAATTATTAATATTTAATCGTATCATTTTCAAGTTCATTTTAATTTTTCAAAATTCAAATCTAAATTCAAATTTCAATCCTAACGACCAGGCATTTAAGCAGCGCTTGCGGATGGAGCTTTAACACCCAAGACGACGCACTAAATTCATTAGAGACGCCCTCTAGACTTGACAGACAAATTCAACATCCGAACAATGATCCCTCCGATGGAAATGCCAGGTAACTTGCTACGATGCTATCATATGACAAACAACATGCCTAGCATAAAAATAAGACCCTACAGTGTCTGGGATGCTACGGTGTCCCAATTCTTCTTCGGCAGCGTCGTATTTCTTAGAGAGTCATTCACTGCAAAATAATGCTTGGCCTATTCAGAATGTTAAAAAGGAGGAGCTTTATTTAATACGAAAAACTTATTTGATAAATTCCAGGCGAAACACTACTGTGATTGATTGTAAAACAAAATTCATTGAAATGTGATTGGTCATTGACTCCCATTTGGGGCATGAGTTAGATAGTCATTGTAATTGCTCACATCTTCCTTACAATTCAGCGAGAAGATTGCGCCTGCTTTTAATGGTACAGAGCTTTGAAGTCAGGAACCACACAAAGTTGAATAAAGTCTCAAATCACTTTCAGCACAAAGTTTGTTTCTGTATTTATTTTTTTAAATAGGCACATGAACAAAACGACTTTTCGCACAAATATGTAGATGAAAAGGGTAATGAAGCCGTTATGGCTTTATTCACTAACACTTGGAACTCCTTTAAACTTAATCAAAAACCAACCAATTGCAAAGATTTGTAACAACTTTTATGTAACTGAAAATCAGTGGAAATTTCGAAGCTGCTCTTTTTATTTACGCTTAATGTGAATTCTAAAATTGTTGACTCTTCGAAGGGATTGAAAATCCAATTAATATTATTATTATTATTATTATTATTATTATTATTATTATTATTATTATTATTATTATTATTATTATTATGCAATGACGCAGAAATGAAGGAAACAGTAATAAGTCTAACGTCAAAACCCGCCATTATAGAAAAGTTTTGGCGAACTCCTTGAAATATTTTGCGAACCGTAGGTTGAAAAACGATAGCCTGTATAAAGGAATGTGTGTATGTAAATTGCATACTTCTAAATAGCTGAAACAATCTTCAAGACTATTTAACTCATACCCTATATTGCAGTTAATGACCAATTACGTTTCAATGAATTTTTTTTTACAACCAATGAGAGTCGTGTTTCAATTCGCAGTGACTGACTCTCCAACAAATACGTTGGATGTAGCGAATAATGAACAGATTCTTTCGAACTACACATTTGAAAATTGTGTGTTCAATAATTGTGTTTTTAAATAATGGTTTTACTCAGTTGTTTCCTAAAAATAAGTTAATAACCTATAATGTTGGTTATAATTAAAGATCGGATGTTAGGGAAAATGCTTATAGTTATTTATTATAGATATTGTAAAAGTGACTTCATATAAGTTCATACTGACGTCCCTAGAGGTGTTTTCCATGAACTTAATTTTGCCTATAAATGCCTATTTCAGCTTACAATGCCTATAAATGCCTATTTCAGCTTACAATGCCTATAAATGCCTATTTCAGCTTACCATGCCTATAATTGCCTATTTCAGCTTACAATGCCTGTTTCAGCTTAAAATGCCTATAAATGCCTATTTCAGCTTACAATGCCTATAAATGCCTGTTTCAGCCTCCAATGACTATAAATGCCTATTTCAGGTTACAATGCCTATAAATGTCTATTTCAGCTTACAATGCCTATTTCAGCTTACCATGCCTATAATTGCCTATTTCAGCTTACAATGCCTGTTTCAGCTTACAATGCCTATAAATGCCTATTTCAGCTTACCATGCCTATAAATGCCTATTTCATTTTACAATGCCTATAAATGCTTATTTCAGCTTACAATGCCTATAAATGCCTATTTCAGCTTACCATGCCTATAAATGTCTATTTCAGCTTACAATGCCTATAAATGCCTATTTCAGCTTACAATGCCTATAAATGCCTATTTCAGCTTACCATGCCTATAAATGCCTATTTCATTTTACAATGCCTATAAATGCTTATTTCAGCTTACAATGCCTATAAATGCCTATTTCAGCTTACCATGCCTATAAATGTCTATTTCAGCTACCAATGCCTATAAATGCCTATTTCAGCTTACAATGCCTATAAATGCCTATTTCAGCTTACCATGCCTATAAATGCCTATTTCAGCTTACCATGCCTATAAATGCCGATTTCAGCTTACAATGCCTATACATACCTATTTCAGCTTACAATGCCTATAAATGCCTATTTCAGCTTACAATGCCTATAAATGCCTATTTCAGCTTACCATGCCTATAAATGCCTATTTCAGCTTACCATGCCTATAAATGCCTATTTCAGCTTACAATGCCTATAAATGCCTATTTCAGCTTACAATGCCTATAAATGCCTATTTCAGCTTACCATGCCTATAAATGCCTATTTCATTTTACAATGCCTATAAATGCTTATTTCAGCTTACAATGCCTATAAATGCCTATTTCAGCTTACCATGCCTATAAATGTCTATTTCAGCTTACAATGCCTATAAATGCTTATTTCAGCTTACAATGCCTATAAATGCCTATTTCAGCTTACCATGCCTATAAATGCCTATTTCAGATTACAATGCCTATAAATGCCTATTTCAGCTTACAATGCCTATAAATGCTTATTTCAGCTTATCATGCCTATAAATGCCTATTTCAGCTTACCATGCCTATAAATGCCTATTTCAGCTTACAATGCCTATAAATACCTATTTCAGCTTACAATGCCTATAAATGCCTATTTCAGCTTACAATGCCTATAAATGCCTATTTCAGCTTACCATGCCTTTAAATCCCTATTTCAGGTTACCATGCCTATAAATGCCTATTTCAGCATTACCATGCCTATAAATGCCTATTTCAGCTTACCATACCTATAAATGCCTATTTCAGCTTACAATGCCTATAAATGCCTATTTCAGCTTACAATGCCTATAAATGCCTATTTCAGCTTACAATGCCTATAAATGCCTATTTCAGCTTACCATGCCTATAAATGCCTATTTCAGCTTACCATGTCTATAAATGCCTATTTCAGCTTACAATGCCTATAAATGCCTATTTCAGCTTACAATGCCTATAAATGCCTATTTCAGCTTACAATGCCTATAAATGCCTATTTCAGCTTACAATGCCTATAAATGCCTATTAGCCATTTTTATCGAAATTAACTTAGTATTTCAATGAAATTAATTGAAATGGACAAACTTCATGACACATATCTATTATTTTTTATGTTTATAACACTGAATTCTGTCTGTAGTCTCGTTCACAGACAGGTGCTTCAAGGAAAGTTGTTCGACAAGTGTATGTGGCTTTTTTTTACACCTTTAGAACAGTTGTTTCACGATGCCTAAAGAACGGACAACAGTAAAAGACAAACTGACCAATTTCTTGAAAGAATTTGGTTCGGAAATATTCTCAAGTGTCATTGTTTTGCAAAGTGTGTAACATTTTAGTGAATTGCGCGAAGAGGTGCCATGATTCGTAGCACGTACACACTGAACTGCAAAACATAAGTAGGTCCTATGCTCATTGTAAAAAGGCAAAACAAGTTCCAAAATCATCTCTGATATCTTCGTATGGTATTGATAGCATACGTTTGTATTCTTTACGTAACATTAATATAAAATTATGGAATATTCACCTGAAAGGTCCGTCTCCTCAACTTAATTAATCATTTAACTGTAGCGCTTTCGAGACTTGTTCCATCATCGGCAGGATTCAAAACTGGTGTTTCACTGAAGATCTGGTAGAGGGGGTTGCATGTATTGGGTTCGTTTTCGTTTATCAGGCTATCGTTGTCGTGAGCTGCTTTCATGATTTCCATCTCTTCGAGTACGTTTATCTTCGCTGGATTATTTTCTCTGTGCATTACTGTTAGGGTGTTTTCAATATTTAACATGCGATGTCCTTCATGGATAACGTGTTTTGCATAGCTTGATTTCTCTTCTGCGTGAATGAAGTCTCGAAAATGTTCTTTGAATCTGATGTTAAAACTCCTGTTTGTCCTTCCTATATAAAATTTGTTGCAGTCCTTACATGTCAGTTTATAAACTCCTTTGCTGTTGAAAATTTTTGTAAAAGTTGATCTTTACGTAAGACTGTAAAATTTTATGTTCACAGTCACACTCACTCACTGGCACTATCGAACCCGTAGGTTCATGGCCGCACGGACATAAGCTCTCCATACATCCCTATCCTGAGCTAATGCTTTCCAATCATTCCCTGTATAATCTACTTCCCTCAAATCATAGTTAATGTTGTTCTCCCACCTCATTCTTGGTCTACCAACTGGGCGTTTTCCTTCTGGCTTTCCAAAAAGAAGTTTCCATGCACGTCTTTCATTCCCCATACGTGCAACATGTCCTGCCCATCGCAGTCTACGAGACTTAACTGTTCTTATTATATCTGGCTTCCTATAAAGACCCTGTAGTTCATTGTTATGTAGTCTTCTCCATTCACCTGTCTGTTCATCTCTCTTTGGTCCAAAAATTTTCCTAAAAACTTTATTCTCAAATACTCGTAATCTCCTTTCCTCCCTTAAAGTAAGAGTCCATGTTTCGCACCCATATAATATAACTGGTAGAATAATAGTTTTATATATTTTCAGTTTAACGTTTTTTGAAAGGAGTTGGGACATCAAAAGTCTCTGCAATGCATAATAGCATGCATTTCCAGAATTGAGCCTATGTTTAATTTCTTGTGCATCTCATTCCTATTTGTGATTATTGTTCCTAGGTATTTGATTTCAGCCAATTCCTCAAAATTTCCCTCATTTGTCATTAGCTGTCCATTTCCATTATATAATGTATTTCTACGTGTGACCATATATTTAGTTTTACTGATATTTACTTCCAGTCCTAATTTCTAGTGTTACTCAATAGTGTGTGCGTGTTGGCCTTTAGTATCTCCTCGCTATCGGCCAGTAGTACTACATCATCAGCATAAACTACAGCTTATTAATACCATTCAGTTGTAAGCCTTCCTCATTCTCTAAAGATTTAATGGCATGCTCTAGTACAAAATTAAATAGTAGAGGAGATAGTGCATCTCCTTGCTTCAACCCATTCTGGATTTCAAAAGTGTCTGAAAACTGTTTGCCTACACGCACCCTACTCTTTGAGCCATTTAGACACATTCGTATAAGTCTAACTAACTTTTTAGGAATTCCGAACTCCAGCAGGATACTATATAACTTCTCCCTCTTAATGTTGCAGTCCATATTTTGTAAGAGCCTATTTTGATTTTTGAGTGCCTATGTTAATGATTTTAGTGTCTTTTTGCCTGCCTATTTTGAACATTTTAAGTGCCTTAACATCCGGACTCTGGGTAATGAGATTTCTGAGAAGTGTGGCTGGGTGTGGTAGCTTCCACAGCACCCTTGATATATAAAATGATATTCAAATATTCGGTGGCATACTTAAAGAGCCACAGGCTATTGACCCCTGTTCTAATGAATATTAATTTTTATTTTTGCAGGCGGACGGCCATGGAGTGGAGACAGGCCCGGACCTGGATGAGGAGATGGAGAAGGTATTTGCAATGGCGGAGGATGATCGTTTCGATGTCTCCAAGTTCGCTGCATCCCCTGACTCCAACTCCAGCAAACGCAGCTTCAATGAAAAGGATTACAGCCGTAAGTAAACAATATCATACACAATGGAAACAGATATAAATAACAAACTAAATAAGTTTAATTATGTAACAGGAACACTAAAAAGAACTTTGAAAAATAAATCCAGAAAAGACATACAAGACAATGACTTCCTATTACACTGAGCAACAAATGTTATACTTTTTTTTTGTCTCAGAAAGAAAAAATATGGTGATTCTGATAGTATTTTTTCTCCGAATTCAAATATGATATCGGTTTTTCTCCATCACGCATGATTTTCAAGAGACAGGAATTTATCATTTCAAACACTTTAATATTTTCTAACATTCGTAACTACACAATATTCGAACATTCGGACTCACCTAGAAAGTAAGAAATTACCATTTTCTGCTATATTTCGCCTGTGGAGAATCCCTCCTGATGGTCCAACAATAATCGGCCAGCATATTAGGATTCCATTTGCCTTGGTATATCTTTTCCATAGCTGAAATCTCCTGACTTAGCTCATTTGGTTTTATTTTACAATGGACAAATGGACGAAAACACGTTTATTAAAATAATAATTATTTAAATCCATATATAATCATAGATTTATACCAATTGTTATTGAAAGAATCTCAACAAATAAATTTATTAATTGAATTTCTAAATTAAGAGGGTTATCAGATGACTGAAAGCAAGTAATGGTCTCTTAAACCAATTTTGAAATTGAAATAAAAAACTGTGCGTGATGGAGAAACTCCGAATATATATTTCAAAACACGATAAAAAACTGCATTAAGTACAACTATTGGTACTCATGAGACAAAAATCATGTTGACCAGTGACGGATCCGAAACAAGGACAATGGCAACAATCTGCCAGAATGCAAGCTGCTGAAATGAAATTCCTCAGACCAATAGCAGGATAAGTGCAAAAGATCAAGAAAGACACCACGACATAAATAAGACAACAACTGAAAGTAGAGGAATTAAAGGGCAGGCAACAATAGTGAATTACAGCCCTCGCATGGTATCTTTACCTTGTCGTGGTGGAGTGTCTAGGGAATTGTGTGCTTAAATGATCCTGATACGAAGCCATGGCCGGGGCGGTAGCATTGCTGCCGATATGGTTTACCCATGCCGGACTGGTCGAAGGTGATAAGCCATACGAAAAAAGTATGCCTTGGTCGAAATAAGTGACGATCTTTCACCCGCTAAAAATATAAACCGTCCAGAAATGCGGACATGGGGTTTCAAATGGGGTAAAATTTTCTGGAGGTCAAATAGTCCCCCACGTTTAATCTCGCGGCCGGGCACTACTTCAGGGAGAAAAACCCATGCCAAAAGTCGTCAAACACAGTGAACAATGTTCCTAGTAACATGGAATGTTAGGACTGTTAGCTCAGGATAGGGATTTAATGGGGTAAGAAACTTATGTCCGCGCGCACAGATGAACCTAACGTGTTATCGAGTAGTTCCAGTGAGGTAAGTAAGTAAGTAAATGTGAAATCCAGAACGCAACTAAGAAAAGAAACCGTTAGCAAGGATAATTGAGAATAGAATAGCAAATCAGCCGGAGGCAACTATTCACAATGAGGAAGAAGACTCTTGTGGACGAAGCCAAAGAAATTATGTAAACAGCAGCAATTTGGAGTCGGAACAGGCTAGTAAAAATGCCTAAACAGTGAAGAAGAAGATGTAAGAAGACTAAGATCGTGATCCTATAGTTCGTAGGAATAGGCGAAGTTCTCTCTCGGACTTGTTGTGCCAGAAACAGGGCGCCAATCATTAGTCATCACCATTTCCACGTTTTACCCCCTTAAGGGTCGTTTCAAGTCTCGTACCTGTCAATTAAACAGTTGGATGCATCTCCGTCTTCGGCCTATCCGTACGATTGCCTGGTCTGTCTGGCTATACATACCTAAATCTAACTCACTGCTGGCAGCTATCGAACCGCTCCTACATGGCCGCGCTGACATAAAAGCTCTCCATACATCCTGGTAATCCTGAACTCATATTTTCCAATCTATCTCTACCCGGTATAATATCCTTCCCGAATCAAATCATGATTAATGTTATATCTCTCCTCCTCAGTCTTGGCGCTTTACCAACTGTGCCGTTTTTCTCTCTGGTTTTCCTGCTAGAACCTTCCACGCTCCTCTTTTTTTACCCTTCCGTGTCACATTTACTGCCCATTACAGTCTATGAGACTTGAAGTTCTTATATTTGGTTTCTCATTTAGTTCATTGTTATGTAATCTTCTCCATTCTTCCGTCTGTCCATCTCACTTTGATAAAAAAATCCAAAGGATTTTATTCTCAAATACTCGTAACTTTTTTTCCTTCCCTTATAGTTTTTTTTTTCAAATGCCCCAGGTTGCCTTTCGACATTCCTATTTCTGGTTTGTCTCCTGGCATGGCGTACTTGTAACCCACTTCTGAGGTTGGGGCGCTTGGAAGGCGGGGTTACATTGCCCCGATGATATGATGTGTGATGATGATGATTATGATGGTGATAGGGTGCGCCAGGAGAGTCCCTAATCATAAGCTTAACCTAAGATGAATATGAATGATGATGATTGCGATGGCCATATGATTTCGGGGACCGTTTGGGCCTTAAAGTTTTCCTGACATTTGTCTTACAGGTGAGGAAAAGCCCCGATAAAAACCTCACCCAGAAAAACTGTCCCGACCGGGGATCGAACCCGGGCCAACTGCGTGACAAGGCAGCACGCTACCTCGAGACCACAGCGGTGGACTCTTCCCTTAAAGTAAGAGTCCATGTTTCATATCCATATAATATAACTGGTAGAATAACAGTTTTATGTATTTTCAGTTTTTTTTTTTGAGAGAGAAGTTGGACAGGAGTCCCTGAAGTACATAATAGCACTCATTTCCAGAATTGAGCACATATTTAATTTATTTTTTCATCTCATTCCTGTTTGTAATTATTGTTGTTAGGTATTTGAATTCAGCCCTTTTTCTCTCATTTGTCAATTAACTGTCCATTTCCAATTTAATATACCGGTAATGTATTTCTATGTGTGACCATTTATTTAATTTTATTGATGTTTATTTCCAGACCCAGTTTCTTAGTGTTACTCAATAGAATGTTAATTTCTTCTTCTTCTTCTTCTTCTTCTCTTCTTCTTACATCCAGTGTAGACAAGGTGTCTGTTCCTCTTGAATGTATTGCCTCAATTGTATCTTTCCATCTTTTCTTCGAGCGTCCAATATTTCTTTTTTTCAGTTGGCAATTTATCCCTAGCTATTTTATTTATTTCGTCTTTTGACATTCTATTTATATGTTCATTCCATTATTATTTTTTTAGGAATATTCCACAATACAGTGTTTCTCCTTCAACCCAAAGTGATTTGTCGCCAGAGGTTCCTGTCTAAATCATCACCTTCCCTCAAATCTCTAGCTTCTATATTTCTCTTCACTCCATTCATTCATCGTTCTCTAGGCCTGCCTCTTCTACTTCTTCCATTAGCTTTCCAATTAATGATCTTCTTTGGTATTCTATCTTCTTCCATTCTTATGAGATGTCCATATCATCTCAAACGTTTTTCTTCTATTTTTCCTAATGTTTTTTTCTTCAACTTGACATTCCATTATTTCCTTCTATTATTTATCCAATTTGAAATGTGTTCCATTTGTAAATTTTCTCTTATCTTATCACTTCTACTCATTAGAATGTTAATGTAATTACTTCAATTTTACGATTAAAATGTGCAACCCCACCGGGTATCGAACCCATACCCGCCAGTCAGGAAGCAGGCGTGCTACCATCTGAACCAGAATGGTAGATCTAGTGTTGAGTGATATATGCTGTATAGAATTGAGCTATCATTTAGTTCTGCAGTTTAGGTAATCGTAAACAAGATACTTTTTTTACACGCTTTATATTAGCTTGACCTGTATCTCTCTATCTATCTATCTATCTATCTATCTATCTATCTATCTATCTATCTATCTATCTATCTATCTATGTAACGGAATCTTTCAACGCGATTTTCACCCACTTAAATTCATTGGATCGACTTGAAACTTTGTATACTTGTAGAGGACCCGTGACAATACAATCATTTCATATTTATTTTCTAAAATCCTGGCCATAATCATCAGAAAATCAAAAAAAGTGTTTTTGTATCAATGTAACGGAATCTTTCAACGCGATTTTCACCCACTTAGAAAAATTGGATCGACTTGAAACTTTGTATAAGTGTAGAGGACCCGTGACAATACAATAATTTCATATTTATTTTCTAAAATCCTGGCCATAATCATCAGAAAATCAAAAAAAGTGTTTTTGTATCAATGTAACGGAATCTTTCAACGCGATTTTCACCCACTTAGAAACATTGGATCGACTTGAAACTTTGTATACTTGTAGAGGACCCGTGACAATACAATAATTTCATATTTATTTTCTAAAATAAAATCCTGGCCATAATCATCAGAAAATCAAAAAAAGTGTTTTTGTATCAATGTAACGGAATCTTCCAACGCGATTTTCACCCACTTAGAAACATTGGATCGACTTGAAACTTTATATAAGTGTAGAGGACCCGTGACAATACAATAATTTCATATTTATTTTCTAAAATCCTGGCCATAATCATCAGAAAATCAAAAAAAGTGTTTTTGTATCAATGTAACGGAATCTTTCAACGCGATTTTCACCCACTTAGAAACATTGGATCGACTTGAAACTTTGTATAAGTGTAGAGGACCCGTGACAATACAATAATTTCATATTTTGTTTCTAAAATTCTGGCCATAATCATCAGAAAATCAAAAAAAGTGTTTTTGTATCAATGTAACGGAATCTTTCAACGCGATTTTCACCCACTTAGAAACATTGGATCGACTTGAAACTTTGTATAAGTGTAGAGGACCCGTGACAATACAATAATTTCATATTTTGTTTCTAAAATCCTGGCCACAATCATCCGAAAATCAAAAAAATGAAAACTGGTATAATAGGTTGCGGA
This sequence comes from Diploptera punctata, assembly GCA_030220185.1. Classification (NCBI taxonomy): domain Eukaryota; kingdom Metazoa; phylum Arthropoda; class Insecta; order Blattodea; family Blaberidae; genus Diploptera; species Diploptera punctata. The sequence goes on along the minus strand of JASPKZ010003047.1, from coordinate 1,159,206 downwards.
CTTGTCGAGTTTTTAGTCAATCGTTGTAAGAGCTCAGTTGGTAGAGCAGTGAACTCTTAGTGGTATATAATTTCAGTAATCCATACGTCGCTGGTTCAAATCCGGGTAGGAGGGTTTTTTATAGAAGAGTATTACTTTTAGCTCATACTACAATAGTATTGAATTTAAAGATATTTACATTTTTATCTTATTCTGTAAAATATTAAAACTAAAAAATAAATAATAGTTTTAAAAAACTAAAAGAACACGCTTTATTAGAAAACTAAAAAATGAAAAATAATTTTAATTTCCAATACGCTTGGGATAAAGTAAAGTGGTCAACAAAAAAAATCATCTCCAACACATATAGAATAAAATTAGAGTTATCAACAAAAAGAAAATAATTTTACCATCAAAAGCGTGGGGTGCTTTTTATGATTTTTACATTTTCTTCTTAGAGAGCTTACTTTTACCAATATCTGTTTATTATCAAATATATTAATTGATATAGAGCACCCCACGCTTTTGATGGTAAAATTATTATTTTTTTGTTGATAACTCTAATTTTATTCTATATGTGTTGGAGATGATTTTTTTTTGTTGACCACTTTATTTTATCCCAAGCGTATTGGAAATTAAAATTATTTTTCATGTATTTGTTTTCTAATAAAGCGTGTTCTTTTAGTTTTTTAAAACTATTATTTATTTATCTAATTATGTAACCGTATTTTGACGAACTGTGTATGAGGAACGTTGGGTGACTCAGAGAGAGTTTATTTCACTGTAGATATAAGTTGGTATGCGTGGATTCAAGTTACAATTCTATGTGCGCGGAATAATGGGCTCAAGTCAAAAGATCGAACTTTTCAGGAGAAGCAAAATAAAGTTGAAGATGATCTCTAAAAAAAAGTATGTTCGCCTCGATATTCACTGTTTCAGAATATTTTTTTTTTTTTTGTATTGTAAAACACAGAATATCTAGAAGAACATACCTTTTTTTTTTAGAGATCAGCTTGAAGTTTATTTTGCTTGTCCTGAAAAGTTTGGATATTTGACTTATGCCCATTATACCGCAAACTATAAAATTATTGCGACATGTGATTCTTTACTCCCTTCCTCTCTAGTTCGGCGAGGTTAGTACTGTTTATAGTGCCTCAGTTAGTGGTCAACACTCGTTCAAGAAGGTGATTTGCCATGTCAGGATTCAAGATTCAAACCTATGTGATCGTTCCTTCTTTCACCCCACCGTTGGATTTTTGTATGTAGCCTTAAATTATTGTATAAACGTGTTTTATTTCATTCCCTAGTCTACTGCAGTAGTCTAGTGGATTTGTTGCGCGCCTCTAGTCTCGAGAGATGCGGATTTCAATCCCGGCTGAGTTTGATGTATTTTTTTAGAATGAAAAAAATATTTTTTTTGTAAGCCCAGAGATTTAGGCGCTCTCCCGCTACAGGGAAGAATTTGAACCATACTAATTTAGTTACATTTGTTTTCGTATAGATGTCATAGGAGGGGCACGCCGTAGCGTAGTGGTTAAGGCACTGAGCTACAAGCCAGAGGGTCGAGGGTTCAAGTCCCGTTGGGGTCAGGATTTTTAAACTGACCCAAACCCTCTGGCGGCACTATGGCCCTGGGGTCGACTCAGCCTCTAACGGAAATGAGTACCAGACGCTTGTTCTGGGGTAAAGGCGGCCGTCACGCAGGGCTGACAACCCGGCTGACATCAAGTGCCGATTGTCTAGAAAAAGTGGGAGCCTTAACCTCCTACTACCCCAAGGGCCTCCTGAGGCCTGTTGTGGGATCACTTTATAGATGTCATAGGAATGACCCGTGTTCAGCGTTTCGCCTCATACTGACATCTAGGAAAACAAGGTAGTACTACGACGGGAAAATTCGGTAAATTTTGCTTAGAGGCCTTTTTTATTCAGGCTTAAGGATCTTTTACGAGAACTGAAAATCTTCAGACTCGGCTTAAAGTCCCTCCCGGAGGACTTGCTCCTTGGATTTTTCCATCCTAAAAAATCCATCGACCCCGGCCGGGTTTGAACCCGCGACCCTCGGGACCAGAGGCAAGGAGCATAACCACTAGACCACCGCGGCCGATTGATTAAAAAAATCTAAGGAACAAATTTTCCGGGAAGGACTTCAAGTTGAGTCTGAAGATTTTGAGGCTCCTAAAATAATGTTAGTCCATCTCGATGGTTTAGTGGTTATGTTCTGTACCTCTATTCCCGAGGTACGTGGGTCCCAAACCCGGCTGACTTCCATGGATTTTTTAGGATGGAAAAATGTAAGGAACAAATTTTCCGGGAGGGAGTTTTTGCTGAGTCTGAAGATTTTGAGGCTCCTAAAAAAATCTTAATCCACCGCGATAGTCTAGTGATTATGTTCCTTACCTCTATTCCCGAGGTACATGGGTTCCAAACCCGGCTGGGGCCGATGTATTTTTTAGATGAAAAAATCCAAAGAGCAGGTCTTCCGGGAGAGACTTTAAGCAGTGGGTCCTGAGTCTGATGATTTGCAGGCTCCTAAAAGATCCTAAAACGGGCGCGGTGGACCGGTGGTTGTGTTCCGTACCTCTAGTCCCGAAGGTCCCAAACCCGGCTGGGGCCGATGTACTTTTTAGGACGGAAAAATCCAAGGAGAAAGTTTTCCGGGAGGGACTTTAAGGCGTGGATCCCGAGTCTGGAGATTTTCAGGCTCGTAAAAAACCCTAAATCGGCCGCGGTAGACTGGTGGTTATGTTGCGTACATCTATTCCCGAGGTACGTGGGTTCCAAACCCGGCTGGGGTCAAATGATTCTTTAGGATGGAAAAATCCAAAGAGCAGGTCTTCCGGGAGGGACTTTAAGGCGTGGATCTCGAGTCTGGAGATTTTCAGGCTCGTAAAAAACCCTAAATCGGCCGCGGTGGACTGGTTGTTATGTTGCGTACATCGATACCCGAGGTACGTGGGTTCCAAACCCGGCTGGGGTCAAATGATTTTTTAGGATGGAAAAATCCAAAGAGCAGGTCTTCCGGGAGGGACTTTAAGGCGTGGGTCCCGAGTCTGAAGATTTGCAGGCTCCTAAAAGATCCTAAATCGGGCTCTGTGGACCGGTGGTTATGTTGCGTACATCTATTCCCGAGGTACGTGGGTTCCAAACCCGGCTGGGGTCAAATGATTTTTTAGGATGGAAAAATCCGAAGAGCAGGTCTTCCGGGAGGGACTTTAAGGCGTGGATCTCGAGTCTGGAGATTTTCAGGCTCGTAAAAAACCCTAAATCGGGCGCGGTGGACTGGTGGTTACGTTCCGTACCTCTAGTACCGAGGGACGCGGTTCCAATCCATCTATTGATTCCGAAACAAGTCAACAAATGGCCTAATTCGTGACTATGATGACATTATGTGCAATTCAGCACGGAGTCACGGATCACGTTGAGCTGAAAACTAAAGAAGTCGCCGCCAGATTGGCGGCCAATCGGATTCAATTAGCGGTTTGTTTGAAACGAACTTTTAAGAATACCAAAAGTATTATTTTCATTCTTTTTTTTTATTAGAAATTTCTCTACATTACAGTAAAAGCTCCTTATTCGCTGGGAATATGTCCCGCAAATGTGCCCCGAATACAGAAGCCGCGAATATTGAATGGTAATTTGTATGGGTATATAGGGGATACGTTCCAAGGTTACAGAATAAAATAAAAATTATGAAAATAAAATAAATTTAATGAGATATTTTCAACAATTTCTATTAATTATTTCTGTCAGGTTTAGGCAAGGGCTTAAAGAACTTAGTATTTTTCGTGTTTTGCCGCTTTTAAAAGGTCTTTCAATTAAGATTGATATTCAGCAGTGAATTCAGCGATAGAATTCCTTATTTTGTGTTCGGATTTCTTCATGAATCGTACAGTTTATTCATTAACATCCAAACAGCGTGATATAGACGCAAACGACTCGCCAACGCGTAAACGGTCAAGCATTTATATTTTTACTTTAAGCGGCAACACTGCTTTTTTCCGCTTCGGAACTAACTTTTGTTTACTTTTACTCGAAGTTATAAATTGGCAACATAGCAGAAGAGACACGTGTTATTCAATCAAAATTATTGCAACGAATGACAAGTTGAAACAATGAAACACAGATCGTGGCGAGGTCGGCATTTATCAAAGGACATAGCGACACGTGAAATAAGACAGCGGCAGCGTCTAACAACGAACTTCAGGCTTAATGGCAATAAGGTTTGTTTTACTTTGATATTAATTTGTCCATTTGGTTTGAATTGCCCTTTGTAGAAGCCACCTTGCACGTGTCTGCAGTAAAACAGTTGCCGATGCGTTAATAAAGGATTCTAATCCTTCTAATATACCGATTGGATCCGCGAATAAATATATTTTTACCCGAGAATACAGGAACTGTGTCGCAATTTTTTTTTGCCGCGAATAACGAAAAACTCATTCTAAACTTTACTCCTCCATAAATCCATATTCGCTGCATCACTCTATGTTAATCCTCTCGACATCATACTCCTTGCATTCTTTGAACCCAGTGTTATTTTGGCCTCCCCTTTCTTCTGTTGCCCTCAGTTTCAAAATTGAATATCATCTTATGCATCCTGTCATCTGACATCCTGTTTACGAGGCCAAACCATTTCAGTCTTCTTTCTTCAATAACTTGTAGATAATCTATTATGAAATCAATTATTTCTCTAATTTTATCATCCGGTATCATGGCAGCTGTCGCCGTCTTCCGGAAACCAAACGCCATTCCTCTCTGTCCATCCATTGATCTTCCTCCATTCCTCTGATATTCATAGCTGCTTGTACCCCTTCTATCCAAGTTTTCTTCGGTCTTCATCTCTTCCTCCTTTCCATTGGGATCCATTCCATAATAATTTTAGACAATCTTTGTTCTGGCATTCTTTTGACATGGCCATACCACTCTAATCTATTCTTTTCTATAATGTCTATGATGTCCGGCTCCTCTTGTACACCCATAATTTCCCTTATTTCTTTATTTCGTATTCTATCCATTCTAGATTTTCCAGCTGATCTTAAAACATCCATTTCTGTACTTAAAATTCTTTTCATTTCCCTGGTAGGAATTTGCCAGACTTCAGCACCATATGTTAAAATGCTCTGAATTATGGTTTGATATATTTGTAATTTTCTATTTTTTTGTAATATTTTTGCTCCACCAAACAGAGTTTAAAGCATTTATTGTTTGTTTTGTTTGTGCGATTCTATTTTTAATTTCCACTGTGTTATCGCCTGAATGGTCTAATTTTGTTCTTAAGTAAGTGCATTCAATACTAGGTTTTAGTTCTTCTCCATGGTTGAAATTTATATTTTCTATTTCTTCTCCTATACACAGGTATTTAGTTTTTTTAATGTTTATATAAAGTCCCCATTTTTCATATTCTTTTTTTTTTTTGTTTTTTAGCCATATATTCTATGTCATCGTGGTCTTGTGCTATTAATACCTGGTCATCTGCAAAATTGAGTGAATATAGATGTGTATTTTGGATAGGTATGCTTTTTTGACATTCCTCCAGTCTCTTAGTACTCTTTCGAGATAAATTTTAAATAGAGTTGGAGATAAACTGCAACCTTGCCTTAAACCTTTAATGTTTCTAATTTTGTCTCTTTTTGAATTTATAGAAGCCCTCATCCTTAAGTCCATACAAAAATAGTATTAGCAGAGAAAGTAGCAAGCCGCCCATTGCTATCAGTGATGCCATCTTTACTTTAAGAACAAACTCTCAAATTGTTTGTCGGCAAAACTTCAGAAGGCGGCCGACGTTTCAACAACAGGTGCCATTTTCCCATCTTAGCGGTGACAACAAATGACTGTTCTGGAAACATTTGACATTCGGGTAACTGATACAGGATCACCTAAAGGTTAATTTTGTAAAGCAAAAGTAACTGACTCATTGTTAATGCCGAACCCGTAGGTTCATGGCCGCGCGGACATAAGCTCTACATACACCCCTATCCGGAGATAATATTTTCCAATCATCCCCTGTATAATCTAATTCTCTCAAATCATGGTTAACGTTATTCTCTCAACTCATTCTTCATCTACCAACTCGGCGTTTTCCCCTCTGCTTTCCCACAAGAAGCCTACATGCCCCTCTTTCATTCCCCATTCATGTCATATGTCCTGCGTATCCCAGTCTATGAGACTTAATTCTTCTCATTACAAATAGTTTCCCATAAATATCACATATTTCACTGTTATGTAGGCTTCTCCATTCGCCTGTATGTTCATCATTCTTCAGTCCAAAAAAAATGCTTCTTGTCTTGTAAGCCCATGTTTCCCTTAACAGAGATTTAGGCGCTCTCCCCCTATAAGGAAGAATTTGAACCATACTAATTTAGTTACTCTTGTTTTCGTATAGATGTCATTTTGAGTGGTACGTGGTCAGCGTTCCGCCTCATACTGACATCTAGGAAACCAAGGTAGTACTAGGACGGAAAAATTCGATAAATTTTGGCTTAGAGGCTTTTCATTCAGGCTTAAGGATCTTTTACGAGTCTGAAAATCTTCAGACTAGGGACCCACGGCTTAAAGTACCTCCCGGAGGACTTGATTCTTGGATTTTTCCATCCTAAAAATCCATCGATCACGGCCGGGTTTGAACCCGCGACCCTCGGGACCAGAGGCAAGGAGCATAACCACTAGTCCACTGCGACCGACTTCTTAAGATATTTATTCTCAAATACTTGTAATCTTTTCTCCTTCCCTTAAAGTAAGAATCCATGTTTCGCATCCATATAACATAATTGGAAGAATAAGTTACATATATATGTATATATATTAAGTTTATTTTTTTAGAGAATTTGTCCATGTTATACATCATAGCACGAGTTTCCAGATTTGAGCCTATGTTTAATTTCTTTGTGCATCTCATTCCTATCTGTAATTATTGTTCCTAGGTATTTGAATTCAAAATTTTCTTCATTTGTCGTTAGCTGTCCATTTTCAATATATAATGTACTGTACTTGAAAACTGTTTGCCTACCCGAGCCCTACTCTTTGTGCCGTTTACACATATTCGAACGCGTCTAAGTAGCTTTTAGGAAGTCCGAACTCCAGCAGGGAATTTGGTAACTCTCCTGAGCTAATGCTTTCCAATCATCTCCTGTATAATCTCCGATTGAAGGTCTTTCCACTTTTCAGCGGTTGCCCTTTTACCAGCCGGCTGCTGGCCCTTCACATCCACATGTGTCAATCACAGAGGTAGATGATCAACAGCCAGTGTAGGGGTGACATGTGGTTAGCATGTCGAGTCCCCCAGCCGTTATAGCTGGTTCCTCAAACTGGAGCCGCTACTTATTGTAGCTACCCAATTGCCTCACGATGCTGGGTGGGCACCGGTCCCATACTGGCCGAAATACCATGAGAAAATTTCTTCCCCCATGGAGACTCGAACCAGCGCAAGTCCCGTAGCTCTGCGCCAAGGCTTCCTACCTTAACCGCTCGGCTACGGCGCGGGACTCCCTGTATAATCTACTCCCTCAAATCATAGTTAATGTTATTATCCCACCTCATTCTTGGTCTACCAACTGGGCGTTTTCCATCTGGTTTCTCTACAAGAAGCTTCCATGCACGTCTTTCATTCCCCATTTCGTGCCACATGTCCTGCCCATCGCAGTCTACGAGACTTAACTGTTCTCATTATATCTGGCTTCCTATAAAGATCATGTAGTTCATTGTTATGAAGTCTTCTCCATTCACCTGTCTGTTCATCTCTCTTTGGTCCAGAAAAATTCCTAAGAACTTTATTCTCAAATACTCGTAATCTCCTTTCCTCCCTTAAAGTAAGAGTCCATGTTTCGCACCCATATAATATAACTGGTAGAATAACACTTTTATATATTTTCAATTTAACGTTTTTTTTAAAGGAGTTGGGATGACAAGAGCCTCTTTAATGCATAATAGCACCCAGAATTGAGCCTATGTTTAATTTCTTTGTGCATCTCATTTCTATTTGTGATTATTGTTCATAGGTATTGAATTCAGCCACTTCGTCAAACTTTCCATTTGTCATTAGCTGTTCATTTCCATTATATATTGTATTTCTATAGTTTTATTGATATTTACTTCCAGTCCCTATTTCTTAGTGTTACTCAATAGTGTGTGCGTGTTGTCCTTTAGTATCTCCTCGCTGTCACCCAATAGTACTACATCATCAGCATAAACTAACAGCTTTTTAACCAATTCGCTTCATGTTTAAACGCTCAATGCATTTCCCGAGTAAACGGATTTAAGTTACCGTAAATTGTGTTGTCTGTATTCAGACATTCAAAACAAACAAAAATATAACGGTACTTGAGATCACATTAAGGGTGAAGGCCAAAACACATTCATCTACTATTCATTAATGTTCACAAAAGATTACCCTGTCAAGGGGATGTACAAAATATTGCAAAATATATAACAGCAGAGTTAAGCGAGTCTACCTCGTCTTTCGAGGCGAATGGGTTAATACCATTGAGTTGTAGGCCTTCTTCATCCTCTAAAGATTTGATGGCGTGCTCTAGTACAAAATTAAATAGTAGAGGAGATAGTGCATCTAGGTAATGGAGAAGACTACATAACAATGAACTACATGGTCTTTATAGGAAGCCAGATATAATAGAACAGTTAAGTCTCGTAGACTGCGATGGGCAGGACCATGTTGCACGTATGGGGAATGAAGACTGCATGGAAGCTTCTTGTAGGAAAGCCAGAGGGAAAGCGCCCAGTTGGTAGACCAAGAATGAGGTGGGAGAACAACATTAACTATGATTTGAGGGAAGTAGATTATACAGGGAATGATTGGAAAGCATTAGCTCAGGATAGGGATGTATGGAGAGCTTATGTCCGCGCGGCCATGAACTTCGGGTTCGATAGTGCCAGTGAGGTAATGGTAATGTTTGTTTGTGTTTACAGTGCATCGAAAGAAGAGTTACCCACACATACATGTACCTCTCAAGTCTCTTCATTCACGGTCCATGAGGAAGAGAGGAGTAACGTCTCCTCGTGTGTCGGAGTCAGAGAGCGGAGAAGCTGGAACTCCGGTGGAGGTAAGATGTATAATTTTATCACAGTTTTTAATTGTACACCAGTGCTTATGTTCCTTGCTGCAAACTAACTCCAATATATTGTAAAACCTGTCTTAGCGAGAAGCTTTATAAGATGGAAACCTGTAGATGCGGAAAAAAATATCTCCAGAACGGTACGATTTTATATGTAAAATCGTCCTGTATAAGCCGGAAACCTTCATAAGGCGGAATCGGAATGGTTTTTAAAGTACCAATAGTTAATTTTTACCTCAGTAAGACGGAAATAATACAGAATATTTTGTCATATGGAAGTGAAACTTGGTCTTTGACGGAATTACAAAAGAATAAAATTAGAACAGTTGGATTTTATTATTTTAGAAGAAGCCTCCAAAAAACAAGACAGGATAAAATAAGAAATGAATTCCTTTGGAGAGAAATGAATGTCACCACATCTGTTGTTAAGAGGATTGAAGATCAAACGCTTAAATGGTATGGCCATGTACAAAGAATGGAAAATGAAAGATGGCCAAAAAATATATACCAATGGTCACCCCCTGGAAGAAATAAACGTGGCAGGCCACGATGGAAATGGAAAACCTACTTCAGAACTATAATGGATGGTAGGAATTTGGAAGAGGGACATTGGAATGATAGAGATAAATGGAAACTGAAGACGGCAAACCTATAAGTGGGAGAAAGCCGAAGAAGAAGAGAAGTAAGACGGAAAATTATTCTTAAGCACGTTCTAATTACAGTATTAATGACCACACGTAAAAACTCTGCATATTACGCTTTGTGAATTATATCGTTTTACCTTCTTGTGTTGCCATTGTATTGCGGGGATACCCTTGCTTATGTGTGACAGCAGGGAATCCTTCGCTTTTCCTTGCCTGCTTACGTAACCTGCGAGGGAGTTGGTAAACTCTTCAGTCTTCCTGTAGTTGAGTTCCTTCTCGTTTTTGTGCAATAAAGTTATTTTGTATTGCCGTGCAAACTGAGCTGTGTTACATACACTATTTTGTCTGTATTTCAGTCCAATACGTTATGTCTTTAAAGCATGAGAAAATCCAAGCTTGTAATTTGGGAACCCTTTATAAGAAGGAAAACTGCCAAGACGGAAATATATTTAAGGAACCGTCATGTTCCTTCATAGACAGATTTTACTACATAAAAATAAATGTTTGTTTGTTCGTATTTTATGCGCTGCCATACCGTTCATCCGATTGTGATGGGGCTGTTTGCAAAATGTTCAGGGGTTTCCCGGGAAGGTTTTAGGCTATAAGATAGTTGTAATACTCAACCCCTTCAACTTTAAAAATCACCCTTTGTAGTGTAAAACGTGTTTTTTCGGAATTTTCTGGAAGCTTAAATGGCTTCTTCTTCTTCTTCCAGCTCTACAGCCTTTTATGAGCCCTGGCTACTGTTAGGACACTCCTCTATGCATCCCTGTCCAGCGCCCTCCTTCTCCATCCCCGGATCCCGAGCTTTCGGAGATTTTCCTCTATTGCCTCCATCCATCTCAACTTCGGTCTTCCTCCATCTGGTCTCAGTAGTGTAAGCTTTCTAGTGGTATTCTCCTCCTCCATTCTCATTATATGACCCACCCATCTCAGTCTGCCAATTTTAACATTTACAATATCTGGGTCTGAATACAAATTGTAGATTCCATCGTTATATCTTATCCGCAATACTCCATGATCATTTATAGGTCCCAGGATCTTCCTCAGGATTTTCCTTTCAAAGATTCTTAAATGGCTTACGCTGCCTAAACCATAATAAATACACAACATTAATGTACACAGAATTGAACATCTCAAAAAGCTCTACAAAAAATCTGTGAGAGCTTATGTTTGTATTTTACGGATAACTCACAATAACCATTTTTGTATTTCATTGATGCCAAGAAGATCGGGATGATTATATTCCCGGGCAAGCGTAGCAGCGTACGGCGAGTATTCTTTAACGAATAGCTCACAATAACGAATTTTGTCTTACAGATCATTGATGCCAAGAAGATCGGGATAAGTAGATTCCCGGGCAACACCGGGTAATCAGTACGGGGTATCTTAAAATAATTACGATATGAATTTATAATTATTTTTCCTCCTAGTTGTTCAACTAAACATAAAAACGCATTAATTTTTATCTTTCAGCTCATTTATGCCATGAAGAATAGGGATAAGTGGATTTCCAACCAACGCCGGGTAATCAGCACGGTGTATCTAGAAATAATTACGATATAAATTATTCCATTCAGTTATTCAACTGAGCATAAAAGCACGTTAATTTTCGTCTTTCAGCTCTTTTATGCCAAGAAGATCGGGATAAGTAGATTCCCGGGCAACGCCGGGTAATCAGCACGGGTTATCTAAAAACAATTACGATATAAATGTATAATTATGTTACCTTCCACTTATTCAACTAAACATAAAAACACATTGATTTTCATTTATTTAGGCGTAGCCAGCGCACGCCGGGTATTAGCTAGTGTATTCGATAAAATTCTGTTGAGGTATACAGTCACACAGTAAAATATTAAAATAAATACCATGGCAGGTGCTGTCGTCCTCAACTAGGATAAAAAAAATTAAAAACTTTAAAAAGTGTAGGCCTTTCGGAAACCGGTTCCATCTTCAGCAGAACTATAATATACTATCTGCTGTTGTTGTTTGACGACGCTTTTGCGATCAGCGGCCTTCCAGCGTCTTCGGTAACTAACTAACTAACTCACTGGCACTATCGAACCCGTAGGTTCATGGCCGCGCGGACATAAGCTGTCCATACATCCCTATCCTGAGCTAATGTTTTCCAATAATTTCCTTTATAATCAACATCCCTCTAATCGTGGTTAATGTTATTCTCTCACCTCATTCTTGGTCTACCAACTGGGCGTTTTTTTCTGGTTTTCCTACAAGAAGCTTCCATGCACATCTTTCATTCCCCATTCGTGTCACATGTCCTGCCCATCGCAGTCTACGAGACTTAACTATACTTATTTTATCTGGCTTCCTATAAAGAACATGTAGTTCACTGTTATGTAGTCTTCTCCATTCACCTGTCTGTTCATCTCTCTTTGGTCCAAAAACTTTCCAAAGAACTTTATTCTCAAATTCTCGTAATCTCTTTTCCTCCCTTAAAGTAAGAGTGCATGTTTCGCATCCATATAATATAACTGGGAGAATAACAGTTTTATATATTTTCAGTTTAACGTTTTTTGAAAGAAGTTGGGACGTCAAGAGTCTCTCTAATGCATAATAGCATGCATTTGTAGAATTGAGCCAATGTTTTAATTTATGTACATCTCATTCCTGTTTGTAATTATTGTTCCTAGGTATTTGAATTCAGCCATTTCTTTAAAATTTCCCTCATTTGTCATTAACTGTCCATTTCCATTATATAATGTATTTCTATGTGTGGCTTTTGTTTATTATTTAATTTATTTACAGTTTTGTAGGCTATGCTATGATTGTATTTTTATGTAGTTTGAGTCCAGCAGTGGTACTAGTACCATGGCATTTAAATGACACTAAAGCCAGAGAAAATTAAATCCATCGGCATGCCTGTGCAGGCAGATTTACAAGGGTGTTTTCTGGTTCAGAAAAACACTCCTGTAAATCTGCTGGGACAGGCATGCCGAGGATTTAATTTTCTCCAGCTTCAGTGTCATTTAAATGCCATGGTACTAGTACCACTGCCGGACTCAAAGTGTTAAGGGTTTTACCTAATTCTGTTGCTAACAATACAATGATTTTAAAATGCAGGCAAATGAGGCGAGGAAATTGTCGAACACAGGGACAGATTCTGACACTGGATGGAGTTCTCCACCTCTACCCCTTCATCCAACCATCAATGAAGACAACTCAATAAGGTACTGGATTTTCTTTCATTCTTCATTAAGTGTATCCAGCCACAAGCTGTTGATACATGTCCATTGTATGGTTATAATTTATAATTGAATAGTTGCCCCAAAAACAGTTCTATCCCACAAACTACAATTTGTTGGGAAAACAAAAAAATTCATTATATTTGAAGAGAAAAATTTTCGCCTAGGCCGAGACTTGAACCCGGGACCTTTGGCTTTTCGGGTCCCGGGTTTGAGTCTCGGTCTAGGCGAAAATTTTTGTCTTCAAATATAATTTATCCTTCAGTGAGAAGTGTTAAATTAATAATAAAAATATAAAAAAATGCATGTTCATTTTGTGAGACTATTACCTTTATTATATCATATACATTTTAATCTCTCATCCTATTGGAAACATATACAGCCAATTTGAATGCAAAATAACATGTTAATAACTAAATATTAACAATTTAATACAGAAAAACTGAGTGCAAAAGATATCTATATTATAGAGTGGAAAAATTATCTAACCCATATTTAACTAAAAATGCTATAATAAGAAATAGAAAATACATATTGAACACTGATTCAGTTAGAAAAAATTCTAACTGAATCAGTGTTCAATATTAATTTTCCATTTAATGTTATTTCATTACATTTTTTTGTCTTTCATATTTTCACTCAGTTTCTCTAAGATTCTGATACAATTCATGGAACTGTGGTGGAATGAATCTGCACATGTGTAATAATTGTTTTTCAGCACTGCTACTCATGACTTGTCATTTCTACTGAATTTTTCTATCCTAAACAATTCATTGGCCTTAGGCAGGTTTGAACCTGCGACTCTCAGGATCAGAAGCAAGTAACCTTCATCTTGTAAAATACAAATAATAATAATAATAATAATAATAATAATAATAATAATAATAATAATAATAAAATTACCTTATATTATTATTAAATGATAGCAATTATTGGTGAATATCCCTGCCTTAGAAACCATATATTGTGAAGGGGAGAATTTTAAAATGTATCAAAGATTAAATCGGCCATGGTGGACTAGTGGTCCCGAGGGTTGCGGGTTCAAACCCGGCCGGGGTCAATGGGATTTTTTTAAGATGGAAAAATCCAAGGAGCAAGTCCTCCGGGAGGGACTATAAGCCATGGGTCCCAAGTCTGAAGATTTTGAGGCTCGTAAAAAGTCCTTAAGCCTGAATGAAAAGGCCTCTAAACAAAATTTACCGAATTTTCCCGTCCTAGTACTACCTTGGTTTCCTATATGTCAGTATGAGGTGGAACGCTGACCACGGACCACTCAAATGACATCTATATGAAAACAAGTGTAACTAAATTAGTATGGTTCAAATTCTTCCCTGTAGGGGGAGAGCGCCTAAATCTTTGTTAAGGGAAACATAGGCTTACAAGATTACATGAAGAAGATCAAAGATTAAATTAAGTGGAAAAGTCAATAGTAGCTGCTCCTGCTTGGTCTGAAAAATATTTAATTAAATCAAAAATCAGTCTAATTAAACAAATAGAAAAACAAATATATAAAACTTTGGCTAGACCAGTGTTGACCTATGGTAGTGAAGCATGGACACTAAAAAGACAACATGAAAGCAGAATAACGGCTTGTGAAATGAGATTCATGCGCAGAACAGCGGGTTACACCAGATGGGATCGGAAAAGGAACACCAATATCTTAAAAAAAATTAAAGTCTACGCCAATTTTGGAATATATTAAACAGTACCAACTAAATTGGAAACACCATCTTGAAAGAATGAGTTCAAATCGGATCCCCAAAGCTGTTTATAATTATATACCAAGAGGACAAAATCTCTGGGCCGTCCTATGAAACGCTGGAGGAAAATTTTTCTATAGGATCGTAACAGGCCTTGGCCTAATACTTGAAAGGAAGAAGAAGAAGAAGAAGAAGAAAAACAAAAAAGAACTCACGGTTTCGGAAAAATCCACATTAATAAACAAAAGAAAGAAAAATTTATGAACTTCGAAATTCCTGCGGATTCTGAGTCGACCCGGAGGTTTATCTGTCCACCAACAGAGGGAAGAGGAAGCAGTTCTTCTGATTGATGTAACATCAATCAAAGTTAAGTTACTGAAGATGAAGCTGCCCAGGCCTCGAAACTGGTCTAGTTAGAAGACTGGATATGAGGTGAGGTATGAAACATTTTAATTTAATCTTACATTAAACCTTATTGTGATTTTTTCCTATAAAAGTTCAATGTATCAAAGATTGTTAAAATTGTAGGACACTTCCTTCTGGAACTGTATCACCTGAAGATGAAAGGACAGAACAAATCCTCAGCAGTGAATCAGAAGCTCAGGTGTCTGAGAGGGCTGCCCAGTGCATCGAGAGTCCTGATTTTGGTTCTCCAGATCTCTCTAGAAGAGTTCAGTTTCAGATTGGTGAGTATACCCTCCCTAAACCTTGTTTTATAGCTATCCACTGTTTTTATTAATTCACATGTATACAGGCAAATTCCACATAGAATTTGACATAACAAATGAAAATTAAAGTTTGTTTCCTTCCTCCCAAAGTAGGAATGGTCAACTTTTGTAAGATTCATGATGTGTTCCGTTGAGGTGTTATTCAAAATTAAAATATAAAATTATGGAATATTCACCTGAAAGGTCCGTCTCCTCGACTTAATTATTTAACTGTAGCGCTTTTGGAAGTTGTCCCATCATCGGCAGGATTTAATAATAATAATAATAATAATAATAATAATAATAATAATAATAGCTTTATTTTACCTGGCAGAGTTAAGGCCTTAAGGCCTTGTCTACCACTCAACCAGGTTTAAAAAAATACAAAAAAAAAAATAGTCTTAAATCTAAATTACAATATATATATATAAACGATTACAAGTTATGAATACAATACAATTAATATTTATAATGTATTTTGATTTACTCTAAATTTAACGAATTAAATATATAATATGTACAAGATATATAAAAAAAACGAGGAAAAGATTAATGACATAGTATAAAATTAAATAAATAGAGAATAATTAATTATTAGACAACAGGTAACTGTATAAGCGTGACTTAAAGGTGCCAAGTGTGCGGCAACCCCTGATATCTTGAGGAAGGAGATTCCAGGAGCGGGCAGAGGCTACTGTGAAGGAAGTAGAATAGGAGGAAGTGCTATGAAGAGGAATTGTTACCAGACTGCTATCTTGTGATCTAGTGTCAATATTGTGGTAATGGGACAAGTCCCGAAAGTGCTACAGTTAAATAACTAATTAAGTTGAGGAAACGGACCTTTCCGTCAAATATTCCATATTTTTATATATTTAAAGTAGGAATATTAAAAATATTTTCAATTGTCTACATCCCAAACAATATGAACAATATCATATGTAACAAACAATTTTTATTTATTTTAATTAAAACTTTTACACCATGCAGAAGAGTTAGTTGTTACGTCAGTTACCTTTATTTTGTATCATTAGTGACTGAATTTTGTTAGAAAAAAAAACTCAAAACATGTATTTTGTAACTCATCCTATATATATATATACAACATTCATAGTTGCTTGTTAACTCATCCTATATATATACAACATTCATAGTTGCTTGTTGAAATAAAATTGAAAACTTCACAGAGATTATTATTTTACTCTCACTCTGTAAAAAAATAATGTTATTCTACAGTTACGTCAGTTACCGATATAAAACTGTACATTTGAAGTATAGTTATTAAAGATAGAAAATCCATATTTCTGTGAAAGGGATTGAAACCTGTATATAAATGTGTTGAAGAGAAAAAGGTGGTGTTCTACTATCTGAAGGCTAAAAAATTTAAATGTTATTTTATTTTTGCTATTGTTACGTCAGTTACCATGGAATTCATACACACACACACACACACATATATATATATATATATATATATATACACACTTACAACAATAATGGTAATAATAATAATAATAATAATAATAATAATAAATGGGGAAGAGAGGAAGACCGAAGAAAACTTGGATAGAAGGGGTACAAGCAGCTATGAATATCAGAGGATTGGAGGAAGATCAATGGATGGACAGAGAGGAATGGCATTTGGTTTCCGGAAGACGGCGGCAGCTGCAATGATACCGGATGATGATGATGATCCATCGATCCATAGTAATTCTGCCCAAGGGCAGGTCTTTCACTGCAATCATAGTATTTTCATGCTATGCTTGCAGCTTTACTAGGGAATTGTAGGTGTGGTAGCTTCCCGTTGCTTTTCACACCGGTGAAGGATGATGATGGTCATATGATTTTGGTGACCGTTTGGGCCTTAAAGTTTTCCTGACATTTGTCTTACAGGTGAGGAAAAATCCCGATAAAAACCTCACCCAGAAAAACTGTCCCGACCGGGGATATAATGATGAATAATAATAATAATAATAATAATAATAATAATAATAATAATAATAATCACAATAGTAATAGTAACTTAGTGGTAGTAATAGTAATATTAAAAATAAAAACAACAATAATAATAATAGTAATACTAATAATAATCTTCCGAATGCAGTATTGGGTGATGATGCCCGTTCTGCGACTACAAAAACTGATCCTTCCATCGGTTGAAGGGTCTTCCGAGGTCTCTTTTGCCTTTAGGGTTGAGGTGGTAAATCATCTTTGGTAAACGGGAATTTGACATTCTCTGGACGTGTTGGAACCATTTAATATGATAATTTTGTATATGTTCAACCATTTCCCTACTATTCCACTGCATCCTTATCTCATCACTTTTCATTCTATCCCTTAATGTTACTCCAGTTAGTGATCGGAGGAATCTCATTTGTGAACTATTAATGCGGGATTTATCTTTTGCTCGAAGTGTCCAGCATTCACTTCCGTATAGTAGAGCAGGTTTGGCTATGGCATTATGAAATCTCAATTGGATTTCTTTCCTCATTTGTTTTCCAAAATTTCTCCTAATTATACCATTTAATCTGTTATATTTTTCTAAATTTGTTTCCACATCTTTTTGATTATGAAACTGTGATATATTATTACCTAAATAATTAAAGTGTGTTACTTGTTCTATTGGTTTATTATTTATTATTATTTTTACTCTCGAAAGTCCCTTTCCAGTGATTTCCATGGATTTGGTTTTATTTTCAGATATTTTCATGTTGTATTTTTCCAGGGTATTCTGCAATTTAAACACTGATCTCTGCAAATCATCTTCATTCTCCGCTAGAAGTACTTGATCATCTGCGAAAGTTATTGTTTGTATTTGATTTCCTCTACATATTTTTACTCCTGGGGGGTTTAGTTTTTTCCACTCCTGGACAATTTTATTTAGATATAGAATAAACAGTAATGGAGATAGTCCACATCCCTGTCTTAAACCTTGGTTAATTTCAAATTTATCTGTTATTTTCCCATGATCTAACTTTACTTTTATAAATGTGGTTTCATATAAACTTTTTATAGCCTTTATTAGATTATTGGGGACTTGGTAGCTTTCCAATATTTTCCACATTATTTCCCGTTTGACTCTATCATAGGCCTTTTCAAAATCTAAAAATAATATATATAGGGGGATATTAAATTCTTTCCACTTCTCAATTAGTTGTTTTACAACAAATGTAGCGTCGATACACGATCGGCCTTTTGGGAATCCACATTGTTCCTCTCCAATTTTATCTTCTGTAATTTTCTGAAGTTTTCGTTTTAAAATGGATGTATATATTTTAGATGCTGTTGTCAATAATGATATACCTCTATAATTTGAACAGTTACTTTTTTCTCCTTTCTTATGGATGGGTATTACTAATGATGTTTTCCAGTCCTGAGGTATTATTCCATGTGCCCATATATCATTAAAAATTTGTACCAATCTAATATAGAGTGGTTTCCCACCATATTTCCAAAGCTCCATTGGTAAACCATCTACTCCACTAGCTTTTCTATTTTTCATTTTCTTGATAGTTTCTATCACTTCATCCAATGTTATAGCATTATATTCTTCTGTGGGACAGGGAGGTGTATTTTGTTTCTTCTTCCTCTGCATATAATAACTGTCTGAAATGCTGTGTCCATTGTTCTGCTGTCATTCCATTTATAGCCAATTTATCCGTACAATCTTCTTTTAATCGCTGGAATACTTTGAAACCATATCTTTTTGCTCCTGTGACATCTCTTTCTATATTTTTTATAAAACTTTCCCATCCTTCATTTTTTAATTTTCTAGATAATTTTCGGACTATTGCTCTTTTGTGTATGTAATCTATTCTATCATTAATAGTCCCAGAATTAAGCCATTTTAAATAAGCTATCTTCTTATTACTGATTGCTTCTTTTATTTCTTCATTCCAAACTTTCAATAGATTTTTTGGTCTATTTTTGGAGGTTCCCAAACATTCATTTGCTGCTTTTTTTATTGATTCTTTTAATTTTATCCAATCTATTTCTACATCTCCAACTCTTGGTTTCAAGTTTTGTTTTATTCGATTTTCGTATAACTGTCTTATACTATCTTGTTCTAACAGCTGTACTTTGTATTTTTCGTTTTCTGATTTCTTTTCTACTTTCCTTCTAAAATAAGGTTTGTTCGTTCTAATTTTTCCAACCACTAAGAAGTGATCAGAATCTATTTCTGTCCCCCTATAGACTCTCGTATCCATTATTTGTGTCCAAAATTTTCTGTTTGCTATTATGTAATCTATTATAGATCTGGATCCCCGACTCATCCAAGTAAACTTATGTATTTCTTTATGTTTGAAAAATGTATTTGTAATTCGTAGCTGGTTATACATACAAAAATCTCTTAAAATTATCCCTTTATCATTTACTTCATTTTCTCCATGTGGGCCAATTAAATCTTTAATGGTTTTATTTCCAATTCTGGCATTGAAGTCTCCTAATATTACTATCTGGTCATTTTTATTATTCTATCCTTTATATCTTGTAATTCATTATAGAATTTCTCTGCTTCCTTTTTATTTCCAGTAGATGGGGCATATATTCCTATTATTGTTAAATTATCTCTTCCTAACTTTAATCTTAATGTTACTATTCTGTCGCTTAT
This sequence comes from Diploptera punctata, assembly GCA_030220185.1. NCBI lineage: Eukaryota > Metazoa > Arthropoda > Insecta > Blattodea > Blaberidae > Diploptera > Diploptera punctata. Next base: position 1,139,299 of record JASPKZ010003047.1, on the reverse strand, counting down.
CCAGGAATAAGTTGTTATTTTTTTTCTCCAATTTTGTTTTATTAAAATAGCAATTCCAGATTTGGCTCTTTCTGTCTTTTCTACTCCTGAATAGATCATATGATAATCTCCCATTTCTGTTGATCCTCTTCCTTTCTTTTTTGTCTCACTAATAACAGCTATGTCTATTTGTCTTTTCTTCAATTCCTCTACCAATTCTTCATCTTTTTTATTAAGTCCTCTTACGTTCCAGGTTGCCAAATTCCAGTAATCATAAATTCCTTTTTCTTTGCCTGTCGTCATAGTTTTATTATCCGCCTGCTTATTTCTTGTAGTCTTTCGAGTATTCAAAGTTTTCCCCATTATAGGTTACCAGCCTATAGTTGGGTAAGTCCAGTGGTGGGGTTGCCACCTCAATGCCTCTTGGACAGGCATGCTTTTCTGTAGGGGATGCTCCCTTAGCCTTTGAAGTTTCTCCTTCTCCGCAAGGCAGCGGTTCCTCTCTCTTCCCCTGAGTGAGGGTAGGGTGCCTCTTCCGCCAAATCTGCCGTATTAAGGGTATCCCTCTCCGCCTTCATTGCCGTTGAGGCCTTCACCGTTCCCTGGCAAGGGGCCCTCACATGGTACTATCAGCCGGGCCAGCTGAACCAAGGTTTTTTTACGAGGTGTTACTCCTCCCCCTCCTCCTTTCTCATCCGGGCTTGGGACCGGCAATGGCGGAGTTACTAATAATAATAATAATAATAATAATAATAATAATAATAATAATAATAATAAATAACAATAATAACTTACTTACTTACTTATTTACTTACTTACTCATTGGCACTATCGAACCCGTAGGTTCATGGCCACGCGGACATAAGCTCTCCATACATCCCTATCCTGAGCTAATGCTTTCCAATCATTCCCTGTATAATCTACTTCCCTCAAAACAATAATAATAACAATAATGAAAATTATAATAATAGTGATAATGATTGTGATAATGATGATAATAATTATAATTATAACGATAGGTAAGAAATTGAACATAGTATAAAATAAGATACAAGAATGGAATAATTTTACAAATCCGTTGAAAAAAATATGCCATTGTTTATCGACTCTGACAAAAAATTTGAACTCATACATAAACTCTATCTTCCATTCTTGTATTGTAATAAAATATTTAAAGAAGCTATTGTAGTTTACAGAATGGTGAAGGTGGACAGTTCGAAAAACCTTTGAAAATTATAAAATTTTAGTTGAAAACAGAGTTTCTTGGTTTGATTTGTATCATTGTTTAACTTTGATATTCTGTTTCTGACCTATATTTACTAACACAGTTCTTGTTATTGTTTTGATTCAAAAGGAGATGTTCCAAAAGAACTACCAGAAGATGGAACAGCAGAGGCAGAAGAAGCTGCAGCAGAAGAAGAAGAAAGAAGAGATTCTCTTGTCAATGATCCGTTATCTTTGGATTCTGAAGAGAAGAAAAAACTAAAACGTAAGCACAGTCGCCATCATCATCGGCGCAAGTATAGTTTGCAAGAAGGAAGTGGACATCGTCAGCGAGTCCGAGCAGGTTCTGATTTTGGTATTGGTAACAATCGGCGCATCAGCATCCGACCTGAAGAAGCCTCCATGCTCGAAGAACAAGATATCGATGATTTAACAAGTAAGTGGCTTACGTCATATGAGGTAAGAAGAATACAGACCAAACTTATTTATTAAGCAAGTGGCAATTAAAATCGTTCGCTATTTTTATGTTAAGGGGGTGATGGGTAAAATTTCTATTTTCTACATTTTTTGAGTCAAAGACTTGAGTTTTTGTACAAACATTCACTGTACGAGAGTGAATCAAATATAAACCGGAATTATTGTTTACAATTTTATTGAATTAACAAAAAAATACAAAACCACCACCTCATTTTTCTACATAGTCTCCTGCATTTCCAACACACTTTTGCCATCGAGTTGGAAACTTTTTGATGCCGTCCTTGAAGAATGAGGGATGACGTGTAGTCAGCCAGTTGCGCACGAGCTCCTCTACCGCTGATTTGTCACCAAACCGCCTTCCTCCCAGGTCTTCTTTCAGTGGCCCAAACAAATGGTAGTTACAGGGGGACAAATCTGGACTGTAAGGAGGATGTTCCAGAGATGTCCAATGCAATTTTGTCAGTTTTTTTTTGTCAATTTTTTTGTTCCTGGCTGGGGAGCCGAGGAACCCACCTAGCAGACAATTTTTGGAATTTGAGTCCACCACTGATGATGGCTTGAACACTTCCAAAGCTTATTCCAATGTGTGAAGCAATTTCAGAAATTGTTACGCGCCGATCCTCCTCAATAAGGTCCCGTACAGCACGAATGTTGTCTGCAGTGATGCTTGCATTGCTGTCTTTGGTGGGGCTCATTTTCCACTGAATCCCGGCCTGCTAAATTTTTTTGCACCAATCATACACCTGCATCTTCGAAAGGATTGCTTCCCCGAACTGCGCATGGAGCCTTCTCAAAATTTCAGAAGGTTTAGTGCCTTCTTTCGCCAAAAACTTAATAATAATGCGTTGTGCAACAGATGTGTGTACCTCTTGCTCGTTCATGGTGTACTGAAGCAAGCGGCCGCTCTTCAGAGTGCGACACATCAAGATCCCTACTCCAGACACCCCCACCAACTTCCCCTCCAAACTGCAACCTTTGCAGTTCGCTACCAGAGCCTCCAGATACAAATTCCGGTTTATATTTGATCCACCCTCGTATTTAAGTTTCATTCTTGTGAGGCATTTATTTTATGAGTTATTAAATATTATATTGAAAAAAATTTGCATATATTATAATTAAATGGGTTCCATAATTGTTTAGTAAAATGTCTGATTTTTTTTTTACAAGACCCCTAAAATATTTATAAAAACATCACGCATTAGAATTCTTATAATGTGAATACAAAGGGAGAAAAAAAAAATGTTGTATCTCATGCGTGGAATTACAAAAAAAATTAATAATTGCATACATTTTATTTTTTATTTCTTAAAATACTACTTCAATCATGAAACCCATGCACTACTTTGTTACCCATTGTTTTTAGGACATGCAGTAAAAATTTGAATCTTCTAGGATAAAATTTGTGAATTCCATTCAATTTTGAATGTACAAAAACGCAGTAAAAATAAAAGTATGGATTTGCATGCAGTTTAAATACAATATGTAACATACAGGCCTAATCAGCACTTTTAGGGCACTTGGAAGCATCACAGACCTCTAAAACTTTGCCAACATATACATTAGAGTACAGGCTATTTTTTTAGTACAAAAAGCAAAAAATGCCAATTTTGATCTCAAATAGTCAATTTTTCACTCATCACCCCCTTAAATTTCGTCATCCTCATTACATTTATTCCAAGCTAAGTAAGAAGATGCAAGATTCAATTTTTACTCAATATAATGAAACTAGTGGTTACGCTCCTTGCCTTTGGTCCCGAGGGTCGCAGGTTCAAACCCGGCCGGGGTCGATGGATTTTTTTTAGGATGGAAAAATCCAAGGAGCAAGTCCTCCAGGAGGGACTTTATGCCATGGGTCCCGAGTCCTAAGATTTTGAGGCTCGTAAAAGATCCTTAAGCCTGAATGAAAAGGCCTCTAAGCAAAATTTACCAAATTTTCCTGTCCTAGTACTACCTTGGTTTCCTAGATGTCAGTATGAGGCAGAACGCTGACCACGGACCACTCAAATGACATCTATACAAAAACAAGTGTAACTGAATTAGTATGGTTCAAATTCTTCCCTGTAGGGGGAGAGCATGTAAATTTCTTTTAAGGGAAAACATGGGCTTACAAGAAGATCTTTGGGATGGCCAAGGAAACGATGGACTTGAGACCCGAACAGGTCGCATTGACCTAATCCTGGAATGGAAGTAGAAGAAGAACTTCCACTAGGGGAGATACTTGTCTCCATGAGGGATGTTGGAAAATATATACGTAGCTGCATACACATGTAAAACCAATAAATTAATTTAAATAATATATTTTTTCAGGTCATAGATTTGATGATGCAAAAGGTTTGCGTCGTTACAAAATTCAGTCCAAGATGAATTCTTCATCTATGGTTCACATTGGAAGGAAGGATGGAGAATCACTACAGACGGTCCTTCCTCTGCAGACGCTCAAGAAAATGATAGATCACAGCCCTCATGAAGTGTTTGTACAGCTGGACGAGCTGCATGGAGAGGGCGACGAGAGGGAATGGAAGGAAACTGCCAGGTGGATCAAGTATGAAGAAGACGTGGAGGAAGGTGCCGAGAGGTGGGGACGTCCTCATGTCGCTTCACTCAGCTTCCATTCTCTTCTCAATCTACGTCGCTGTCTGGAGACAGGTCAGTCAAATACAGTTTCAGTGGATACTTCCAATTATGAGCAATCCTATTATTTTTTGTTATTCTATGCCACTCTTCCATCAATGAGTATTTGATCGGAGAACAAGTGACTTTTAGCATCTGTTGGCCAATGTTATAACTACAGACCGGATGTTAGGGAAAATGCCTATAGTTATTTATTATAGATATTGTAAAAGTGACCCTAGAGTTGTTTTCTATTAAGTTCATTTAGCCTATAAATGCCTATTTCAGCTTATAATGCCTATAAATGCCTACTTGCATTTTTTCTCGAAATTAACTCAGTATTTCAATGAAATCAATTGAAATGGACAAACTTCATGTCACAAATCATTTCATAGAAGTTTTCAAGTGTTCTTTTTATAAATTCCTTTAGAATATTTTAGGGTAAGGGTGGCAATAACCCAATAACCTAGCAGGTAGATGGTTTCCCCCTCAATGCACTCCCATTAGTTAAATATTGTATTTTTCCACCTCATGCATTCCCGTTAAGCGAAATAGCCCTATGCTATGTCCCATTGTATTATGCTCTGGCTCTAAGGCTTGGAGAAAAATTCTTTGCTTCTTTTCAATATAGACATTGCTGAAATAGGGTTGTGCTCTTTGTAAAAAGGCAAAACAAATTCCAAAAGCATCTCTGATATCTTCGCATGCTATTGATAGCATATGTTTATATTCTTAACATAAGGTTGTAAAAGGTTATGTTGTTGTCCATTTTTTTGTAAGAGCCTATTTTGAATTTTTTAGTGCCTATATTAATGATTTTTAGTGCCTTTTCGCCTGCGTATTTTGAAATTTTTAAATGCGTAACATCCAGACTCTAGTGATTGCTAGAACCAATTGACAATGTGTTTGCTCACATATGAGAGGATTGTATCCCAGGAGTCCACTAACATTAGTGGGCAAGTTAGAGATTTACTTGTATACTTGAGGGTTTTTATGATAAGTTGGCCACACTGACTGAGCAATAACTAATACACATTTTACATAACAAATATGGTGATTTTAGGATGCTTTGAGCCCAACTTCCGATTTTATTTTAAGACATTTTTCACTTTTTTTTTGGGGGGGAAAATCAATGTCTCACCACTATCATCACCATCCATCATGCTATCGGGGCAGCAGTAACCCCACCTTCCAGGCACACCAACCCCAGAAGTGGGTTACAATTATGTCAGTATCAGGAGATAACACCAGCAATGTCAAAATGACAACCTGTGGTAATGAATATAAAAAGAATAATGTTTTTGTAGGTGTGGTACTTCTGGATTTGGAAGAGAAGGATCTCCCAGGTGTTGCGTACAGAGTAGTGGAGCAGATGGTGGTAGATGAACTGATAGACCCGGAGGACAAACCTACAGTCATGAGGGCTCTTCTACTGAGGCACAGGCACGTCAACGAACATGATCGTTTTCGGTTTGGAATGCGGAGGACTTTTTCAAGTTACACAAGTCTGCAGGTTAGTGTTCATTTACTGTCAAGTAGATATAGTTGTTTATTGTTACAAATGTGAATACCTTGTTTAGAGATTTAAAAAAAATGTGTATTTATAAGTATAATAATATATACTATTTAAAATACTAATTTACATACATTTCACAATTTAGTGTATTCCTGTGTTAACTTTTACGAGGGTGAATCAAATATAAACCGGAATTATTGTTTACAATTTTATTGAATTAACAAAAAAATACAAAACCACCACCTCATTTTTCTACATAGTCTCCTGCATTTCCAACACACTTTTGCCATCGAGTTGGCAACTTTTTGATGCCGTCCTTGAAGAATGAGGGATGATGTGTAGTCAGCCAGTTGTGCACGAACTCCTCTACCGCTGCATTGTCACCAAACCGCCTTCCTCCCAGGTCTTCTTTCAGTGGCCCAAACATATGGTAGTCACAGAGTGACAAATCTGGACTGTAAGGAGGATGTTCCAGAGGTGTCCAATGCATTTTCGTCAATGTCCAATGCATTTTTTTGTTCCTGGCTGAGGAGCCGAGGAACCCACCTGGCAGACAATTTTCAGAATTTGAGTTCATCACTGAAGATGGCTTGAGCACTTCCGAAGCTTATTCCAACGTGTGAAGTAATTTCAGAAATTGTTACGCGCTGATCCTCCTCAATAAGGTCCCGTACAGCACGAATGTTGTCTGCAGTGATGCTTGTTCGTTGCTGTCTTTGGTGGGACTCATTTTCCACTGAATCCCAGCCCGCTAAAATTTTTTTGCGCCAATCATACACCTGCGTCTTCGATAGGGTTGTTTCCCCGAACTGCGCATGGAGCCTTCTCAAAATTTCAGAAGGTTTAGTGCCTTCTTTTGCAAAAAACTTAATAATAATGCATTGCACAACAGACGTGTGTACCTCTTGCTTGCTCATGGCGTACTGAAGCAAGCGGCCACTCTTCGGAGTGCGACACATCAAGAACCCTACTCCAGACACCCCCACCAACTTCCCTGCTACCAGAGCCTCCAGATACAAATTCCGGTTTATATTTGATCCACCCTCGTATTTCTTAACACGTTGAGATAAAATTGTACAGCAGAGATGATAGTTTTGTGTGGTGAAGCTTTGATGGATATTGTTTGCTTGCAAATGAAATAAACCTGAACTCTCTGTTATTTAAAATTTTGAAAAAAGTCCTACAAAATAAGTGTTGTGCAAAAGTTTATAAGAGTTGTCACTACATGGAACCACATATCTGTGAAGTTCTACAGAAAGTTTTTGTAGAGTTGTCACTAGATGGAATCACGTAACTGAAAAATTGGTATGACCAACTTTCGTAATAAATTCCCAAATGTTTATTAGAAATGGATGTACACCAACTTCCCCCTTCGTAACCTAACAAAATAAATTATATGCATATTATTTACTGAAGTGTAAACTAATCTGATGTAATTATTCTGAGTTGTTTGACTCACCTCATATTTCTTAACTGAGGCTTACTACAGAACGTGACGGCTTAGGGAAACATCTTCATAGAATTGGTGTGTTATAAATAAATAAAATTATGCGGTACTTTTGTCAGCTACAGCAACCTGTTAATTTAAGAAGCTTTATTTATATTGTATAACTGAATAACAACGATATAATAGCCATTATAAACCATAAACAAATAGAAGATGCCTTAAAACTCCTGAACCTTCAGAGCAAAACTGTAAAATTCACAATGGAAACTGAAACTGACAGACAAATCTCATTTTTGGATCTAACCCTAACTAGAAACGAAAAAAACAAAAATAGAATTTGGAATATACAGAAAGAACACACATAAAGATAACTACATTAAGGCATCAGGATTCAACCATTTCGCTCACAAAGAAGCTGTATTCAATAGCCTAACACACAGATTGGTGAATGTACCCCTGAACCGTGAAAAATATGAAAAAGAAAATGAATACATAATTAAAGTAGCAATAGAAAATGGTTATGAAGAGAACATGGTACACAAGAAAATAAATAAGTTCAAAAGGCAAAAACTAATTAATGAAAGCACACTTAAAAAACAAACTGAAGAGAACATAAGATTCAAAAAATTCACTTACCATCCTGTAAAACACCACAAGTTCCAGAAAATTTTCAATAAGTTTAACATTCGATTGGCCCCAAAGAATGAATACAGCCTAAACAAGATAATTAAAACCAACAAAAATGAAAAAATTGGAGAAGAATATAAATCAGGAATATATCAGATCAAATGTCAAGATTGCGACAAAATCTATATAGGAAAAACAAAAAGAAATTTAAAAACTAGATTGAAGGAACACCTTAGAAATGTAAAAAAGGGTGAAGTGGACAAGTCAGCAGTAGCAGCCCATGCTTGGTCTGAAAAACATTTAATTGATACAGAAGCTAGCCTAATCAAACAAACAGATAAACTAAAGGAACTCACAGTCTGGGAAAAAATCCATATCCAAAAAAACAAAAAAGACAAACTCATGAATTTTGAAACTCCCGCAAATTTTGACCTGATCCAGAGGTTCATCGGTCCACCGATAGAAGTAAGAAGGAAACCGCCAAGAAACGACATAACACCGGTTGACCAGAGGCTACTGACGATGGAGATAAGCTCCGAAACTGCAGTATAGAAGAAAAAGGATATGAGGTGAGGTAATAAAAACATTAATTTAATTCTTAAATAACAACAATTGCATTATTACGAACATGTATACATTAATAAATTAATGAGTCATTTTAACATCTTACCTCATATTTCATGTTTTTCAAACACGGTAACTATAGTTTTCAAATGATCTTGTCATTCATTTTCAACCGCCATTATGACTACCGGATATTCGTTGGAATCTCCCTCTATAACGTTGCCATCTGGTGTTGATTTGACGAACTTCGAGATGAGGTCACGTTCATCCGGAATGTCGAAATTCATATATTTAAATTTGTTCTTCTGTATAAATATTTTCTCCCAAACTGTCAAATCCAAAGGTTTTTCCAAATGTTTTAGAAGTTTAGCTTCTTTTATTAATAACCAATAAGAAAATGAACACCCCAGATAGTAAAAAATCTGGAATTTATCAAATTGATTGTCGAGATTGCAATAAAGTATACATAGGAAAAACAAAAAGAAATTTGGACACTCGCACAAAGGAACACTTAGAAATATTAAAAATGGTGAAATTGAAAAATCAGCTATTGCAGCACATAGTTTGTTGGAAGGTCATAGAATTGAAAAAGAAGCTAAACTTCTAAAACATTTGGAAAAACCTTTGGATTTGACAGTTTGGGAGAAAATATTTATACAGAAGAACAAATTTAAATCTATGAATTTCGACATTCCGGATGAACGTGACCTCATCTCGAAGTTCATCGAATCAACACCAGATGGCAACGATATCTCGAAGTTTGTCAAATCAACACCAGATGGCAACGTTATAGAGGGAGATTCCAACGAATATCCGGTAGTCATAATGGCGGTTGAAAATGAATGACAAGATCATTTGAAAACTATAGTTACCGTGTTTGAAAAACATGAAATATGAGGTAAGATGTTAAAATGACTCATTAATTTATTAATGTATATATTATTTGTGCAAAGCAACATTTGAGTTTAATATTGACACTGAGTTTGTTCAAATGCATTATTAATACATTTTTACGAGTTACTGATTAATGTGATTTGTCAATTTAGTAAAAATGAATGTAAGTGACTGTATAATTTACAAACGAGACCATTTTTGTGCAGCAGACCTTTCAACAAGGAAATGACCTCGCACAACAAGGTAGGCCAACTCCAAATTTACCGGATCTAGAGAAAAAAATAATACAAGGCATTTTAGTATCATACCATTTGTAAACTGAACAATTCGGAATGAAAGTTTTTATAAAATACTAGAAGTCCCGGCCACGCGTTGCTGTGGCTAAGGTATACGTTAAAAATTTAAATTAAGTTGCTGTCTTTCAGCCAGATTACTTAAAACTAATACACATGAAATTAATAATATTGAAAATAAAATAAACACTGAACACACTTAAATTATGAAACAATCAATATTTGTAATTCAATTGAAATTCGTGGTTGCAACAAAAAGCACAGCCATCTGGATCTCTCTTTGTTAAATAATAAACCAATTACCTTACCGCCATCTGTTAGAATCGAATGGAACTCACAGATAATTATACCGCCATCTGTTAGAATCGTATGGAACTCACAGATAATTATAACTCTTTGTTAAATAATAAACAAATAATTTGGAATAAAAAAATAATGTGACTATAAATTTAGTTATAAACTACCCTAAGTCTCAAGTTGGATCAAACTGCACACAGTGTGCAAAATTTTATTAAAATCGGTTCAGTAGTTTAGGATTCCATCACGGACAAACAATGTGACACGAAATTTTTATATATTAAGATGTCACATTTTCTCATCATACAGCTGGGGTAATTGCTCTGACCACCGCACGCCACTGCAAACAAGTAACACTAACACAGAACCTCTATCTCTCCTGTACATGCTACTTAAATTAGCGAATGAAAATTTTCAAAATAATATGAAATTAAAATATGAGGGAGTATAAAGATGTCTAAAACTTCATGTAAACTGTAAACATGTGAAAACTTCAGCTGGAAAGCCGGCTGAAGTGTCTTGTAACAATGTTTGTAATGTGTGTTACGTTATTCCTCTTGTTATGGCAGTCGTTATCGTTGATGGTGGATGAGGAGGAAGATGGCAGCAGGGACGTTGCATTCATCAGAGACTTAAAAGCATTGAATCATGTAATTTGCTCTGATACACGTACTTGGTAGTACAGAATGATGCTGCTGATATCCCTCGTGTACTTCTGTCTAAAATTAAAGCAACATTAACTAGGCATTATCAAACCCAGAGTTTCACGACTGTGAGGATACATCCCTAATCTTATACCTCTTCCGAGCTAAGTTGCAGTTGTAATGTACAAACCAGATGCATGACTGCATTTTCATTAGTTTACTTTTGAGCATGTAAGAAAATGTAGTTCGCTCTTGAACATGCGAAATAAAGAAAATAAAAATAACAATTGATCTGGCTTTATTTTAAAAATAAAGAGGAAGTAACATTAAGAGGTTTTATATTTAATTTTAGGAAGTTATATTTTGAGGTTATTTTAATTATATTATTTTTGGTCTGGACATCTTACCTCAATATTAATGTTGATTTGTTCTTGGACATGTTTCAAAACAATTCTGTTTTATCGTCAACTTTCCCAGAGTCTGGTGATAAAAATAAAAAGTCAGGAATATATCAAATTGAATGCATGGGTTGTGAAAAGATATATATAGGGAAAACAAAATGAAACCTAAAAATTAGAACCAAAGAACACATAAAAAATATTAAACATGGAGAAATAGAAAAATCTGCAGTTGCTGCTCATGTTTGGTCTGAAAAACATAATATGAATTCAGACACTAAATTATTAAAACAGTTAGAAAATTCAAAAGAGCTGACTATTTGGGAAAAAATTTATATTCAGAAGAACAGAAACAGAGTTATGAATTTTGATATTCCGATGGAGGGTGACCTTGTTTGGAGGTTCTTTGGCCAACCACAGGATGGAGCTGACATCGACATCCAGGTGGTGCAACATAATGCAACATAAATAAAACCAGTCTGGGAAAGCTGACGATAAAACAGAATTGTTTTGAAACATGTCCAAGAACAAATCAACATTAATATTGAGGTAAGATGTCCAGACCAAAAATAATATAATTAAGAGGTTTATTTAATAATTAAGATATTTGATCTGCATATTCTTACCTCTTATGGTTGTTTTTGTTGAACATATATTTCAAGGCTTGTGAACCTTATCTTCAGCGATTACAGACTGATTTTCTCAAGTTGTCGGCCCTGATTCTTGATTCCTGCTCCCTCTGCCTGTGGTCCAATGAACTTACTAACAAGATTCCTTTCCCCAGGAATTTCAAAATTCATAATTCTTTCCTTGTTCTTCTGTATGTAGATTTTTCAATAAATTTCAAAAGATTTTTGAAAAAAAAATTAGTATCAATTTAGCACCAAAGAATGATTATAGTTTAAAGAAATGAATAGATAGAAGATAGCGACAGAGGGAATCTCGTTAATCCATTCATGTGCGTCACCAATTAGATGAAAATGAAAATAATTTGCAGCACTCTTTACATCAATTAAATCAGTTATGTCAAGAATATAATTTTAAAATATCAAAAGAAAAAACAAAAATAATGGCATTTTGGGGAAACGATCATATAAGTTCAAAAATCGTAATAGACAACAAACCTCTGGAACAAGTAACAAATTTAAATTATTTGGGTTGTAATTTTACTACAAACACAAAACTGAAAGAGACATACATATGAAACTCTCAAGATTTCAAATGATATGCGGAACTATGCATAAAACATTAAAGAATAAAACAAGAAGAGATACTAGATTGAAGTTTTATAAAACATTGGCAGTTCCTGCATTACTTTATGGGAGTGAAACTTGGGTAATGACCAGAAAATTGCAAAGTAGAATACAAAGTGTAGAAATGAACTTTCTTAGAAGAACAAAAGGCTGCACAAGATTGGATCGGATAAGGAATGAAGATATAAGAACAGAGTAAAATGTATATCCATCCATTGGATGAGAAAATCAGAGAATATAGAGAGAAATGGTTTACACATGTGGAAAGAATGAATGTAACAAGATTACCAAGAGCAGTATTCAACTACAAGCCAAGAGGTTCAAGGAATGTAGGAAGGCCAATGAAAAGATGAACGGAACAACTGTGAGCAGAACAGGCAATTTGCCTAGCCTGTGAAATGAAGAAGAAGAAGAAGAAATTAATAAAAACCAACAAAAATGTAAAGATTGGTGATAGTAAAAAATCTACCTCTGTGATTAACACATGTCGATGTGAGGTCAGTTGCCGGCTGGTAGGGAGTGGTTAAGGCTAGATGCCTTGGCACAGAGCTATGGGAAGAAATTTTTCTCATGAAATTTCTGCCAATATGGGGCCGGTGCTCACCCAACATCATGAGGCATTTGTGTAGCTACAATAAGTAGCAACTCCAGGTTGAGAAAACCAGCTATAACGACTGTTAGACCAGACATGCTGATCACATGTCACTTCTACACTGGCTAATGATCATCTACCTCTGTGATTAACACATGTGGATGTGAGCCAGCAGCCGGCTGGAAGGCAAAGGGTCTTCTAGACCTGTCGCGCTTGGAGTTTCAATCAGAAATGTTAAATTTATAATAAAACCATTGCACATTTTTCTCTTTGTATATTACTTAAATTATTGATTAGAATTGAATTTTTTCAAGCTGTTGCAATTGTTGCTTTGATTTTGGACAGTAGTATATACCTGTTTGTTTCTAATTGTTTATTATTTTATCTTGTAAAATAATGATACAGTTTTTTTCAATAGCTCTTTTTTCAAATTATTTTATTCTCTGAAGTTGAATGAATTTTTAATTTATCTGCTCATGGCAAATTCTGTTGAAAATGTTTATATTCATTGAACTCATTGTCTACTTTAAATATTTTCAGATGCTTCATTGACACAGATTGCATGAGAATACAAAATGGACATGTGTATGAATTGTTATGCCTTGGGCACCATCTTGCACATAGATTTGCTTCATAGAAATGCTACAAATGTCTCTCAAACTATTTATACTTCACCAATCTAACAAGGGAACCATCAGCCATTGCATGCCAAAACTCATCATCATCATCAAACTTCACGGATTAGGTCTTTGCCTGTTCCGATCTCACATCTGTTCAGCACAGCGCTTTCTTGGTCTTCCCACCGATCTTTGTCCTCCAGGATTATACATCAGTGCCATCTTCAGTATCCTATCCTCTCTTATTCTCTGCAGATGTTCTATCCAATTGTTCCTGTGTTCTTCTATTTGTTGAAGAAGTGGTTGTACTTTTAGTTCCTCTCTAATATTCCGATTCCGATTGAGGGTCTTTCCACTTTTCAGCGGTTGCCCTTTTACCAGCCGGCTGCTGGCCCTTCACATCCACATGTGTCAATCACAGAGGTAGATGATCAACAGCCAGTGTAGGGGTGACATGTGGTTAGCATGTCGAGTCCCCCAGCCGTTATAGCTGGTTCCTCAACCTGGAGCCGCTACTTATTGTAGCTACCCAATTGCCTCACGATGCTGGGTGGGCACTGGTCCCATACTGGCCGAAATACCATGAGAAAATTTCTTCCCCCATGGAGACTCGAACCAGCACAAGTCCCGTAGCTCTGCGCCAAGGCTTCCTACCTTAACCGCTCGGCTACGGCGCCTCTAATATTCACATTTCTAATATGTTCTTCTCTTGTACAACCTTTCACAGCCTGTAGGAATCTCATTTCCGCTGCCTGAATTTTACTTTTTTCTTTTTCCTTCAGGACCCAGGCCTCACTTCCATACATCACCACTGGTAGCGCCATCGTTGGGTAAAATCTTAGCTGCTTATCATTTCTTACTTTGTTCCTCGGTGTTCGTCTGATTGTTCCGTAAATATGTTGAAATTTCTGCATTTTGTTATTTATATCTTCTTAATTCATAAAGTAATGTTTCGAACTCAGTGTCTCTCTGAAAAGTAAGCTTAGACCTCCATTGAAGTTCTTGACTTTCCCAGGGCTTGTACTGACCCAGGATTACTTTCCAGACCATAAGTTACTAATCAAAAGTTGTTATATTTTAACCCCTCTACAAACTCCTGAAATTTATGTGCAACATTTTGAATCACCCTGTATATAATTCTCTTACATTCAAATGTAGATAGCTAGAGCTATTAACAGAATTGTATAACCAACACTTTTGAAATTCATATTGAAGCTTAAAATGCAGAAGATGAAACATTGTTTTCGAAAGGCCTCCATATTAGAATAACTTGAAGAAGTTAAATAATTTAGTTGAGGACGACTGACTTACCAGGTAAAAATTATATATTTAACATCTCAGAATTGTATGTCCCGCACCGTAGCCGAGCGGTTAAGGTAGGAAGCCTTGGTGCATAGCTACGGGACTTGCGCTGGTTCGAGTCTCCATGGGGGAAGAAATTTTCTCATGGTATTTCGGCCAGTATGGGACCGGTGCCCACACAGCATCGTGAGACAATTGGGTAGCTACAATAAGTAGCGGCTCCAGGTTGAGGAACCAGCTATAACGGCTGGGGGACTCGACATGCTAACCACATGTCACCCCTACACTGGCTGTTGATCATCTACCTCTGTGATTGACACATGTGGATGTGAAGGGCCAGCAGCCGGCTGGTAAAAGGGCAAACCGCTGAAAAAGTGGAAAGACCCTCAATCGGAGAATTGTATAATTAGAAAGACCCGTACAGAGTTTGAACCCGTGACCATCGGGACAAGAGGCAAGGATCATAACCACTACTCTTCCGTGGCTGACTGAATATTATAGCCAGATTTCCGATAAATTTGTGGAAAGAAATGTTAGCATTTGTATTGCGTAATGGACTGCACACCAACGTACAAAGACGAAGGTCCTGGTTGAGACAATAATTTTTCTTTTTTCAAAAAATTAATTTGTCCAAGACTGAAACGTGTTAAACTAAATATTACATCAAAATAGTTAGTTAGCTAGTTAATTAGTTTATGGAAGTCAGTTGGGAATGATTGCTCGCTTACTTAACTACCTGCTGGCTGACGAACAAATGACAAAGCCACTGAAGAACTCTCTGTATGTGCATGATGATAAATTAATTGGATTCAATATTAATTTCTGTTAAGTTTCAGTAGATCTGTCACAATTTATCACAAGAATAATTTTTGTTAAATCATGACTGATTTATGTTTGAATTGTGTTTTGTTTTGCGCATTGAGTTATGTTAGCTGCAGTGAATGTGTACATGTGGATGGTTTGCACTGATAGACAGTTGTCTGATGCTTGCAATACAATTGTTCATATTAAAGATTACATGACTTTTTATGAGCTGTTATTTAATATTTAAAGGAAGAGACACTATGAGATTTATTTTTATTAATACATAGGGTTAGAAATTTTTACGCCTCACCTCATGTTTGTAGATTTTTGAAGACTAGTTTCGATACACTACGTATCATTATCAATTCTTTCTAACTGTTGAATTGGTGGTTGATGATTCTATAGGTTGATTTCTGCTCCCTCTGTTGGCTAACCAATGAACTTGAAATCAAATTTGTTTCTCCAGGAATTTCAAAATTCATTATTTTCTTTTTATTTTTGTGGATGCAAATTTTCCCCCAAATTGTGAGTTCCTTAGATTAACAGTACTGAAACAGATAAGTCTAAGAAACTCACAATTTGAGAGAAAATTTACATCCACAAAAAATTTGTACTAAAACTGTCACATAAATCTAAGAAACTCACAAAAGTCTGTACTGAAACTGTCAGATAAATCTAAGAAACTCACAAAAATCTGTATTGAAACTGTCAGATAAATCTAAGAAACTCACAAAAATCTGTACTGAAACTGTTCTGTACTGAAACTGTCAGATAAATCTAAGAAACTCACAAAAATCTGTACTGAAACTGTCTGATAAATCTAAGAAACTCACAAAAATCTGTACTGAAACTGTCAGATAAATCTAAGAAACTCACAATTTGAAAGAAAATTTACATCCACAAAATCTGTACTGAAACTGTCAGATAAATCTAAGAAACTCACAAAAATCTGTAGTGAAACTGTCAGATAAATCTATGAAACTCACAATTTGGGAGTAAATTTACATGCAAAAAAATAAAACGAAAATATTGAATTTTGAAATCCTGGAGAAAGAAATTTGATTTGGAAGTTCGTCAGTCAGCCAACAGTGGGAGCAGAAATCAACCTAAATGATCACCAACCACCAATTCAACAGTTAGAAAGAATTGATAATGATACACAACATATTTTGAAACTAGTCTTCAAGAAATTTACAAATACAAGATTAGTCGTGAAAATTTCTAACTCTATATATTAATTACTATCAAGTATTATTTATTTAAGTAAAATTGTATCACATTTACCTCATATTCTTCTTCTTCTTCTTAGACTGGTTTCGGGACCTTATTCGGTTCCATCCCCAGTATTTCCACAAGCATTGTTATGTTGTATTGAAGAGCTGCTCCTGCTCCCAATGTTGGTAGACAGAAGAACCTCAAAATCAAATAATTTTCCCAAGGAATTTCAAAGTTATGTAGGTAGGAAATAACACTATGAGGTTTATTTTAATATTGTTTAGTTGTTTCTTGACTCACCTCATACTTCTTAACTCCCAAGTAGACTCGAGTTTCTTCACTTCATTTGTGACATTCTCAATGCTGTATTACGTTCACAACTGATTTCCTTCAAGGCCGTTGGACATCAGTTATGAACGTAATACAGCATTGAGAATGTCACAAATGAAGTGAAGAAACTTGAGTCTACTTGGGATTCAAGAAGTATGAGGTGAATCAAGAAAGAACTAAACAAGTTCTTCAATTTCCTCTTTTAGTTTTTTGAATGTAGATTTTTCCCAAACCATGAGCTCTTAGGTTTTCCTATTTGTTTTATTAATTTAGCTTTTCTTTTGAATATGTTTTAATGACCATGTATGGGCTGCTATTGCAGTATATACAGCTATGCCATGTTTTATATTTGGCTTTGTAATAATAGAATTGTAAAAGTAGGGTTATAGGTGTCCACCACTTTACTATTATCTCCGAACCTGGGCTTAATATATATCTTATAGTAAATGTAGGTTTGTTTACTGTGCTGCAGAATCTGGCAGATGACAAAGGAAAGCCAAAAATAGTTCCATCAGTTATAAGTATGGACACAGTACCCTCCATGAAGACTGCTCCACTCATCAACAACCATTCTGGTCACGGTGACGAAGCTAAACCTGAGAATCATAATGTAAGTATTATAATAATTTCTTCTTCTTCTTCTTCTTCTTCTTCTTCTTTACTTCATGGGCTAGGCAAACTGCCTGTTCTGCATCACAGATGTTCTGGCTACCTTTTCCTACATTCCTTGATCCTCTAGTTAAATGCTTCTTTTGGTAATCGTGTTAGATTCATTCTTTCTACATATCTAACTAACTAACTAACTAACTCACTGGCACTATCGAACCCGTAGGTCCATGGCAATGCAGACATAAGCTCTCCATACATCCCTATCCTGAGCCAATGTTTTCCAATCATCCCCTGTATAATCTACTTCCCTCAAATCATAGTTAATGTTATTCTCCCACCTCATTCTTGGTCTACCAAATGGGCGCTTCCCCTCTGGCTTTCCTACAAGAAGCTCCCATGCATGTCTTTCATTCCCCATTCATGCCACATGTCCTGCCCATCTGCCTCATTCTTGGTCTACCAACTGGGCATTTTCCCTCTGCTTTTCCTACGAGAAACTTCCATGCATATCTTTCATTCCCCATTCATGCCACATGTCCTGCCCATCTGCCTCATTCTTGGTCTACCAACTGGACATTTTCCCTCTGCTTTTCCTATGAGAAACTTCCATGCATATCTTTCATTCCCCATTCATGCCACATGTCCAGCCCATCTGCCTCATTTTTGGTCTACCAACTGGGCATTTTCCCTCTGGTTTTCCTACGAGAAACTTCCATGCATATCTTTCATTCCCCATTCATGCCACATGTCCGGCCCATCTGCCTCATTTTTGGTCTACCAACTGGGCATTTTCCCTCTGGTTTTCCTACAAGAAGCTTCCATGCATATCTTTCATTCCCCATTTGTGCCAAATGTCCTGCCCATCCACCTCATTCTTGGTCTACCAACTGGGCATTTTCCCTCCAGTTTTCCTACAAGAAGCTTCCATGCACATCTTTCATTCCCATTTGTGCCACATGTCCTGCCCATCGTCAATCAGAGTTATGGCTGAGGATGAAACCACGGTATCATGGAAGCATGAATCCTATGAGGTGAGTTGTTTAAAGAAAATGTTCTCCGACGAATTTGAATGATTATACCTCATAATGTTTACTTCCCAACATTAATTTAATATAAAGAAGAAGAATATGAGGTCAGCGATAAAAAAAAAATTACCTAAATAAATATAGCTTATAGTGTGAATTTCAAAAAAGTAACCTAAGAAAGTAATTTGTTTACATTCATCACCTGGGCTTTAACTCGCTTTTACATGCCCCATGAATGTGATGAGTGCCTCTAAACTCACTTCTTCGTCATATCCTATATGTCTCCCAGGTTTATAGGAATCTTAGGATCGTATGCAAATACATTAGTCTCTACTCAAATTACTTCCAATCACTGGTGAGCTAACTCACCGTGAGCAATTGCTGAGATCGAATTAACGACCGACTTACCGGTCATGCATGAAAGTTGACGTTTTCGTAATATTGGCAACGAATTACCCAGATTTCTCAGCGATAAAACCACTTCCGTTATTTTCGTCTGCTATAGAGGAATCAGTAAAACTAAATATATGGTCACACGTAGAAATACATTATATAATGGAAATGGACAGCTAATGACAAATGAGGGAAATTTTGAGGAATTGGCTGAATTCAAATACCTAGGAACAATAATCACAAATAGGAATGAGATGCACAAAGAAATTAAACATAGGCTCAATTCTGGAAATGCATGCTATTATACATTGCAGAGACTTTTGATGTCCCAACTCCTTTCAAAAAACGTTAAACTGAAAATATATAAAACTATTATTCTACCAGTTATATTATATGGGTGCGAAACATGGACTCTTACTTTAAGGGAGGAAAGGAGATTACGAGTATTTGAGAATAAAGTTCTTAGGAAAATTTTTGGACCAAAGAGAGATGAACAGACAGGTGAATGGAGAAGACTACATAACAATGAACTACATGGTCTTTATAGGAAGCCAGATATAATAAGAACAGTTAAGTCCCGTAGACTGCGATAGGCAGGACATGTTGCGCGTATGGGGAATGAAAGACGTGCATGGAAACTTCTTGTAGGAAAGCCAGAAGGAAAACGCCCAGTTGGTAGACCAAGAATGAGGTGGGAGAACAACATTAACTATGATTTGAGGGAAGTAGATTATACAGGAAATGATTGGAAAGCATTAGCTCAGGATAGGGATGTATGGAGAGCTTATGTCCGCGCGGCCATGAACCTACGGGTTCGATAGTGCCAGTGAGTAAGTAAGTAAGTAAGTATAGAGGAACGCATTTACGCTTGCGTCCTGCAAATAATACCGTATACAACGACATCTGCATCGTGCGATATTACGTCGATTCTCCTGTTCTTCCAGTTGAATTCTTTGGTAGACTCTATCAAATTCCTCTTCTCCGCGTATACCGAAAACATGATCGAAGTCTTCAAGGTCCGACATCTTGGATAAGTTTCAAACTACATCGGTTCCCTTCGGGATTTTCACATAAGTTTATATCTTGAGCTACGATCTTAAGGTACCTTGTCAGGTAGCTTACAATTATTACCGCGTGAATAGATTTCTGAGTAAGAAAAATGTGTTTGGATAAAACTTTATCAGCAGAGAACGCCTTTTACTGTCTAATGCGTTCAAACATTCGACCCTAAATTCATTTTTCTCAAAACTTACATAATGTCACATAACCAGTTGATTCATAAAGCCATCCAATTCTGAATTACATCCATATTTTTATGACCACACACAACATATTAATTTTGTTGTGTTAACATTTTCAGATTGACATGAAAGAAGAATTAACATACACGTCTTCAGCAGAAGATTTGAAGAGAGCGGCAAAAGAGAGTATTCTGAAAAGGATTCCTATTGGTGCAGAAGCCACTACTGTACTTGTGGGTGCTGTTGATTTCTTGGAACAGCCAACTATTGCATTTGTCCGTCTTGCTGAGGGTATTCTCATGCCTTCCATCACAGAGGTAAATAAACACACATTTAAGTCTCCATATTACATAACTGAAACAGAATTGTTTACACCTCACTTAAAAAAAGTATGTATTTCCCATCTGACTAATTTTGAATGCAATCACTTCCATCTTCAGCTATACTCCAAGTTTTTTATTTAAAAATATAATTAATATCTGAACTGGGATTTCAACCCAAAACCTCTAGTTTTATATGCAAACATGCTCACCATTACACCATTCAGGCTTCTAGTGCAAGCATTAATTTTTCTTGCCGGATATGCTACACTTCGGGTCGCACGAAAATTTTTCTAAGTTCTATAGAATCGCAGTGCGCATGCGCTAGTGCTCCAATTATCCCAGGTAGATAAATGCAACCTCCAGCAGTTGGCGGTATATGTATGTGAAATCAGTATGACCAACATTGACACAAAATTCCCAGAACTTGTCTAAATATGTATAATTAACACGAAATGAACTAGTGGAAATATGATTTTACGTGGTAACCGTCCGACATTTTTAATTTTTCATAGAATAACAGATATGAAGAGGTAATTTATTTTAGTATCAAATCACATTTAAAAAGCAAGGAACCTAAAAGCTAACCAAACCTAAATCAATTACTGTAACACAAATCAATTACTCTAACGTAGGTGAAATCCAGGGAACGTGGAAATGGTTGGCAACATCTTGAGTAGTTTGGGTTGTTGATGGTGGCAACGCTGGAACGACATAGGAAGTGGAGGGAAAATAACAAAGAGTAGGAAGTAAGCAATGTAGCACGGCCGTGTTTTACGCAAATATATAAATATGAAAAAAAACTTGTTGCAACATTGGAAGATGTTTAAAAGTGTTGCAAAATGTTTTAAACGTGTTTAAAAGTGTTTAGTGCATCAGTGGAATAAGATATTAAATTGACTATTTAACTCATGCCCCAAATGGGAGTCAATGACCAATCACGTTTCAATGATTTCTGTTTTACAACCAATCAGAGTCGTGTTTCACCAAATATTTATCAGTGTTATAATTACCATATTAAAGAAAGCTCCTCCTTACAATATTGCGTTCCTTTGGCAATAAATAGTATGATCTGGTTGCAGTGATAAACAAAAGAAGCAGTAGAAGCATACCTATCGTTTCTCATTTGTAAACATCACCGTTTACATTAAATATATAAATATTTTAAAATAACTATAGTTAAATAATGATTTGTGAGTAAACAGCTTAATTTTATTCGTTAAATAGTCCTAACAAATGCCACTCTTGATTTCCAAATTCTCTAGATAAATTGGAAATCACTCGTGGCATTACTTATGAAAAATTTTTGCGACCTGAAGTGTACAACAGCCTTTCTTGCCTCTTAAAGTAAAGTGATCCCACAACAGGCCTCAGGAGGCCCTTGGGGTAGTAGGAGGTTAAGGCTCCCACTTTTTCTAGACAATCGGCACTTTATGTCAGCCGGGTTGTCAACCCTGCGTAACGGCCGCCTTTACCCCAGAACAAGCGTCTGGTACTCATTTCAGTTAGAGGCTGAGTCGACCCCAGGGCCATAGTGCCGCCAGATGGTTTGGGCCAGTTTAAAAATCCTGACCCCAACGGGACTTGAACCCTCGACCCTCCGGCTTGTAGCTCAGTGCCTTAACCACTACGCTACGGCGTGCCCCTTCTTGCCTCTTATGCTATTGTCTAATAATTGAGTTTGTATTTTTTAACATTCTTACCTCATATGTTTATTTTGTTGGACGATCCTTTCAAAGCTATTGCTCCATCTTCAGCTTGTAACAAACTGGTTTTTTCTTTTCTTCAAGTTGTCGGCCCTGGATCTGTGTTCCAAAGAACTTGGTAATGAGGCTCCTTTCTCCAGGAATTTCAAAGTTCATAATTTTCTCCTTGTTCTTCTGTATATAGATTTTTTCCCATATTGTGAGTTCATTGGGATTTTCTAACTGTTTTAATAATTTTGTATTTATATTTATTTTGTGTTTCTCTGTCCAAATATGAGATGTTACTGCAGATTGGTCAGCTCTTTTGTATTTTATTAAAACAGTTAGAAAATACAGAACAGCTGACTTGGGAAAAAATCTATATTCAGAAGAACAAAAACATAGTTATGAATTCTGTAATACCGACGGAGCATGACCTTGTTTGGAGGTTCTTTGGTCAACCACAGGATGGACCTGACAACGACATCCAGGGTGTACAGCATAAATCTAACCAGTCTGGGCAAAATGCTGACGATGATTATGATATAATCGAAACATGTTCAAGAACAAATCACGTCTTTTCTTACCTCATAGTTTATATTTTTTAAACCTGGGAACTACAGTTTTCAACTGATAATGACTACCGGATTTTCGTTGGAATCTCCATCTATAACGTTGCCATCTGGTGTTGATTTGATGAACTTTGAGATCAGGTCCTATTCATTGAGAATTTTGAAATTCATGGATCTAAATATGTTCATCTGAATATATATCTTCTCCCAAACTATCAATTCTAAAGGTTTTTCCAAATGTTTTAGAAGTTTGGCCTCTTTTTCAATTTTAGGACTCTCCAACAAACTATGTGCTGGAATAGCTGATTTTTCAATTTCACCATTTTTAATATTTCTAAAGTGTTCCTTAGTGCGAGTGTCCATATTCCTTTTTGTTTTTCCTACGTATACTTTATTGCATTCTCTACAACTAATTTGATAAATTCCAGATTTTTACTATCTGGGGTGTTCAATTTCTTTTTGGTTATTAATAGATTACCAAGGCTAAATTTATTTATTGGTGATAGTGAATGGAGAACTTATTTTTTAATGATTCACCTCATACATTTTCAAATTTCTTTGATACTGACGGTTTCAGACACATCTTGTCCATCTTCAGCCATGACTTCCACTGATGAGGGACAAGATGTTGTCTGAAACCGTCAGTATCAAAGAAATTTGAAAATGTATGAGGTGAGTCGTTAAAAAATAATGATATAACCTTATAATGTTTTCTTCCCAACATTAATTCAAATATTATATATTGGTGCCAATTTAATATTGAATTTGTTAAAAACTGCAGTTCCCATGTTTAAGAAAACAAATTATGAGGTAAGATAAGAAATTATGTTTTTATTATTGATTTAACATTTCTCACTGAAAGATAAATTATATTTGAAGAGAAAAATTTTTGCCTAGTCCGAAACTCGAACCCGGGACCCTTGGCTTTCCGGGCCAAGTGCTCTACCAACTGAGCTACCGAGGCGAGTTACGATCTAGATGCAAATTTTTCTCTTATATACATTGTAATCCCTTATCGCCAAATGCTTTTGAAACCATTGCTTCTATCTTTGCAAATGGAAGCTTCTTAGTTAAGAAGACATTTATTGGGAATTTAACATTACTTTATAAAGCTAGTAAGGCTTCTAATGATGTTTTTATTATTGATTTAACATTTCTCACTGAAAGATAAATTATAAAAAATTTTCTCTTCAAATATAATTTATCTTTCAGTGAGGAAATGTTAAATCAATAATAAAAACATCATTGGACCCCTACTAGCTTTATCAAGTAATGTTAAAAGCCCAATAAATGTCGTCTTACAACTCAGAAGCCTGCCATGTTGCCAAGATAGAAGCATAGGTTTCAAAAAGCATGATTTGGCGATAATGA
The DNA here is from genome assembly GCA_030220185.1 of Diploptera punctata. NCBI lineage: Eukaryota > Metazoa > Arthropoda > Insecta > Blattodea > Blaberidae > Diploptera > Diploptera punctata. The sequence goes on along the minus strand of JASPKZ010003047.1, from coordinate 1,115,000 downwards.
AGGAGAATCAATGTTAAAGAAAACTTTGCATCTATATCGGTAACTCGGCACTCAGTAGACTCAGTGTGGTATAGCACTTGTCCGGAAAGCCAAGGGTCCCGTGTTCGAGTCTCGAGTCTAGGACAGACAATTTTTCTCTTCAAGTATAAGATGAGACATGACTCATTCATATCATTGAATTAAGACCCTCATAATTATTATTTTTGATAGTCTCTTCTTCTTAAACAGTATGTGTAGGATTTTTCATCCCTGTTTCTTTCCAAAATCACTCCTCGGAGGAAGACGTAATTGATGTGCATTCATGTCTATCCATCTCTTGGTACGTGGTCTTCCTCGTGTGCGTCTCCTGATCTTTTTAAATTTATTTAAATAATTATTTTTAACTAGCTTGTATCCAAGAAATATAAATGTAAATGTTTTATCATGTTTTAACAGGTGACAATTCCAGTGAGATTCCTCTTTATTCTCTTAGGACCAAGTAATGCAGATTTGGACTACCATGAAATTGGTAGATCAATTTCTACACTTATGTCAAACGCAGTAAGTAATTTTTTCTTGGGTTTTGTTTTGTTATTCCACTCATTTATCAACAGCTTCATTAGACTATCTGATACACATAAATTAGGTACCCGATCCCATCAACACATTGTCCTTTATATCCTTCCTCATCACACTATCTATGTATTACTCAAAATCTTTTACAGTTTCTCTTGCTAGAACATGAAATTGTCTTGCTAGAACTTAGAGAAATTCTTAGTAAAGGTAAACTGAACTTTTTCCCACATAAACAAACACTCATTTACATTCCTCTCTGTACACAATACAAGAATATATCATCTATGTACAGATGTAGTCTAAATGATGGTTTTATTATTGATTTAACATTTCTCACTGAAAGATAAATTATATTTGAAGAGAAAAATTTTTGCCTAGACCGAGACTCGAACCCGGGACCCTTGGCTTTCCTCGGTCTAGGCGAAAATTTTTCTCTTCAAATATAATTTATCTTTCAGTGAGAAATGTTAAATCAATAATAAAAACATCATTAGAAGCCTTACTAGCTTTATAAAGTAATGTTAAATTCCCAATAAATGTCTTCTTAACTAAGAAGCCGCCATTTGCAAAGATAGAAGCAATGGTTTCAAAAGCATTTGGCGATAGGGAATTACAACGTATATAAGAGAAAAATTTGCGTCTAGATCATAACTCGCCTCGGTAGCTCAGTTGGTAGAGCACTTGGCCCAGAAAGCCAAGGGTCCTGGGTTCGAGTCTCGGTCTAGGCGAAAATTTTTCTCTTCAAATATAATGTAGTCTAAACTTTAACATCATTCAGAAACAAATTGAAAATAAAATTATTAACAGAAACAACTCACTAATATTACTTTTTTAAACTATTAATAATTTGTTTTTTCGTTATTTAATAAAAATAGTATTAAGATTTGTCAATATATTTATCTAATGTCTTATATATATAAAAAAAACATAGATTAATTCATTACAGTTTACTACTTTCTTTGTATTTTTTTTTTCTTTCTTTTATTTTTATGTACAGTAGATTCGAGCTGTTATTCCTTTGAGTATACATTCTTCCATTAGTTTACTTTTAATTGTATTTCATTTTATTGTATTATTAGACATTATTTTCATTATTATTCAATTTGACAGATTATTAATTGTTTAGTATGTACTATTATTGTAATGTTTTTTATTTGTATGTAACATATGTTTGTCCTGGTGAGTGGAATGGAAGGCCACATGGTCTTACTTGACCAGGCTAAACAAATCTAATAAGAATCAAATGAATCACGAATTCTTTGTATCTCATACATCTGTGTTTATTTAACACAGAACTGCATCCCTTTCTTACCTTGTTAATCTGTGTTAAAAAAAATAGATGTATGAAGTAAGAAGAATTCATGATTTATTTGATTCTTTTTAAGAAAACCTCATAATTTAAAAATTCCCAAATTTTGATGTTTTTATTATTAATTTAACACATCTCATTGAAGGATAAATTTAATTTGAACAGAAATTTTTTTACAACGTAAATAAGAGAAAAATTTGTGTCTAGATTGGAACTCGCCCCGGTAGCTCAGTTGGTAAGAGCATCTTCTTCTTCTTCCTTCCAAGTATTAGGCCAAGGCCTGTTACGATCCTATAGAAAATTTTCCCTCCAGCGTTTCATAGGATGGCCCAGTGATCTTCGTCCTCTTGGTATATAATTATAAACAGCTTTGGGGATCCGATTTGAACTCATTCTTTCAAGATCGTGTTTCCAATTTAGTTGGTACTGTTTAATATATTCCAAAATTGGGTTTGATCCTTCCGGGAAATTCTCGTATAAGACTTGAAAGCATAATAATAGTCCCTTCGATTGGTTGCTGGCCAAAGGAAGGCAAGACCAGTGATGGGGCTGCCATCTTATAGCCTCTGGTCAGGCTTTTCTGCCCTAATAGCGTCGGGGTCGAAAAAAACAAGAGTTAACCAAGAGAGGTTAGATAGTAAATTTAAAAGAGTGCAAAACACAAGTAAGTGGAAGAAATGTTTTGCTCAGCTTGGGCACCTTCTGGTCGCCATCCACATATCCCCTAGATGAGGTATGGTAAACCAAAGGTCTCGGCTTCGGGCCCGGTCTGGGCAAAAATTTTTCTCTTCAAATTTAATTTATCCTTCAATGAGAAGTGTTAAATTAATAATAAAACCATCAATAGAAGCCCTACTGGCTTTATAAAGTAGTGTTTAAATTCCCAATCAAAGTCTTCTTAATCAAGAAGCCGCCATTTGCAAAGATGAAGACACAGCTTCAAGCATTTGGTGCATGGGAATTACAACGTAAATAAGAGAAAAATTTGCATCTAGATTGGAATTCGCCCCGGTAGCTCAAATGGTAAGAGCATTGGTACAGTAAACCAAAGGTCCCGGATTCGGATCCCAGTGTCGGCGAAAATTTTTCTCTTCAAATTTAATTCCCAAATTGATTATATTAATTTAAATAAATCTATTCTATTCTGCATTGAAAACAGACCACATTAACGCCATCTATCTGCCTAGTGCAGAACCTAAAGTACATACAATGCAGTGAGTGAGTATAGGGTGGGCCAAAAAAACTAATTTTTTTTTATTTCAAAGTTGTAATAGCGCAGAAAAGTTGCGAATTATGTAGCTAAGGAAAAGAAAAAAAATTATAAAAATCGGTTGACATCTTCCAGTCGCGCAAAGGCTCTGAAGTTTGGCAAAATATGAAAAAAACTTCATTTTTGCAATTATTTCTTTTTTTTTAATATCAAGTAGGTATTGCTGATCTTTGCTAAGCATGTTTATGTCTATCTGTGGGATCTGACAATCAATACTCTGGAAGTTATTTATCTTCTTCTTCTCTTTCAAGTATTAGGCCAAGGCCTGTTACGATCCTATAGAAAATTTTCCCTTATGGGAAATTCTCATATAAGACTTGAAAGCATAATAATAGTCCCTTCGATTGGTTGCTGGCCAAAGGAAGGCAAGACCAATAATGGGGCTGCCATCTTATAGCCTCTGGTCAGGCTTTCTGGAGAAGAAAAGAAAATAAAGGAAAGAAGAAATGGAAGAAAGGAAGGACTCCCTAGTCCTCGGATACCCTAATAGCGTCGGGGTCGAAAAAACAAGAGTTAACCAAGAGAGGTTAGATAGTAAAGTTAAAAGAGTGCAAAACACAAGTAAGTGGAAGAAATGTTTTGCTCAGCTTGGGCACCTTGTGGTCGCCATCCACATCTCCCCTAGATGAGGACCCCTGAGGGGTATTTATCAAATACCAAAAATGTTTAAAAAATAAATAATAGTTTTAAAAAACTAAAACAACATGCTTTATTAGAAAACAGAACTCAAAAATGAAAAATAATTTTAATTTCCAACACACTTGGGATAAATTTAAAGTGGTCAACAAAAAAATCATCTCCAACACATATAGAATAAAACTAGAATTATCAACAGAAAGAAAATAATTTTACCATCAAAAGCGTGGGGTGCTTTTATGATTTTTACATGTTCTTCTTAGAGACTTTACTTTTACCAATATCTGTTTATTATCAAATATATTAATTGATATAGAGCACCCCATGCTTTTGATGGTAAAATTATTTTCTTTTTGTTGATAATTCTAGTTTTATTCTATATGTGTTGGAGATGATTTTTTTGTTGACCACTTTAAATTTATCCAAAGCGTGTTGGAAATTAAAATTATTTTTCATTTTTGAGTTCGGTTTTCTAATAAAGCGTGCTGTTTTAGTTTTTTAAAACTATTATTTATTATTTTCTGATGATTCTAGCCATGATTTTAGAAACAAAATATGAAATTATTGTATTGTCACGGGTCTTTTACAAGTATACAAAGTTTCAAGTCGATCCAATGATTTTAAGTGCGTGAAAATCGAGTTGAAAGATTCTGTTACATAGATAGATAGATAGATAGATAGATAGATAGATAGATAGATAGATAGATAGATAGATAGATAGATAGATAGATAGATAGATAGATAGATAGATAGATAGATAGATAGATAGATAGATAGATAGATAGATAGATAGATAGATAGATAGATAGATAATATAAAGCGTGTAATATAACTTGTTCATTATTCTGGCAAATTTTGGAGCATCTGCGCGACCGAAAGATATCAACTGATCTAAACCAAATTAAAACACAATGTTTTTAGGCTCTATTTGAAGACGTTACAAATTAATTATATTATTTTTGGTCTGGACATCTTACCTCAATATTAATGTTGATTTGTTCTTGGACATGTCTGGGAAAGCTGACGATAAAACAGAATTGTTTTGAAACATGTCCAAGAACAAATCAACATTAATATTGAGGTAAGATGTCCAGACCAAAAATAATATAATTAAAATAACCTCAAAATATAACTTCCTAAAATTAAATATAACGTTACAAACTATTATATTACAAAAACTTCTAATTAAAAAATTAAAGAAATAATCTCAAAAATGAAGTTTTTTTTCATATTTTGTAAAACTTTAGAGCCTTTGTGTGACCGGAAGATGTCAACCAATTTTGATATATTTTTTTTCTTTTTTTTTAGCTATAAAATAATTTGCAACTTTTCCGCACTATTGCAACTTTGAAATTAAAAAATAAGTTTCTTTTTGGCCCACCCTAGCGAGTATACAATACATACATAGACCATTGTAAGGAGACAGTATGACATGGTATAATGATCTGTTCCCAGCATTTTCATAAGATCGCCTACAAAGCTGATGAAAGGAAGGAACTTCTATCAGCAATTAATGAATTCTTGGATGATAGTATAGTGCTTCCTCCTGGTGACTGGAAAAGGAAAAATTTGCTTCCATTTGGTGAACTGAAAGCCAAGAGTGACATGATACGTAAAAGAAAGAATACTCGCCTCATGCAGAAGGATGATGAAAAGAAAGGTATGTAACTATGTAACTGATACATTGAACCTGGAGGTTCATGTGCTGCATATACATGAGCTTTCCATACATCCTAATGATTTGCAAAATTGTTCCATGTATAATCTACTTCACTCAAATCATAGTTAATGTTATTCTCCCACCTCATTCTTGGACTACCTACTGGATGCTTTCATTCTGGTTTTCCTATAAGGAGGTTTTATGTCCCTCTTTCATTCTCCATTTGTGCCACATGTCCTGCCCATCACAATCTACAAGGCTTAACTGTTCTTATTATATCTGGATTTCCATAACTATCATGTAGCTCACTGTTATGTAGTTTTCTCCATTCACCTGTCGGTTCATCTCTCTATAGTCAAAAAATTTTCATAAGTAATGCCACGAGTGGTTTCCAAATTTATCTAGACTATTTAACTCATGCCCCAAATGGGAGTCAATGACCAATCACATTTCAATGATTTCTGTTTCACAACCAGTCACAGCCGTGTTTCACCAAATATTTATCAATATTAAATTTACCATATTATTAAAGCTCCTCCTTTTTAATATTCTGAACAGGTCTGACCATTATTTTGCAGTGACTGAGCCCATAAGAAATATGGCTACCAGATTGTATATAGTGCATAGATGTCAACACATAGCGCTTGCAGGAGTTATTATAAAACATTTGTAGCAATTTATTATACCACCAAAAAAAAAGAAACCACTGTTTGCACTTTCTTAAATGTATTTTTTCCCAGGTAACAATCCAGAAAAATATAATTGTCATATTTACATCATACGACATCAGAAATGAATTAATATAGAGTTTGATGTGTTTCATTTTTTCTCCACTAGAGAGCATTCTTAAAATATTGCATTCCTTTGGCAATAAATAGTATGATCTGGTTGCAGCGATAAACAAAAGAAGCAGATGAAGCATACCTATCGTTTCTCATTTGTTTTCAAACATTGCCGTTTACATTAAATATATAAATATTTTAAAATAACTATAGTTAAATAATGATTTGTGAGTAAACAGCTTAATTTTATTCGTTAAATAGTCCTAACAAATGCCACTCTTGATTTCCAAATTCTCTAGATTGGAAATCACTCGTGGCATTACTTATGAGAATTTGGAAATCAAGAGTGTATTTTCCTCATATACATAGTTAATTCCCTAACCCCAAATGCTACGAGCCGTTGCTACGATTTTTGCAAATGGTGGCTTCTTTATTAAGAAGACTTTTTATTGGGAATTTAAACATTACTTATAAATCATATTTGAAGAGAAAAATTATACGCTCAGACCGGGACTTGAACCCGGGACCCTTGGTTCTCTAGACCAAGTGCTCTACCAACTGAGCTACCTGAGCAAGTACCGATCTAAACGCAAATCTTTCTCTATATACATTGTAATTCCCAGCCACCAAATGCTATGAAGCCATGCTTCTACTTGCAAATGGCGGCTCCTTTATTAAGAAGAAATATTTGGGAACTATACATTACAGCCAGTACGGCTTTTTCCATGTTTTTATTATTGATTTCGTACATCTCAATGATGGATAAATCATATTTGAAGAGAAAAATTATACGCTCAGACCGGGACTTGAACCCGGGACCCTTGGTTCTCTAGACCAAGTGCTCTACCAACTGAGCTACCTGAGCAAGTACCGATCTAAACGCAAATCTTTCTCTATATACATTGTAATTTCCCAGCCACCAAATGCTATGAAGCCATGCTTCTACTTACAAATGGCGGCTCCTTTATTAAGAAGAAATATTTGGGAACTATACATTACAGCCAGTACGGCTTTTTCCATGTTTTTTATTATTGATTTCGTACATGTCAATGATGGATAAATCATATTTGAAGAGAAAAATTATACGCTCAGACCGGGACTTGAACCCGGGACCCTTGGTTCTCTAGACCAAGTGCTCTACCAACTGAGCTACCTGAGCAAGTACCGATCTAAACGCAAATCTTTCTCTATATACATTGTAATTCTCAGCCACCAAATGCTATGAAGCCATGCTTCTACTTGCAAATGGCGGCTCCTTTATTAAGAAGAAATATTTGGGAACTATACATTACAGCCAGTACAGCTTTTTCCATGTTTTTATTATTGATTTCGTACATCTCAATGATGGATAAATCATATTTGAAGAGAAAAATTATACGCTCAGACCGGGACTTGAACCCGGGACCCTTGGTTCTCTAGACCAAGTGCTCTACCAACTGAGCTACCTGAGCAAGTACCCGATCTAAACGCAAATCTTTCTCTATATACATTGTAATTCCCAGCCACCAAATGCTATGAAGCCATGCTTCTACTTGCAAATGGCGGCTCCTTTATTAAGAAGAAATATTTGGGAACTATACATTACAGCCAGTACGGCTTTTTCCATGTTTTTATTATTGATTTCGTACATCTCAATGATGGATAAATCATATTTGAAGAGAAAAATTATACGCTCAGACCGGGACTTGAACCCGGGACCCTTGGTTCTCTAGACCAAGTGCTCTACCAACTGAGCTACCTGAGCAAGTACCGATCTAAACGCAAATCTTTCTCTATATACATTGTAATTCCCAGCCACCAAATGCTATGAAGCCATGCTTCTACTTGCAAATGGCGGCTCCTTTATTAAGAAGAAATATTTGGGAACTATACATTACAGCCAGTACGGCTTTTTCCATGTTTTTATTATTGATTTCGTACATGTCAATGATGGATAAATCATATTTGAAGAGAAAAATTATACGCTCAGACCGGGACTTGAACCCGGGACCCTTGGTTCTCTAGACCAAGTGCTCTACCAACTGAGCTACCTGAGCAAGTACCGATCTAAACGCAAATCTTTCTCTATATACATTGTAATTCTCAGCCACCAAATGCTATGAAGCCATGCTTCTACTTGCAAATGGCGGCTCCTTTATTAAGAAGAAATATTTGGGAACTATACATTACAGCCAGTACAGCTTTTTCCATGTTTTTATTATTGATTTCGTACATCTCAATGATGGATAAATCATATTGAAGAGAAAAATTATACGCTCAGACCGGGACTTGAACCCGGGACCCTTGGTTCTCTAGACCAAGTGCTCTACCAACTGAGCTACCTGAGCAAGTACCGATCTAAACGCAAATCTTTCTCTATATACATTGTAATTCCCAGCCACCAAATGCTATGAAGCCATGCTTCTACTTGCAAATGGCGGCTCCTTTATTAAGAAGAAATATTTGGGAACTATACATTACAGCCAGTACGGCTTTTTCCATGTTTTTATTATTGATTTCGTACATCTCAATGATGGATAAATCATATTTGAAGAGAAAAATTATACGCTCAGACCGGGACTTGAACCCGGGACCCTTGGTTCTCTAGACCAAGTGCTCTACCAACTGAGCTACCTGAGCAAGTACCGATCTAAACGCAAATCTTTCTCTATATACATTGTAATTCCCAGCCACCAAATGCTATGAAGCCATGCTTCTACTTGCAAATGGCGGCTCCTTTATTAAGAAGAAATATTTGGGAACTATACATTACAGCCAGTACGGCTTTTTCCATGTTTTTATTATTGATTTCGTACATCTCAATGATGGATAAATCATATTTGAAGAGAAAAATTATACGCTCAGACCGGGACTTGAACCCGGGACCCTTGGTTCTCTAGACCAAGTGCTCTACCAACTGAGCTACCTGAGCAAGTACCGATCTAAACGCAAATCTTCTCTATATACATTGTAATTCCCAGCCACCAAATGCTATGAAGCCATGCTTCTACTTGCAAATGGCGGCTCCTTTATTAAGAAGAAATATTTGGGAACTATACATTACAGCCAGTACAAGCTTTTTCCATGTTTTTATTATTGATTTCGTACATCTCAATGATGGATAAATCATATTTGAAGAGAAAAATTATACGCTCGAGACCGGGACTTGAACCCGGGACCCTTGGTTCTCTAGACCAAGTGCTCTACCAACTGAGCTACCTGAGCAAGTACCGATCTAAACGCAAATCTTTCCTCTATATACATTGTAATTTCCCAGCCACCAAATGCTATGAAGCCATGCTTCTACTTGCAAATGGCGGCTCCTTTATTAAGAAGAAATATTTGGGAACTATACATTACAGCCAGTACGGCTTTTTCCATGTTTTTATTATTGATTTCGTACATGTCAATGATGGATAAATCATATTTGAAGAGAAAAATTATACGCTCAGACCGGGACTTGAACCCGGGACCCTTGGTTCTCTAGACCAAGTGTTCTACCAACTGAGCTACCTGAGCAAGTACCGATCTAAACGCAAATCTTTCTCTATATATGTATATATATATATATATATATATATATATGTATATAGAGAAAGATTTGAAAGTTGGTAGAGCACTTGGTCTAGAGAACCAAGGGTCCCGGGTTCAAGTCCCGGTCTGAGCGTATAATTTTTCTCTTCAAATATGATTTATCCATCATTGAGATGTACAAAATCAATAATAATTACTTATAAAGCCAGTAGTGCTTCTTTCAACTAGTATAAGACGAAAATATGCGTTTAGATTGGAGGCCTAGGTAGCTCACTTGGTTAGAGCATTGACATAGAGAGCCAAAGTTCCTGGGTTCAAACTCCAGTCTAGGCATATATTTTTCTTTTCAATATAATTTGTCAATCATTAGCATGTTTAAAAACGAATAATAAAAACATGTATGGAGAGCTTATGTCTGCAAGGCCATGAACTTGCAGATTCTATAGTCCCACTAAGTGAGTTAGGTAATCAAAATTTTGTATTTGTTCTGATTTTGTATTATTTTTATTTTTAATGGAGTTTTTTTTCCTTTAAATGCTACTATTCTTATTTTAGTTGCAGGTACTGTTAATTTGTTTATGGATACTGAAATATTTTTTTGGATTCCAATATAATTTTGTCTAATAAATTAATGAGTCATTTTAACATCTTACCTCATATTTTATGTTTTTCAAACACGGTAACTATAGTTTTCAAATGATCTTGTCATTCATTTTCAACCGCCATTATGACTACCGGATATTCGTTGGAATCTCCCTCTATAACGTTGCCATCTGGTGTTGATTTGACGAACTTCGAGATATCGTTGCCATCTGGTGTTGATTCGATGAACTTCGAGATGAGGTCACGTTCATCCGGAATGTCGAAATTCATAGATTTAAATTTGTTCTTCTGTATAAATATTTTCTCCCAAACTGTCAAATTCAAAGGTTTTTCCAAATGTTTTAGAAGTTTAGCTTCTTTTTCAATTCTATGACCTTCCAACAAACTATGTGCTGCAATAGCTGATTTTTCAATTTCACCATTTTTAATATTTCTAAAGTGTTCCTTTGTGCGAGTGTCCAAATTTCTTTTTGCTTTTCCTATGAATACTTTATTGCAATCTCGACAATCAATTTGATAAATTCCAGATTTTTTACTATCTGAGGTGTTCATTTTCTTATTGGTTATTAATAAGTTACCAAGGCTAAATTTATTTATCGGTGCCAATGTAATATTGAATTTCTTGAAAATTTTTTGAAATTTGTTATGTATTCCAGGATGATAAGTGATTTTCTTAAATTGTTTTCCTTTCTTTGAATCAGATTGCAGGGTAGTGTATTCTTTTAATCTTTTTAGTTGTCTGAATTTCTTCAATTTAGTTATAATTATTTCCTTTCCAAAACCATTTAAATTAGCTATGTCCAAAATGTGATTGTATTCTTTCTTAAAATCCTCTTCATTTAGTGGAACATTCAATAATCTATATATCAAACTGTTGAAAATTGCATGCTTATGCGCAATATGATTGAAACCTGAAGACTTTATGTAATTGTCAATATGAGTATCTTTTCTGTATATATTGAATTCAATTCTTTGTTGTTGTTCATTCCTTCTTATGTAGAGGTCCAAAAATGGGATTTGGTTATTATTTTCTAATTCCATAGTAAATTTCACAGATTCATCCTGGAGGTTGAGTAATTTTAATGCATCTTCAATATATTTAGAATTTATCACAGAGAAAATATCATCCACATATCTATACCAACATTTATTTCCCAATTTTAACTTTGAATAATTTTGTCTGTTTTTTTTTGTCAGCTCTGTTGGCTTTGGATGGCGGTGATGGAAAACCGCCAGCAGATGATCCATTGAGAAGAACAAGAAGACCGTTTGGAGGTTTAGTGAACGACATAAAACGTAGATTCCCACGATACAAGTCTGATGTTACCGACGGCTTCAATTTACAATGCCTTGCAGCAGCCATATTCATGTATTTTGCAGCTCTATCAGGAGCTATTACATTTGGTGGTTTAATGGGTAAGTTGGTACTTTCTAATGCTCAAACTCTTTGCTTTCTAGTAGAGACTGGATGTTGGTTACTAAAACAAATCAAAAAGGCACTGAAAATCATGAAAATAGGCATTAAATATATATATCATCATCATCATCATCATCTGTATTCATGGATTAGGTCTGTTGACCCGTTTCGACTTCAGCCCATCTCTTTCTAGGTCTGCCCACATTTCGGGTGCCTTTAGGTTTGTATTTTGTTAATAATTAAATGAATCGTGATTTTTTCTTACTTCATACATCTATGTTTTTTTAAACACAGCACTGCAGTATCGGCGACACTTTGTCGTCATCGTCAGCTGTTTTCACAACTGTCAATTTTTTTCTCCTTTTTGCCAGTAATTATCTAGACTGCCATCTGGTGTTCTTTTGAAGGAATTCCTCTTCAAACTGCCATCTGGTGTTATTTTGAATGAATCATTTCCTAAACTGCTATCTGTTGTATTTTTGAAGAACTTTAGATAATTACCGGCAAAAAGGAGAAAAAAATTGACAGTCGTGAAAACAGCTGACAATGACGACAAAGTGTCGCCGATACTGCAGTGCTGTGTTTAAAGAAACATAGATGTATGAGGTAAGAAAAAATCATGATTCATTTAATTATTATTAATTGAACCTCATAATGTTAAAAATTCCCAAATTTAATATATAAATTGTATTTTGTTATTTGTTTTGGATATCTATCTTCATTCATTCTGTCTATGTGTTGCTTCCATTTTTGTCTATATGTATATATTTTATCAGTTATTGCAAATATTTCAAGTTCCTGTCTTATTTCTGTGTTCTTGATTCTGTCTTCCTTAGTGCACCCTTTAACAGATCTCAAAAATTTCATTTCTGCTGCTGTTATTCTACTTAGATCTTGTTTTTTATGTATCCAGGCTTCTGATCCATAGAGCAGTACCAGTACTGCCAATGTTTTATAAAATTTCAATTGGGTCTCTCTTGTTGTTTTATTATTTAGTGATCGTTTTATCGTACCACACATTCCCTGGAATTTTGCTATTTTATTATTTATATCATTATCATAATTAAATGAAATGTCACATCCTAGATAATTGAGATGGTTCACCTGTTCTATGATTTTGTTTCCTATTACTATTTTCGATCTGATTTGATTTTTCCCTTGGAATGCCATTACCTTGGTTTTTTCTATGGATATTTTGAGATTATATTGTTCACATATATTATGTAGTTTAAAAATATTCCTTTGAAGTTCGTCTTCTGTATTTGCTATTATTACCTGGTCATCAGCGTATAATAATGTTTTCAAGTAGTGTGTTTTATCTAATTTTATTCCTTTATTTCTTTCTTCGTTCCATTTTTTTATTATATCATTGATGTATAGGTTAAACAAAACTGGAGAGATACTGCATCCTTGTTTAACTCCTTGATTAGTATGAATTTTATATATATATATATATTCCACAATATTTAATTAATGTTGGCAACTAAACATTATGAGGTATAATTTACAGATTGACAAATGTACCATTAAACGAAGAAAATTTCAATAAAGAGTTTAAACATATCTTAAACACTGCTAGATTAAATGGTTTTGATAAAGAATTAATTATAAATAAGTTGAAGAAATTCAAACACAATAAAAGACTTAATGAATATACTACTCTACAAAATTGCAAAGAAAAGAAAAAATACAAGAAAATTACTTACCATCCTGAAATGCATAGGAAATTTCAAAAAATTTTTGACAAATACAACATTTCTTTGGCACCAATAAATAAATTTAGTCTGGGTAATCTTCTAAGTACCAATAAAAAAGTCAATGTTCCAGACAGTAAGAAATCTGGAATTTATCAAATAAATTGTGAAGATTGCAATAAAGTTTATATAGGAAAAACAAAAAGGAATTTGGAAATTCGGACAAAAGAACATTTCAGAAATATTAAAAATTGTGAAATTGAAAATCTGCAATTGCTGCACATAGTTTATTAGAACATCATAAAATTGGAAGAGAAGCTAAACTTTTAAAACAAGTAGAGAAACCTTTGGAATTGACAGTTTGGGAAAAAATATACATTCAGAAAAACAAAAATAGATCAATGAATTTTGATATCCCTAACGAAATTACATTGATTTCGAAGTTCATAAATTCAATCATAGATGGCAGCACTGAAGATGGCGACAATAGAATAGTTGATGGCCGAAGAATTTCATCAGTCGGAGTTATGGCTGACGATGAACATGATTATGTTTGAAATCGCGATATCATGGAAGCATGAATCCTATGAGGTGAGTTGTTTAAACAATATGTTCTCCGATGAATATTCCATAATGTTTATTTCTCTCCAGTTTTATTAATTTATTTTCCAAACATTTTTGTTGTTTGGTGCATTGTTATCTTTTATGGTTTTTCAAATCACAGGGAGATAAAAAACACAGATTTTGAATTTTTCATTAAATAACAGAAATCTACAAAATGTGATTAATAAAAAACTGTTTTAACACCATGTAGATTTACAGTTCACAACTCAGAAGAAAGCAACCACAAAGAATGTATTACACAACATACTACGTCATGACTCATTAGGGATTGTACTATCTGAACCTTTCAGCCTCCCAGCAGACGTGCTGGTTTCAAGTTTGATGCACAATTATCAGTAAAATACTCCTGAAACAAACCACACTGATTTGTGACACATGACTCTTCCTTTATTTGTGGGCGTGTTTGGTTGGATTTATCCCCTCATACCTCACCCATACTTTCATTCACTTCATCTGCAGACTGTAAAAGTCTTTATTAAGTTATGTAGGTAGGAAATGTCCACCGCTATGGTCTCGAGATAGCGTGCTGCCTTGTCATGCAGCGGGCCCAGGTCCAATCACCGGTTGGGACAGTTTTTCTGGGTGAGGTTTTTATCAGGGTTTTTCCTCACCTGTAAGACAAATGTCAGGAAAACTTTAAGGCCCAAACGGTCCCCGAAATCATATGGCATCATCATCATCCTTATCATTATCATCATCATCATCATTCACTGGTGTGGAAAGCAATGGGAAGCTACCACATCTACAGTTCCCTAGTAAAGCTGCAAGCATAGCATGAAAGTGCTATGATTGTAGTGAAAGACCTGCAGAATTACTATGGATGTAGGTAGAAAATAACACTATGAGGTTTAAGTTATGTAGATAGGAAATAACACTATGAGGTTTTTAATATTGTTTATTTTTTATTATTTCACTCACCTCATACTTCATAATTCCTAGCAGACCCAGGGTTTCATCACATCATTTGTGACATTCTCAATGCTGTGTCACGTTCACAACTGACGTCCAACGGCCTTCTATCCTGCAGACTGACCTCCGCGCCATCTGGTGGCCGACCGAAGAATTTCCAAATCAGTCCTCTCGAAGAATTTCCAAATCAGTCCTCTCTCCTTATAACTGGGTATTTCAAAATTCATAGTTGTATTTTCATTCTTGCATATGTAAATTTTTTCCCAAATTGTGAGTTCCTTCGGGTTTTTCCAATTGTTTAAGTAAGTTAAGTACTTAGGGAATCTAAATACAAGATTAAAAGAACACCTCAGAAATGTTAAAAATGGAGAAACCGAAAAATCTGCAATAGCTGCACACGCCTGGTCAGAAAAACATAGAATAGAAACCAAAACAAAATTACTTAAACAATTGGAAAAACCGAAGGAACTCACAATTTGGGAAAAAATTTACATATGCAAGAATGAAAACAAAACTATGAATTTTAAAATACTCGGTGATAAGGGGGGAGGACTGATTTGGAAGTTTGTCGGTCAGCCATCAGATGGCGCAGAGGTCAGTCTGCAGGATAGAAAGCCGTTGGACTTCAGTTGTGAACGTGACACAGCATTGAGAATGTCACAAAAGATGTGAAGAAAGCCAGGGTCTGCTATGAATTATGAAGTATGAGGTGAGTGAAATAATAAAAAATAAACTATGCGGTTTATTTTAATTTATATTGAGTTGTTTCTTGACTCACCTCATACTTCTTAACTCCCTCGCAGACTCAAGTTTCTTCATTGCAATTGTGACATTCTCAATGCTGTATCACGTTCACAACAAATAAATAAAATAAAAAAAAAAAATTAAAATGTTTAAATCTTTAACTTGAAACAATAAAATTGGCAATATTTTGTATCTGTACAATTTGTGTTTTATTTTGCAGGAGACAAGACGGATAATTTGATTGGTACATCAGAAACATTGATTTCAACATCTGCGGCTGGTATTATATTTGCTTTAGTCGCAGGACAACCTCTCATTATTATAGGAACAACTGGCCCACTGCTACTCTTCGATGAAAGTTTATATAATGTAAGCAAAATCTAATTTCTACTATTTCTAAATGACACTGGCACTATCGAACCCATAGGTTCATGGCTGCACAGACATAAGCTCCCCCGACATCCCTATCCTGAACTAAAGTTTTCTAATTTTCCTCTGTATAATCTACTTCCCTCTAATCATAGTTAATATAATTTTCCCACCTCATTCTTGGTCTACCAACTGGGGATTTTCCCTCTGGTTTTCCTACAAAGAAGCTTCCATGCACCTCTTTCATTCCCCATTCATGCCACATGTCCTGCCCATCGTAGTCTATGAGACTTAATTGCTCTTATTATATCTCGCTTCCTATAAAGACCATGTAGTTCACTGTTATGTAGTCTTCTCCATTCACCTGTCTGTTCATCTCTCTTTGATCCAAAAATTTTCCGCGGCGGACTAGTGGTTATGCTCCTTGCCTCTGGTCCCGAGGGTCACGGGTTCAAACCCGGCCGGGGTCGATGGATTTTTTAGAATGGAAAAATTCAAGGAGGAAAGTCCTCCGGGAGGGGCTTTAAACCGTGGATCCCGAGTCTGAAGATTTTCAGGCTCATAAAAGATCCTTAAGCCCGAATGAAAAGGCCTCTAAGCAAAATTTACCGAATTTTCCTGTCCTATTACTACTTTGGTTTCCTAGATGTCAGTATGAGGCGGAACGCTGACCACGGACCACTCAAATGACATCTATACGAAAACTAGTGTAACTAAATTAGTATGCTTCAAATTCGTCCCTGTAGGGAGAGAACGTCTAAATCTCTGTTAACCCATTCGCTTCAGATTTAAATGCTCAATGCATTTTCCCAGAAACCGGATTTAAGTTACTGTAAATTATATTGTCTATTTTCAGACATTCAAAACAAACAAAATATAACGGTACTTGAGATCACAATAAGGGTGAAGGCAAAAACACATTCCTCTACTATTCATAAATGTTAATAAAATATTACCCTGCCAAGGGATGTTCAAAATATTACAAAATATATAACAGCAGAATTAAGCGAGTGTACCTCGTCTTCTGGGTTGAAGGCCATTTAACTGCCAGCGAGTCTACCTCGTCTTTTGAGGCGAATGGGTTAAGGAAAAAATGGGCTTACAATACAAAACAAACTTTGTTCTCAAATACAGTATTATCTTCCTTTTACTTTTCAAGGGACTAGACAGAAAGTGGTGTATATTAGGGGAAAGTGTTAATTATGGAAAATGACGAGCTAAAAATTGTTGACCTCCATATTCTGCAACCGTTCTAGAAGATGCAAAAAAGCACTAACTGGGATAATATACTATATTGGCTAAATAATGTAATGTCTATATATTAAATTTGGGAATTTTTAACATTATGAGGTTCAAATTCATAAGAATTAAATTAATCGTGATTATTTCATACCTCATACTTCTATATTGTCTCGCGCCGTAGCCGAGCGGTTAAGGTAGGAAGCCTTGGCGCAGAGCTACGGGACTTGCGCTGGTTCGAGTCTCCATGGGGGAAGAAATTTTCTCATGGTATTTCGGCCAGTATGGGACCGGTGCCCACCCAGCATCGTGAGGCAATTGGGTAGCTACAATAAGTAGCGGCTCCAGGTTGAGGAACCAGCTATAACGGCTGGGGGACTCGACATGCTAACCACATGTCACCCCTACACTGGCTGTTGATCATCTACCTCTGTGATTGACACATGTGGATGTGAAGGGCCAGCAGCCGGCTGGTAAAAGGGCAACCGCTGAAAAGTGGAAAGACCCTCAATCGGATACTTCTATATTTCTTTAAATACAGCACTGCAGTATCGGCAATTTCTTATCACCATCATCAGCTGTTTTCACAATTGACAATCGTAAAAACAGCTGATGATGGTGATAAGAAATTGCCGATACTGCAGTGCTGTATTTAAAGAAATATAGAAGTATGAGGTATGAAATAATCACGATTAATTTAATTCTTATGAATGTAATGTTTCTTTTAATTTAAAATAAAATTCTTTACACCTCACCTCATATACTGACTTTTATTTATTTAGAAGACAGGGTATGAGGTGAAGTGTAAAGAATTATATTTTTAATTAAACCTCGTAGTGATATTCCTATAACAGTTCAATGTAACGAGTGTTTTAAACTGCTGTAAATATAAAATTACTTAAAACAGTAATCACAGTCTGTATTCGCTGACGATGGGACTTGAAACATATGTTCAACAAAAACAACTATAAGAGGTAAGAATGAACAGATGAAAGTTTTAATTATTAAACAAACCTCTTGATGTATAGTATTTTAAAATTAAATTACTTTCTTTATTTTACTTTCACCATTAAAATAAATAACAAGGACAGGTTCAGCAAGCAGCACTATGAATCTTTATTGAGAGATTAAAAAAAATATTTGTTTTGTCATAATAGTATTGAATTTCAGAAATATTTGAAAGCTCTGAGCCAGCTTCGTTGGCTCAATAAACTTGCTCTGCTATATATCAATTGAACAGAAGCGAAATAATCAAATATCTTTGATCTTTAATGCTGAAGATCGACGTGATGTGACGTAAATAGTGGGATAATAAAATTGCAGAAAGATAAAAGCGAGGATTTTAATACATTGTGAATATAGGGAAACTGAAGGGACCTTTAAAGAATAATAATTAAATGAATCGTGATTTTTTCTTACCTCATACATCTATGTTTCTTTAAACACAGCACTGCAGTATCAGCGACACTTTGTCGTCATCGTCAGCTGTTTTCACGACTGTCAATTTTTTCTCCTTTCTGCCGGTAATTATCCAGACTGCCCTCTGGTGTTCTTTTGAAGGAATTCCTCTTCAAACTGCCATCTGGTGTTATTTTGAATGAATCATTTCCTAAACTGCTAGCTGTTGTATTTTTGAAGAACAAAAGAACACCAGAGGGCAGTCTGGATAATTACCGGCAGAAAGGAGAAAAAATTGACAGTCGTGAAAACAGCTGACGATGACGACAAAGTGTCGCCGATACTGCAGTGCTGTGTTTAAAGAAACATAGATGTATGAGGTAAGAAAAAATCATGATTCATTTAATTATTATTAATTGAACCTCATAATGTTAAAAATTCCCAAATTTAATATATAAACCTTTAAAGAATGTTGTAAAAGATGGGAAAATGTAAAATGCGGGAATGTAAAAGCGGTGTAATACTGTACTCTATTTCACATCCTTATAATATAACTGGGAGAATAATAGTTTTATATGAACCAATGTGGACTATCTCTCTATTGCATGAAACCTGACTGTTATTAAATATAAACCTAGCTCGTCTCATACAAGCTTCTAATATGCAGAGTCTATGGCTGGGCCCATGTTTACAGACAATTTCATCTTTCTTTAAGTATACCACTTGTAGGATAACTAAAATCATCAGTGCTTTTATAACACAGCTAAATCTTTCATTTCTTTCTTTTAATATTATTATCTTGATCATAATAGGATCATGATGTACTCTACAGCACTAAAATCTCAGGTTCAAGTTCACTATGCGACAGCTAAACAATTCGTAATAAAATGACATCAAGATACTTTAACTAAAATGTGAATATAATTAATACTGACTGAAAAACAAAACAATACAATTAGATGTCAAAAACTTGAATATAAACATAATAAATACCAAACAATAACGAACAGTTGTGATATAAATATACATAATAGCTCGTTACATTCTTCACTATAGTGATTAAAATCTTCAATCATGCAAACAAATACGTTTTCTTAACAGCTTCTTCAAAAAGAAAATGGAATAGTCCTCGGCCAGGGATCTTTCCTTTATCCGTGGCGACCTTCCAGGAACCAAACTTCAACTCCGACTCTTAACGATACATGTCTCCACATCTCCGACATAAGCATCGGCACACATCAAACCGTGCCGATGACGTAAGGAGGGGTAAGAGGAGGGGATGAGCAGGAGGGTAAAGAGCACAGAACACAGTCTTTAACAACCATAGAGGATAACAAGTTACGTCACAGTACGTCATGGCAGTAAATTTTTCGTCATCACGACACATATATATTTTCAGTTCAATGTTTTTGGAAGGAGTTGGGACGTCAAGAGTCTCTGTAACACATAATAGCCTGTATTTCAAGAATTGAGCATAAGTTAATTTCTTTGTGCATCTCTATTTCTCAAAAATTAATATAATTTATTTGATTTTATAAGAGAGAGAACATTTTACATTTAAATTCAGATGCCTAAGTAGTTCATTAGCAAAGCACTGTTGTGTAAAAACCAAAAAACTTTAGGTTCATAACTGTTTAAATTTTTCTCTTTATTTGTTTGTTTCAGTTTTGTGTAACAAATGGGTTTGACTTCCTTACGTTAAGAGTGTACATAGGAGTTTGGCTGGGGATAATTGGTATCATAGTTGTTTGCTTCGAAGGCAGCGTTCTTGTTAAACTATTTACCCGCTTCACTGAAGAAATCTTCGCAGCTCTTATTTCTGTTCTCTACATTGTTGAGAGTATTATGAAAATGGTTGTGGTGAGTATCAGACCATCATCCATACAACAAATTATTATTATTATTATTATTATTATTATTACATAAACACATTATGTACATTCATTGTTTTTATTATGATAAATAACAAAACAAAAGAGGTTTCTATTACTGTTAATAGGTTACTCAATCATGGATAAAAAATACAACAAAGTTACAAGAAATGAATTCAGTATTATAGACAAAATTAAAATATTGAGAATAATCCGATTCGATTGAGGGTCTTTCCACTTTTCAGCAGTTTCCGTTTTACTAGCCGGCTGCTGGCCCTTCACATCCACATGTGTCAATCACAGAGGTAGATGATCAACAGCCAGTGTAGGGGTGACATATGGTTAGCATGTCGAGTCCCCCAGCTGTTATAGCTGGTTCCTCAACCTGGAGCTGCTACTTATTGTAGCTACCCAATTGCCTCACGATGCTGGGTGGGCACCGGTCCCATACTGGCCGAAATACCATGAGAAAATTTCTTCCCCCATGGAGACTCGAACCAGCGCAAGTCCCGTAGCTCTGCGCCAAGACTTCCTACCTTAACCGCTCGGCTACGGCGAGGGACTTGAGAAAATCAATTTTTATAATTTGAGTTGGATAAAATGTTTTACTCTCACTTCATAAAATTCTGTGTTTTCACGATACCGACTTCAAAGGTCTTTGCCTTCATCGTCAGTTAAACTCCGACTATTGAAATTTTGCCATTAGTTATTGTATCAGATAGTAAGATATCCCTAACTAACTCCTGGCACTATCAAACCCATAGGTTTATGGCTGCATGGACATAAGCTTTCCATACATCCCTATCCTGAGCTAATGTTTTCCAATCATTTCCTGTATAATCTACTTCCCTCAAATCATAGTTAATGTTATTCTCCCACCTCATTCTTGCTCTACCAACTGGACATTTTCCCTATGGTTTTCCTACAAGAAGCTTCCATGCATGTCTTTCATTCCCCATTCGTGCCACATGTCCTGCCGATCGCAGTCTATGAGACTTAACTGTTCTTATTATATCTGGCTTCCTTTAAGACCATGTAGTTCCCTCCGGAAAATTTTACTCCAGTGGAACCCATGTCCGCATTTCTTGACTGTTGTATTTTTATGGTGAAAGATCGTCACTCTTTCGACCGAGGTACTTTTTCTCTGGCTTATAACCTTTGACCAGTCTGGCATGGGTAACCCTATCGGCAGCAATGCTACCGCTGGCATAGCTCTCGGGATCATTTAAGCACGCAAGCCACTCCACCACAAGGTAAAGACACAATGGACGGAAGATATCCCTAACTTATAATAATTAATTCAGAAATCTGAAATTCATCAAATTAGTTGCAATGATTGAAAGAAAGTATATATATATATATATAAAGGAAAAGTAAAAGGAATTTAGAGACTCATACTAAAGAACACTATGGAAATATTAAAAATGGTGAAATTGAAAAATCAGCAATTGCAGCTCATAGTTTGCTACAGAATCACATATTTGGAAGAATCATTTAGAGAAGCATTTAGAATTAACAGTTTGAGAAAAGATATACATTCAGAAGAACAAATATAAATCCATGAGTTTTGAAGTTCCTGGCGAGCAAAATTTAATCTCCAAGTTCATAAAATCAGCACCATATGGCAGATTGGGCGATGGTGGTAACTGCAAAATATCAACAGTTGGAATTTGACTGAAGATGAAGGCAAATGGCCTTTGAAACCGGTGTTCTGAAAACACAGAACTTCATGAGATGAGATGCAAAAACATTTTATCCAACTCATTTATAAATTGAAAATTATCTCACAGTGTTATTTCCCATTGTAATTTGAGGAAAAAATAAGAAACTAACAAATTTACTGCGATCCAGTTCGTTGCAAAACATAGATAAACTCAACAAGTATGTATGGCAATCAGTAAATTTACACATGTGCACCTCTGGTTTCAAGATTTGCAGGTTCACACCCGGTTAGAGTTGATTAATTTTCTTTTTTCACAGCTTAAAAATCCTGAGCATAGTTTCCTTCCATAATGTGGGGGAGCTCCATCTTGTTGGAAGACATGAAAGCAAACAACAAATCAAATATATATGACAATTTATCACTATAAAACTAAAAATTATAATAAGCATGAGAAATTATATAATTTAAAAATAAAATAAACATGAGAATTTATTAAATTTGAAGATAAAAATTTAATTTATCTTTCAATGAGAAGTGTTAAATTAATAATAAAAACATCAATGAGAATTTATGGTAATTTCATTGTTGCCACCACAACTTTAAATTAAAATGAACATGAGAAATTACATAATTTGTTGTCACCAACAAAACTTAAAATCAAAATAAACATGAAAAATTACAAGAACATACTTGTAATTTATTTCTTGAAAATAAAAAAAATTATGCTTGATCCAGAAATTGAATCCTGGACTTCAGACTCTCTGTGTCAGCATGCAGTCCATTACACCATTCAAGACCCAATAAAAATCTAATGGTCTGTATGCTGACTTGTATAGTTGGAGGTCTAGGGCTCGATTCCCGGTTTGAACATTAATTTTTCTTTTAAAAAATGCATAATTATTAATTTGTTTGATGCTAGTAAATATTTACTTTGTTATCTTCACGACACTTTACTGTGGGTGAGAATGTGTAGGTCTGCAGACCTGTCTTGTTCCAGGTATTTCACGAACACCCTTTAATGGCAGATTACTGTTCAGACCCAATCTTGTACAATGAAAGCACGTTCAACAGTTCAGCTTACTTCAGCAACAGCACAGGAGTGTGGAATGACTCCGGTTCCAACAGCAATAATAACCTTGAATCACTATCATTGGTTCTCAATGACAGCTACATCGATACTGAGTAAGTTAATATAGTTACATTAATTCTTTACGTATGTTATTTTGAAATTTTCTACTAAATTTGCATTACTTTATAATATTACCCAATGTATATATATTTACTTTCTTGAAGATTAAGGGTCGAATGTTTGAACGCATTAGACAGTAAAAGGTGTTCTCTGCTGATAAAGTTTTATTCAAACACATTTTTCTTACTCAGAATCTATTCACGCGGTAATAATTGTAAAGCTACCTGACAAGGTACCTTAAGATCGTAGCTCAAGATATAAACTTATGTGAAAATCCCGAAGGGAACCGATGGTAACCGATGTAGTTTGAAACTTATCCAAGATGTCGGACCTTGAAGACTTCGATCATGTTTTCGGTATACGCAGAGAAGAGGAATTTGATAGAGTCTACCAAAGAATTCAACTGGAAGAACAGGAGAATCGGCGTAATATTGCGTGTCGCAGACGTGTTTGTATACGGTATTATTTGCGGGATGCAAGCATAAATGCATTCCTCTATAGCAGACAAAAATAACGGAAGTGGTTTTATCGCTGAGAATTCTGGGTAATTCGTTGCCAATATTACGAAAACGTCAACATTCATGCATGACCGGTTAAGGCGGCCGTTAATTCGATCTCAGCTCACCAGTGATTGGAAGTAATTTGAGTAGAGAGTAATGTATTTGCATACGACCCTAAATTCCTTAAGTTATGTAGATAGGAAATAACACTATCAGGTTTATTTTAATTTTGTTTAGTTGTTTTTTGACTCACCTCATACTTCTTAACTCCCTCGCGATCTGGATTTCTTCACTGTATTTGTGACATTCTCAATGGTGTTCACGTTCACAACTGACGTCCAATGGTCTCCTGTCCTCAGTCTGCAGGAGAGGAGACAATTGGATGTCAGTTGTGAACGTGAACAGCATTGAGAATGTCACAAATACAGTGATGAAATCTAGATATGCAAGGGAGTTAAGAAGTATGAGGTGAGTCAAGAAACAACTGAACAAAATTAAATTCCTTCTTTTTCTTCTTCTTCACGGTTTAGGCTTATTTACTAGCCTGTTCCGGCTCCAAATTGCTGCTCTTTCCATCTTTTCTTCAGTCTTCCCAAACTTCTTCTTCCTCATGGTGAATAGTTGTATGCTGCTTTCGGTATTCTATTCTCAGTCATCCCTGCCAAGTGTTCTTTCCAGTTTGTTCTGTATTTCACTATTGTTGTGTTTAATTCCTATACTTTTAGTTGTTGTCTTATTTCTGTGTTATGTTATTTGTCTGCTATTGGTCTGAGGAATCTCATTTCATCAGCTTGTATTCTGGTAGAATGTTGTGTTGTCACGAAGATTAAATTAAAATGTTTCATACCTCACCTCATATCCAGTCTTCTAACCAGACAGGTTTCAAAGCCTGCGCAGCTTCATCTTCAGTAATTTTTTGTTGACTGATGTTTTGTCGATCAGAAGAAGAACTGTTTCATTATATCATAAAATCAGTTCTTCAGATTGACATAACATCAGTCAATGAAAAATTACTGAAGATGAAGCTGCCGAGGCTTTGAAATCAGTCTAGTTTAAAGACAGGATATGAGGTGAAGTATGAAACATTTCTATTTAATCTTAAATTAAACCTCATAGTGATTTTTTCCTATAAAAGTTCAATTACTTTCTTCAGTTTGGTATTAATCATCATCATCATCATCCTGCCAGGTATTAGTCCTAGAAGAAATGTTACGGCCTGAGAAAGCGGTTTTCATGCCATCTTTTTATAGGTCGACCAAGTGACCGTTTCCCATTTGGACAGTAGTTCATTGTTGCCTTGGAGATCTTGGATCTAGCCATTCTTGAGACATGTTCCTTCCAGTTTAGCTGATATCTGGAGATGTAGTCCAGTATTGGTGACACATTAAGTTCTTGAAGGATTTCTACATTTTTCTTTCGATCCCATTTGGTGTAGCCACCTGTTCGGCGCATAAATCTCATCTCACAAGCTGTTAGTCTGCTTTCATCTCTCGTCCTTATAGTCCACGCTTCACTCCCATAACATAGGACTGGTCGAGCCATTATTTGATAAAGACAAGTACGAGTTGATTTTTGCACTAATGAAGGTTTTAAAACTCTATTAATGATTAAGTTATGTAGATAGGAAATAACACTATGAGGTTCTTTAATATTGTTTATTTTTTATTTCACTCACCTCATACTTCATGAAATAAAAAATAAACAATATTAAAGAACCTCATAGTGTTATTTCCTATCTTACTTACTTACTTACTTACTTACTCACTGGCACTATCGAACCCGTAGGTTCATGGCCGCATGGACATAAGCTCTCCATACATCCCTATCCTGAGCTAATGCTTTCCAATCATTCCCTGTATAATCTACTTCCCTCAAATCATATTTAATGTTGTTCTCCCACCTCATTCTTGGTCTACCAACTGGGCGTTTTCCTTCTGGCTTTCCTACAAGAAGTTTCCATGCCGTCTTTCATTCCCCATACGCGCAACATGTCCTGCCCATCGCAGTCTACGGGACTTAACTGTTCTTATTATATCTGGCTTCCTATAAAGACCATGTAGTTCATTGTTATGAAGTCTTCTCCATTCACCTGTCTGTTCATCTCTCTTTGGTCCAAAAATTTTCCTAAGAACTTTATTCTCAAATACTCGTAATCTCCTTTCCTCCCTTAAAGTAAGAGTCCATGTTTCGCACACATATAATATAACTGGTAGAATAATAGTTTTATATATTTTCAGCTTAACATTTTTTGAAAGGAGTTGGGACATCAAGAGTCTCTGCAATGCATAATAGCATGCATTTCCAGAATTGAGCCTATGTTTAATTTCTTTGTGCATCTCATTCCTATTTGTGATTATTGTTCCTAGGTATTTGAATTCAGCCAATTCCTCAAAATTTCCCTCATTTGTCATTAGCTGTCCATTTCCATTATATAATGTATTTCTACGTGTGCCCATATATTTAGTTTTACGGATATTTACTTCCAGTCCTAATTTCTTAGTGTTACTCAATAGTGTGTGCGTGTTGGCCTTTAGTATCTCCTCGCTATCGGCCAGTAGTACTACATCATCAGCATAAACAACAGCTTATTAATACCATTCAGTTGTAGGCCTTCCTCATTCTCTAAAGATTTAATGGCATGCTCTAGTACAAAATTAAATAGTAGAGGAGATAGTGCATCACCTTGCTTCAACCCATTCTGGATTTCAAAAGTGTCTGAAAACTGTTTGCCTACACGCACCCTACTCGTTGAGCCATTTAGACACATTCGTATAAGTCTAACTAACTTTTTAGGAATTCCGAACTCCAGCAGGATACTATATAACTTCTCCCTCTTAATTGAATCATATGCTTTTTTGAAGTCTACATATAGTTGATGTACAGTACCATTATATTCCCATTTCTTTTCTAAAATCTGTCTTATACTAAAAATCTGATCTGTTGTAGACCTGTTTCTCCTAAATGCACATTGATGATCTCCTAGAATGTCATCAATATAGGGAGTAAGTCTGCTTACTAATATATTTGTTAGAATTTTGTACGATGTTGAAAGTAATGAGATGCCCCTATAGTTGTTGCAATCAGTTTTATCTCCTTTCTTATAAATTGGTACGATAATTGATTTCCTTCCATTCATCTGGAAGAGCTTCTTTTTCCCAAATCATACTAAGCAACCAGCGTATCTTGTCCATCAATTTTTCTCCCCCTGATTTTATCAGTTCTGCTGGATCTCATCTGAACCTGATGCTTTATACATCTTCAATTTTTCAATTGCCATTTCAACCTCTAATGCACTTGGCTCTGCGACTAGCATTTCTGCTGTCTGTAACTTATCCTCCTCAATGTCCTGTTCTGTATGTACATTTAATAGCTGATTAAATAACTTTTCCATCTATTTAATATACTCTTGGAATCTGCAATCATATCCCCATTTTCATTCCGAATTATGTTTGTTTCTAGCCTGAAACCCTTTCTTCTCTATACTAATTCCCTGATATAATTCTCTAATGTTCCTATTTTTTGCATTCATTTCAAGATCATTAATCTTCTCTCTCAAATATTCCTCTTCTTACTCTTTAGTAACTTCGTGGTTTCCCGTCTAACACTACCCAATTGCTCTAAATTTACCTCATTTGGCTCGTGTAACCATTTCATTTTTGCTAGCTTTCTTTTCTTTACGATGTCGGCACAGTCCTCATCAAACCATTTCTTGTTTTGCCTCTTTTTTAAACAACCAATGCTTTCTGATGCTGACAATTTAATAGTATCTCTTATAGCCTCCCATTCTTTATTTATATCAGTTTCTTTCTTCCTCGTTTGCCACATTTGTCATCTGAAGATTCCAGTACTTCAAATCTATTAGCAATTTTGATTTGGTATTCTTGCCGCATTTCATCATTTTTCAAGTTTTTTAATTCATATTTTACAGAATCATCTTTAGCGTTTGTTCCTCTCATAAGCGATAGCCGTTGTCTGATTTTCACTCTGACCAGATGATGATCCGAATTGCAGTCTGTCCCTCTAACTGATTTAACATCGATGATGCTACTGTGCCAGCGTTTATCCACTAATACATGATCTATCTGGTTCCGAGTTTCTCCATCTGGGGACGTCCAGGTGTATTTATGAATATCCTTATTTCCTATCTACATAACTTAATAAAGTTGGCTATCAAGTCTATTAATGATTCCCATTGATTTGTTGAATTTCACAATTTTCTCTGATAAATCCAAATTTTCAACAAAAGAGAGTTTATATCCTAAATAAGTAAACTCATTAACTCTCTCTAAAATTTTGTTATTTAAACAAATTTTGCTTGGTATTGGGGATTTTCCACAAAAGGCCATTATTTTAGTTTTATTGGTAGATATTTCCATTGAATATTTCTGGGCTATCAAATTTAAATTATGTACTGACCATTGTAAATCATCTTCAGATGTTGCTAGTAAAACAAGATCATCTGCAGACATTATTATATCTAATTTTAAATTTCTATTGGTAGTGATACTTTCATGTTTTGTTTCTCTAAAGTCTTTTACATCGGCATTCATATATATGTTAAAAAGTAGAGGGGAGAGGCCACAACCTGTCTGACTCCTGAGTTTATTTCTTTCCACTGAGTTATTTTTTCTTTTATTTTTATTGCAATGAGAGTTGACTTAAAACTATTAAAAATATTATATATGATCTGTGGTATTAATCTATTATGTAATGTTTTGTTTGTATCATTCTCCATGTGTCAGAGTATGTTTTCTATTTTGAAACTTTCTCCTAAATTTGTTTTGTTTTATATTATTTCCTAATGTCTTTAATTACCTTATTTTACGTGTTAAAACTTTATACAGTAAAACCTGCCTTAGCCAGAACCTTTATAAGAAGGAAACCTGTAGAGACGGAAAAAAATCCCCTCCCCCCATTTTCCTATAAGGAGTTTCTGTGTCCCTTTTTCATTCCCGTTCGTGCTAGATGTCTTGCCCATCACAGCCTATGTGACTTAAAAAATAAACTCCTTGGCACAAGAGGTAGAGAAGGCCTTTGGTCTATCGGCTGGCTACTGGCCTCACATCTAAATGTGTTAATCACAGAGGTAGATGATCATCCAGCCAGTTTAGGAGCCACTACCCAAATTCCTCATAATGTTGGGTGAGCACTGGTCCCATATTGGCTGAAATTCTTCTCCCATGAAGACTCCAACCAGCTCTGTGCTAAGGCTGTTGCCTTAACCACTCGGCTATGGCGCAGGACCTACGAGACTTAACTGTTCTTATTATATGTGGCCTCCTATAAAGATCATGTAGCTCACTGTTATGTAGTCTTCTACATTCACCTGTCTGTTCATCTCTCTTTGGTCCAAAAATTTCCTAAGAAGTTTATTCTCCATATGAGACTTGCACTGGTTCGAGTCCCAATGGGGGAAGAAATTTTATCATGGAATTTTGGCCAGTATGGGTCTAGTGTCTGAGATGCGACGAGGAAGAAATTCCATGAGGAAATTTCTGAGGACTCAAACCAGTGTAAGTCTCATAGCTCTGTGTCAAGGCACCAAATGCCTTAAACCTCTTAGCTACAGCATGGGACAATTGAAGAAATTCTGGTTACAAAAAAACAGTTAATATTTTCTCGTAAATTAATGAGTCATTTTTTTAACATCTTACCTCATTAAAATATATATGCAGTCAATATGCCCATTTCACCAATTAATGTTTTAAAATGGTCAACAAGTTTCTACAGCCAAGCTGTCATTCTCAAGACCAGATATTGACTGAAGACAAAATTGATAATAAATAAATAAACAAATTCAGGTTTTTAACTGAATTTGTTTATTTATTTATTATCAATTTTGTCTTCAGTCAATATCTGGTCTTGAGAATGACAGCTTGGCTGTAGAAACTTGTTGACCATTTTAAAACATTAATTGGTGAAATGGGCATATTGACTGTATATATATTTTAATATTTTATCACCAAGAAGATCACTTGTGTATTAAATCTTACCTCATATTTTATGTTTTTTCAAACATGGGAACTAGTTTTCGAGAGAAGGATCTCTCATTTTCAACCGACATTATGGGGGCATTCAGCGGTTGAAAATGAGAGAGATCCTTCTCTCGAAAACTAGTTCCCGTGTTTGAAGAAACATAAACTGTGAGATAAGATGTTGAAAATGACTCATTAATTTACTAATTAAGAACCTCATAATGTTATTTCCCATGTTTAACTATGAGTTAATCTTTTATTCAAACTGCAACTCCATGTGACAATTCTTTTATCAATTTTTTTTTTTAAATTATATAAATGTTTTAATAAATTTAATTTGTCTGTCCGTAGGCTTCCTTCAAATAATTCATCAATAGTAGAGGGCACAGGTGTCCAATACGTGCAGAATTTCCATCACGACAGCAGAACAGACCAACCTAACACTGCTCTTTTCTGCCTCATACTTGCTCTTGGCACTTTCTTCATTGCTTATTATTTGAGGCAATTCCGAAACAGCAAATTTCTCGGAAGAAGTGTAAGTAATTTACATTTATAATAAATTAATGAGTCATTTTAACATCTTACCTCATATTTCATGTTTTATCAAACACGGTAACTATAGTTTTCAAATGATCTTGTCATTCATTTTCAACCGCCATTATGTACATTTATAATATTTAATTTTAGGAAATTTCTATTTTGAGGTTATTTTAATTAACTTATTTTCATAATCGATTTTATTATTAATTTAACACTTCTCCAATTGAAGGATAAATTATATTTGAAGAGAAAAATTTTCGCCTAGACCGAGACTCGAATCCGGGACCCTTGGCTTTCCGGGCCAAGTTGCTCTACCAACTGAGCTACCAAGGCGAGTTGTGATCTAGACGCAATTTTTTCTCTATCTATACGTTGTAATTCCCTCGCACCAAATGCTTGAAACCATTGCTTCTATCTTTGCAAATGGCGGCTTCTTAGTTAAGAAGACATTTATTGGGAATTTGACATTACTTTATAAAGCCAGTAGGGCTTCTATTGACGATTTTATTATTAATTTAACACTTCTCACTGAAGGATAAATTATATTTGAAGAGAAAAATTTTTGTCTAGACAATAATAAAATCGTCAATAGAAGTCCTACTGGCTTTATAAAGTAGTGTTAAATTCCCAATAAATGTCTTCTTAACTAAGAAGCCACCATTTGCAAAGATAGAAGCTAAGGTTTTAAGCATTTGGCGCGAGGGAATTACAACGTATATAAGAGAAAAATTTGCATCTAGATTGCAACTCGCCTCGGTAGCTCAGTTGGTAGAGCACTTGGCCCGGAAATCCAAGGTCCTGGGTTCGAGTCTCGATCTAGGCAAACATTTTTCTCTTCAAATATAATTTATCCTTCAGTGAGAAGTGTTAAATTAATAATAAGATATTCAATGAAATAATAAATTAATGAGTCATTTTAACATCTTACCTCATATTTCATGTTTTTCAAACACGGTAACTATAGTTTATATAATATGAGGTAAGATGTTAAAATGACTCATTAATTTATTAATTAAGAACCTCATAATGTGTTTCCCAATTTTAACTTTGAAATTCAATGAAATGTTTAATTTTTACATACAATAGAGAATTTTATTATTAAAAGTTAAAATTTATTTGCTAGGTCTATATTTTTTGGTTTGACTTTATAACGGGTTCAGTTTATGATTTGAAGGTGACTGTACTCTTGCAAGGGGGATTTTGATGATGTAGTTGGAACACGTGTGCCATGAAAAATCTGCTTTGAAAGCATAAACATGAGTACCCTGCCTTGTTGACGACAGAGTTATCAGCACATTTTTTTTTCCTGGCACTCAAACCTTAGCAAACCTTATAACATACCACACTAATATTCAGTCTTGAATTAGTAACTGTAGATTGTGGTTTGTTTTTTAACATATAAAAAATGGCTTCACGTATATGGCATCCTGGATTATCAAAATAATGTGAGTAGCGTATCAGATATTTTTAAAAAATAAATACTAACAAGATATTTACCATGTTAACTCATTATAATTTAAATACAAAATTAGGGGTGGAAAAGACACCACATGTTTTTTTTATATTTTATGAGTACTTGATCTAAAACACAATAGGTTAGAGCCACAAATAACTTCCTTGCAACTTTTCTGAATTTTTATAATTTTACAAAGAAATAGTCAACGCTTCACTCCCATAACATAGGACTGGTTGAGCCATTATTTGATATAGACGAGTACGAGTTGATTTTTGCACTAATATATTAATAGAGTTTTAAAACCCTTCATTAGTGCAAAAATCAACTCGTACTCGTCTTTATCAAATAATGGCTCGACCAGTCCTATGTTATGGGAGTGAAGCGTGGACTGTAAGGACGAGAGATGAAAGCAAACCAACAGCTTGTGAGATGAGATTTATGCGCCGAACAGCTGGCTACACCAAATGGGATCGAAAGAAAAATGTAGAAATCCTTCAAGAACTTAATGTGTCACCAATACTGGACTACATCTCCAGATATCAGCTAAACTGGAAGGAACATGTCTCAAGAATGGCTAGATCCAGGATCCCCAAGGCAACAATGAACTACTGTCCAAATGGGAAACGGTCACTTGGTCGACCTATGAAAAGATGGCACAAAAACCGCTTTCTCAGGCTGTAACAGTTCTTCTAGGACTAATACCTGGCAGGATGATGATGATGACAAAGAAATAATGTTATCATGGGAAAAATATGTAAAATTAGGCGTGAAAAAGACACCTGATGTGTATTTTAAATTTTTTGTGAATACTTGATTAGAACACAATAGGTTAGAGCCACTAATAATTTCTTTATAATATTTTCTGAATTTTTGTAATTTTACAAAGAAATAATGTTATCATGGGACAAATATGTCCACTAAGTCCTTTAGGGCTTTATATTTCATGGGACAAATATGTCCCACAAGTCTCCTAAAGGTTAATTTTGTTATGTAGGTCACACCCCATTTTTACGATGAATTTTTAAGGTAAAAGAAATGGGTATTGTACATTGGAAAATTCGGTATATTATTTATAGATTTAATGTATTGAAAATTTGCAGGCACGAAGAGCATTGGGTGACTTTGGAGTACCAATAGCGATAATCTCAATGGTGACAATGGACTATCTGGTACCACAAACATACACTGAGAAACTGAAAGTGCCGGAAGGTCTGTCTCCATCAAGCCCAGATGTACGAGGTTGGATCATCGTCCCAGTTGTGACCCACATATGGCTCTTATTTGCTGCAGCTGCCCCTGCACTTCTGGTTTACATCCTGCTCTTCATGGAGACGCATATTTGCGAGTGAGTATATCTGTTGGTAGACGAAACAAAATGACATGTGATCTAAAGAAAATTATGTCGCTCTATTAAATTAATATTAAGAAGCTAAAGCTTTTACTATGATAGAAATACAGAGTGATTCAGAAATATGGCTATACATTTGATCGCATTTTGTGACGAAAATATTATTATTAAAGGAAATATGATGTTCCATATTTGGTTCGTCTTCCGGACTTATAGGCCGTGGTCTGGTTGTCTTCATACTCGACGTTTCGTCTACTACTGCGGTAGACATCATCAGGAGATACTGCGTGCTCTCTGTGAACTCCTCAACAGTCGGCTGCAGACTGGCTGGTCGTTGGAAACTGTCTCTCTGTTTATAGCTAAACCCCGGGTGGAGGGGGGGTTTTCTGCGCGGACCGAGTTATGCGCTGTAGTGCAGTTTGCAGAAGTCATAGGCTTCGTTGTCGTGTTATGCAGTGTTGGGATCCAAATTTTGTTTATCTTCATGGTTTCTTCTTTTTTGTTGAAGGAATTCTTATGTTTATATAATTATGATGTTATTATTGGAAAGGGAATCCTTCAAATTACAACAATAGAACAAAACAAAACACATCACTGCTCACATGCAGCTTAGCGGGTTGATTGTTGTGGTCTAGCGTCGAATGCCTCCACAATTTCTTCGTTGTTTTTGCATCCGTGCTAATGCGATTTTCTGCATCCTTCCCGTTTCCAGCAGTTGTTTTCTCCACTTCCCCACAGTCGATGGCTGCAATGCTACGTTAAACTCACGTCTTGCCCGTCTTGCGGCCTCACGATCATTAGCATACGTCATTGCCCATGCAACAATTGCAATTTGCTGTTGCATATTCAATGCCATTTTGACTAATGATGTAAGTTCTACACTGTTTTGTTTTAATCCATTTTTGTAATTTGAATAATTGTCTTTCCAATGGTAATTTCATATTTCCTGTAATGGTAATATTTTCATCACACAATGCGATCAAACGTATAGCCGTATTTATGATTCACCCCGTAAGTAAATTAATGAACACAATTAAATTATTGTAAATCAATGGTAAGGAAAAAAAAAATTGTCTGAACTGGGAATTGAACCTCGAACCTTTCGCTTTCTGTGCTAACGCTCTGTCCACTGAGCTAATTCAGGCTTCATTGCCATCCAAGCAGAAATCCTTCCTTTACCTTACTCTACTGATCCCACATTCATTGTGTATTTGTGAATGATGATTCATTGCAATTGAATGCGGGACCAGGAAAGTAAGGTAAAGGAAGGATTTGTGCTTGGATGGGAATGAAGCCTGAATTTGTTCAGTGGATAGAACGTTAGCACGGAAAGGTAAAGGTTGGGGGTTCGATTCCCAGTTCAGGCAAAAATTTTTCTCTTTAACATTGATTTATAATAATTATGTTTCTCTTACTTACTTACTTACTCACTGGCACTATCGAACCCGTAGGTTTATGGCCGCACGGACATAAGCTCTCCACACATCCCTATCCTGAGATAATGCTTTCCAATCATTTCCTGTGTAATCTACTTCCCTCAAATCATAGTTAATGTTATTCTCCCACCTCATTCTTGGTCTACCAACTGGGCGTTTTCCCTCTGGCTTTCCTACAAGAAGCTTCCATGCACGTCTTCCATTCCCCATACATGCAACATGTCCTGCCCATCGCAGTCTACGAGACTTAACTTCTTATTATATCTGGCTTCCCATAAGGACCATGTAGTTCATTATTATGTAGTCTTCTCCATTCACCTGTTTGTTCATTTCTCTTTGGTCCAAAAATTTTCCTAAGTGCTTTATTGTCAAATACTTGTAATCTCCTTTCCTCCCTTAAAGTAAGAGTCCATGTTTCGCACCCATATAATATAACTGGTAGAATAATAGTTTTATATATTTTCAGTTTAACGTTTTTTGAAAGGAGTTGGGACAACAAGAGTCTCTGCAATGCATAATAACACGCATTTCCAGAATTGAGCCTATGTTTAATTTCTTTGTGCATCTCATTCCTATTTATGTTTCTCTAACAAATTATTTTGACTTCAGGTTGATAATTGATAAAAAAGATCGTAAACTGAAGAAAGGCTCTGGTTTTCATCTGGATATTGTGATTATTTGCCTTATGAATGTTGGCTGTGGGTTCATGGGTTTTCCTTGGCAATGTGCAGCTACTGTACGCTCCATTGCGCATGTGTCAGCCGTAACCGTGATGTCACGAACACACGCTCCTGGTGATAAGCCTCACATCATCGAAGTGAAAGGTAAGTTTTATCTTTTTCAATGTTGGTTGGTTGGTTGGTATCTAATGTCAAGCACTTGATAATGAAATCATTCGCTCCCTTGCACTCCAATATTTAGCAGAAAGGCTGGTCTCTTCTACAAAAGCTGGACAACGGAGGAGATGGTTTCTTTCCATATCTTCATTTAAATTGCAAAAGGGGCATTTAGGTGAATCTGTTATGCCAAGTCTGTGTAGGTGTTTATTCATGCAGTCATGTCCCGTTAGCAGTTTGAATATTGCTACTGCGGATTTTCTTTGTAATGTAGTAATGTCATAAGCTTATTGATTTTCCCATTCCTTTACAGATGTTTTGGTGGTGTATTCTTCTCTAAGTTTATTGATATATTTATTTGAGATAATTGTTTTGATAGAGTGAAAGGAAACTGGAGTAGAAGTTGGGTTCGAAACAATTTTGCTAACCTTCTTGGCCAGAAAATCGGCTATTTCATTGCCTGTCACTCCACAATGGGCAGGAATCCATTGAAGTACAACTTTTTTATGTAGACGGGATAACTGTTTTATCATTTTGTAACATTCAATAATTTTGATGCTTTTGGGTGTTGTGTCTCGTGTTATAGCGAGAATGGCTGCTTTGGAGACACATAGAATTACAACTTTTGTAAATTTTTGGATGTGATATAAAAGATTTTGTAAACTTAAGAAAATTGCTAGAATTTCGCCATCAAAGTTTGTTGAATTTGTGTTTAGTTTACGATAAAAGGAAAAAGTGGACATATGGCACCAGCACCAGTGCCACCGTCATTTGGTACGCTGAAGCCACCTGTAAAAATATGTATCCAATTCAGGAGCAGGGTATCTTAGATTTATTATTTCCAGTGACATTTGTTTTAAAATATATGGGGGAGTTTCAGATTTCTTTTCAATGTTTATTATTCTTTTTAACAAAACATGGACCTTAAACAGAAGGATAGAAATAGGTTCAATATTGAACTTTTATAGGAAAAAAATCACTATGAAGTTTAATTTAAAATTAAATTAAAATGCTTCATACCTCACCTCATGTCCAGTCTTCTAAAAACTGCAGTTTCAAAGCCTTGGCAGCTTCATCTTCTCCCTCTGAGGGATGATATGTCGATCAGAACATCTACTTCTTCTTCCCTTAGAGGGAAGAAGAAGTTTTTATTATTATTTACTAGCATGACACCCGGCAGACGTTGTCCTGCCTGAACGTTCAATTCTCATGTCATGGACGGATGATAAAAATATGTTACTTTTTTACCATAAAATTCAGAAATTAGGACATAATTAGATATTATTAGATTATTCAAAGTTAAAAATGGGAAACACATTATGAGGTTCTTAATTAATAAATTAATGAGTCATTTTTACATCTTACCTCATATTTCATGTTTTATTAAACACGGTAACTATAGTTTTCAAATGATCTTGTCATTCATTTTCAACTGCCATTATGACTACCGGATATTCGTTGGAATATCACAACTCTTTTATAGCCTATATTCATCCCGGGAATCTCCTGAACATTTTGCAAAAAACCCCATCACAATCGGATCAACGGTATGGCCACGCATAAAGTACGAACAAACAAATATACAAACAAACAAACATTAATTTTTATATATAAGATTTATTTAATGCAGGGCACTTGAAATACAGATCATTCACCCAAATGACAGACCTTATTAACATGTTTATATTAACTATACACAATAGAAACAATAACATAAAAACACTATAAAAATGTAAATAAAATAATCTAAGATTAGGAGTTTTGCAGTGAGATCATTTTCCCTCTTGCCTCCCAGTAGCGTTGATGGAGTGTAGCAGTTGTTAGTGCAGAACAGTAGAGTAGGTGGGCAGAATCCATATTGGCACCAGTCCTACACAGCATGCAGAGTGATTGTTCAATATTCCCAGGCGATGAAGGTGGGTAGCGAGACAGTCATGTCCTGTTGCAAACCAAAATTTTGCGACAGCTTCTTTTCATGGCCAATCTGGTACTTCAGAAACAATTTTATTTCTCCATTGGCTTTCTTTGGTTCTTTCTAACAATGCCAGATGGTATTCAGATTTTATCTTGGTGTGGATAGCAGTGACAGATCTATGGTAAGGAATTTCTTTCATGGGTGCTTGTAGAATTTGAGTGCCTCGTTATGCAAGAAGATCTGCAGCTTCATTTTCTGCGATCCCACAGTGTGATGGTATCCATTGTAGTGCAACTCGCTTTTGGAAGCAAATAAGGCTGTTGATGAATTTCCTGCACTCTACAACTTCTTTGCTACAAGCCGTTGTTAAATAGTTTGCAATTCTCTAATTGCTGCTTGTGAATCTGATAGGATAACAACATTAGAGAAGGATTCTGGTCTACATGTGAGGTGGAAAAGTGCTGTTCGAATGGCTTCTATCTCTATGAGTAATTCTTCTGATTGACATAACATCAGTCGACGAGAAATTACTGAAGATGAAGCTGCCAAGGCTTTGAAACTGCAGTTTAATTAGAAGACTCGATATTTGTTCAGAGGGACCAGTTCTTCTGACCGACATAAATCAGTGAATGGGAAATAACTGAAGATGAAGCTGCCTAGGCTTTGAAACTGGTCTAGTTAGAAGACTGGATATGAGGTGAGGTATGAAACATTTTAATTTAATCCTATACCTCATAGTGTTAATTGAGGGGCTCAGTGCCAGAGGGAGCTATCCCACACATGTTGAAAAAATGACATTTTGTAGTTTTTGGACAGCTGCTGCCAACTCCCTTTTACTATAGAAATCTTAATAATATGGCTTCACAATTGTGCCATCTACATTCAATTTTATAATCTATTTCTTTTTTTTCCCAACTGTCACCAACCGTATAGAACCTTAACTAATGACATGGAGGGTCATTTAGACTGTAAAAGTCGTTCTCTGCTGAGAAAGTAGCATCCAAAGACTTTTTGCGTACTCAAAAATCTGTTCATGTGATAATAATTGTCGAAATTCCTAAGCTAACTGGCGAGGTGACTTTGCAGAGAACAAATCATGAGCAACCCGATGGGAACCGATGTACTTTGAAACCTTGTTGTGTACCTTGCTGCTTTATCCAAGATGTCGGACCTTGAAGATTCGATCATGTTATCAGTATACGCGGAGAAGAGGAATTTGATAGAGTCTACCAAATAATTCAACTGGAAGAACAGGAGAATCGGCGTAATATCGCACGATGCAGACGTCGTCGTATATGGGACACAAGCGTAAATGCATTCCTCCAGCAGACAAAAATAATGGAAGTGGTTTTATCGCTGAGAATTCTGGGTAATTTCTTGCCAATATTACAAAAAAAACTACTTTCATTTATGACCAGTCAGCGACTCGCTAATTCGAACTTTGCACGTTCTCACGGAAAACTCAACTCATCAGAGTCTAATGTATTTGTATGTGGCCCTAAATGTCAGTGAATTTCCAAATCAAATCCTTTTCCCGGGAATTTCAAAATTCATTACCCTTTGAAATTTTAAAAATTGTTAAAATGTCAAAATGTAATGAATTTTGAAATTCCTGGTAAAAGGATTTGATTTCGAAGTTCAATGGTCAACCTAAATAGGAAGTTGGAAACAATATCCAGGATTGCCAACCAACAATTCAACAGTCAGAAAGAGGTGATTATAATATGCAGGCTTGAAGAAGTAATTCTTTTCCCAAGTTGTGGCGATGTTTTGAAGCAGCTAACTCTCTTTATGCCCGATGTTGTAGTAACATTTTGAAGGATTAGTGTCCCAAAAAGAATTACTGGTTCATGTTGGGTTTTATTTTCGGTAGAGCTGGAATCTCTTCTCAAGGTCGGAAGTTGGTACACTGGATACGAAAACACTTTAAAATCACTGAAAACTGTTTCTTGTAGAAATAATTGTAAATTTATTTACTATTTAATTTCCCAGCAGATAAGTAAATATAGGTGATATTATTCTTCACCATCAATTAAAATTAAATTATTTTCTTTTCTTGAATCAACTATTCTTCTTGTATTAAATATCACATTTTATCAGGAGAGCTGTTATTGCTTCTATCCATGATGAAAGTTATATGCTGAATGACTAGGTAATTCTTTTAATAATTTTAAAGAACATTATTACATCACATGATGTTAGGTTTAAATTCTATTGGTTAATATAATGTTTAAATTTGATTTGTTAAATCAAAAAGTTAATTGTTTTAACATCCAATCAGAATTTAGGTTACTTTCATAAGTAATGCCACGAGTGATTTCCAAATTATCGATAAATTCACGACTCACGAAGTGAGGAGTGAATTTATCTAGAGAATTTGGAAATCAAGAGTGGCATTTGTTAGGACTATTTAACGAATAAAATAAAGCTGTTTACTCACAAATCATTATTTAACTACAGTTATTTAAAAATATTTTTATATTTAAAGTAAACGGTGATGTTTGAAAACTAATGAGAAACGATAGGTAGCCTACGCTTCTACTGCTTCTTTTGTTTATCACTGCAACCAGATCATACTATTTATTGCCAAAGGAACGCAATATTGTAAGAATGCTCTCTAGTGGAGAAAAAATGAAACACATCAATCTGTATATTAATTCATTTTTGATGTCGTATACATTTAAGAAAGTGCAAACAGTGGTTTCTTTTTTTGGTGGTATAATCAATTGCTACAAATGTTGACATGTAAGCACTATTATATACAATCTGGTAGCCGTATTTGTTATAGGCTCAGTCACTGCAAAATAACGGTCAGACCTGTTCAGAATATTAAAAAGGAGGAGCTTTGCTTAATATATGATAATCCTAACGTTGATAATTATTTCGTGAAACACGTCTCTGATTGGTTGTAATACAGAAATCATTGAAACGTGATTGGTCATTGACTCCCATTTGGGGCATGAGTTAAATAGTCATTTAAAAATATGAAGTTAAGCAGGTGTTCTTATTACAGTTACAACAGAAAGCTTTATATTTCAGACAACAATGACTTAAAACAATTTTAAAAGCATTATTTAGAAAGACTGTTATGTAATACAATTTCCTTAATTGTTACTGAGACATTTTTATTCAACAATGAATTATTTAGATGTTTTTCTTTATTTAAGTTATATTTAAATATTAATAGAATTTTAAAGTATAAAATGATTAACTTTAACTTCCATATTTATTATGATATTAAAATCCTGCTTTAGGCTGAAGGTGGGTTGTTGGATGTGATGTCCCACGTTGTAGATATATGATTGTAATAATTTAGATCACTGTTTTTGCCACGGCACTGATGACTCCCGTCAGGGTAATGAGGGAAAGTTTCTTACATAAACAAATAACAGCACTTTGTTAACAGTTAAATTAAATGTTATTTTATTAAAGTTTTCACTACTGCTTAGATGAATGTTGCAAATGATCAATAATTTAAAATATTCCGGCTTAAATTAATAAATTTCACTTATAGAAGATTATTCTTCTTCTTCCTTCCAAGTATTAGGCCAAGGCCTGTTACGATCCTATAGAAAATTTTCCCTCCAGCGTTTATAGAAGATTATTACTTCATATATGTAATGGATGACTATTTCCAACGCTCAATTTTTCACTCACTAATTTTTTTTTTCTCTTTATGGATTATTTATACTCCAGTTGAATTAAATGTATACTACAATATTATTTTCCATAACTTTCACATCATTTTGTCAACTAACAACAAGCATAGCCGAGCGGTTAAGGTAGGAAGCCTTGGTGCTGATCTACGGGACTTGCGCTGGTTCGAGTCTCCATGGGGGAAGAAATTTTCTCATGGTATTTCGGCCAGTATGGGACCGGTGCCCACCCAGCATCGTGAGGCAATTGGGTAGCTACAATAAGTAGCGGCTCCAGGTTGAGGAACCAACTATAACGGCTGGGGGAGTCAACATGCTAACCACATGTCACCCCTACACTGGCTGTTGATCATCTACCTCTGTGATTGACACATGTGGATGTGAAGGGCCAGCAGCCGGCTGGTAAAAGGGCAACTGCTGAAAAGTGGAAAGACCCTCAATCGGATCGGATAACAAGAAATGAACTATAATTCTCTTATTTCTTGATGACCTGTAGTTTTACATGTCTGACTTCTTTCAAGTATTGTAGCCATCTTGTTATTCTGGGAAAAATCCCATTTCATTTGTTATAATCTGGAAGTTCTGATTGGTCCAACTGAAAAGGAAGGAGTACTACTGGCTGACTCCCATCCAATTCGTCCAATCCCATTTATTTGTTTATAAAAATATCAATTCAAGTATTTAAAGTATTTTTACATATATTAAATGAGTTAGAAATACATCTAACTGTATTAACAGTTTATATTGACCAGTTTGAATTCTCTAAATCAATCTTATTTCCATCCTTAACCCGTCAGTGACTCACCCTTTTACTTGCTTTCCTACTGCATGGACGGAGGCCATTTTAACATTTTAGTATTCCTAGAACACTGATTTGTATAAACGATCATAACTTTTTTAAATATTGATGGATTTGAACGAAATTTATACTTGTTAGCTCAGAAATAAATGAGAAATTTAATACATACCGTATGGAGTTCAGTAGCCTTTATAAACTATTAAAATTTTGAAATCTGAATTTCTCTCTCATGATACACATTTTTACTAAATAATTTGATTTGCTCACATTGGACATCCCTGTTTCTTTCTGTGAGACACTAAATATATTGTGTGGCATAGTGCTGATTCATCTGTAACTTGTATATACAAAAGCAGCTGACATAACCAAAATCAGAATGAATATTTAGAAGAGTGAACTCAAGCTCAATCTTGTGTCAAAGCACTAGCAGTGTTTATACTTGGAATCTGAATTATTGCTTGGATTTGTATAAAAATTCTACAGCAGTTATTTACAACTACACAGACCATAAAAATAAGTTTCTCTTATTTTAGTACTATTAATTTTAGAAATAAAAAATCACATAACCTTAGTAGTTGAGCTTGGTGTGATACAGCTCGAAACACTCTTCAATACACAGACCTACATCACATTCCTGGCAGCAATAAACAGATGTCTTTCTTCTCCCATGTTTAGTACAAACAACACACCTCCTTTGAGGTTTCAATTTATCACTTTTAGGGGAAATTTTTCTGATGAAGTGTCTTTTAGGTTACGACTGGCCATAATTACGTATATAATGCACGACACCGTGCCTCAGACTGATTCCTTGTAAGTAACATCTATTTGAAAGAGGCAAAATAAATCAGGTATTCCCCTAAACAGGTCGATTTATATATCAATCGATAGCTTGTATATCATTTTATCGACCTGAAAAATTAGATTGTGTATAAGTTTATTAGAAGCCCTGCAGAAAGCAGCACAAAGCTAGGTCTGTGTGCCATCGAGTGTTGAAGTAAGAAACTACTTCAACCTCAATACCACATGCACAAAAATGTGATCACAGCTGATTCATACACTTAGAAAGAAAGCTAAGATCTTAGGCTTCAAAATTATATTGTTCATACGCAAATATAAGAATATACAGCAGTAAAAAAAACAAAAATGAAAAGGTCGCGCACATTTAGAGAAAATTACGATTACTTCAATCTCATCTGATTTTTAAAAAAATAATATGAAATTAAATTTTAAACAAATATTATTTTTATTCATATGTCCTGAAAGCTCATAATTTCTACGTTAAACACAATTAAATTACATATTTGTAGCTTCAAAAATGTACGATCCAGAACAAAAAGACACGCCTGCATAGGTCTATACCACGTATAGATGTCGGCAATAAGTGAAGAAGAGAGGGTCTATACCACGTATGGATGTCGGTGCTGACGGGTTAATAGAAATAAATAATAATCATTAAATTATTGTAAATCAATGGTAAAGAGAAAAATTTCTGCCTGAACCGGGAATCAAACCCCGAACCTTTAGCTTTCCGTGCTAATGCTCTGTCCACTGAGCTAATCCAGGCTCCATTCCCATCCAAGCAGAAATCCTTCCTTTACCTTACTGTCTTGGCCCCACATTCAGTTGCAATGAATCATCATTCACAAATACACAATGAATGGCTTCTACCTGAAGAAGACATGAAGGGACTCCACACAGCTATAGCATTATTTATTAAATTAATATTGAGAAGCTAAAGCTATTACTATGATAGAAATAAGTAAATTAATGAACACAATTAAATTATTGTAAATCAATGGTAAAGAGAAAAAATTTTTGATTTACATTAATTTGTGTTCATTGATTTAGTTATTTCTATCATAGTAATAGATTTAGCTTCTCAATATTAATTTAATAAATAATAATTATATTTAAATATTAAATAAAAACCCTTATTATTTTTATATGGGGATAAATATCCGGTTGTAAGGTACTCTGAAATATGTTCTCAAAAATTCTACTAAATTATGAGGTAAAATGTTAACTTACTCAATTAATTAAGGTAGAATTTTTTATCACTCACCTCATATTGTTCTTCTTATTTGACTATAAACTAGTTTCGGAACATAGTTTCTGTTCCATCCTCAGTATCGTCACGACCGTTGTTCTGTCGTCTTGAAGAGCTGTCCTTCGCTCCTTCCATTGGCTGACTGAAAAACCTCGAAACCAGGTAATTCTCACCGGGAATTTCAAAGTTCATCAAAGTTCTTAAAGAACTTACTGTTTGGGAAAAGATCTACATTCAAAAGAGCAAAAAGAAGAAATTGATGAACTTTGTAATTCCCAGTGAGAATGACATGGTTTCGAAGTTTTTCAGTCAGCCAATGGAAGGAGTAAAGGACAGCTCTTCAAGATGACACAACAACGGTCGGGACGATACTGAGGATGGAACAGAAACTACGTTCCAAAACTAGTTTATAGTCAAATAAGAAGAACAATATGAGGTGAGTGATAAAAAATTCTACCTTAATGAATATACCTCATAGTGAGAATTCCTAAAATAAGTAATAACTCAATTAAATTTATCTGATAATAATTAAATGAATTGTGATTTTTTCTTACCTCATACATCTATGTTTCTTTAAACACAGCACTGCAGTATCGGCGACACTTTGTCGTCATCGTCAGCTGTTTTCACGATGTATGAGGTAAGAAAAAATCACGATTCATTTAATTATTATTAATTGAACCTCATAATGTTAAAAATTCCCAAATTTAATATATAAATTTATCTGGTATGAAAAATGTGTGTTTCACCAATGTAAGGGTTAGTGATCGCCTCATGGTGTGACTTGCTATAAGTTTTGATTGTTTGTTGACAGAACAACGTATGAGTGCATTGTTGGTGGCTGTACTTGTGGGAATCTCAGTGTTAATGGCTCCACTTCTGCGTCTGGTTCCAATGGCTGTCTTGTTTGGAGTGTTCCTCTACATGGGCATCTCGTCAGTTAATGGCATTCAGTTCTTTGATCGACTGAGATTATTCTTCATGCCTGTCAAACATCACCCACAGGTGGCCTACGTTAGAAGGGTAAGTACATATCCAATGA
Organism: Diploptera punctata; assembly: GCA_030220185.1. Lineage (NCBI taxonomy): Eukaryota > Metazoa > Arthropoda > Insecta > Blattodea > Blaberidae > Diploptera > Diploptera punctata. Next base: position 1,070,005 of record JASPKZ010003047.1, on the reverse strand, counting down.
CAATCGGAGATATCATTCTTTTGTTTATAAATTAGTTTTCTTCACAGCTCTGCTTGTGACTCATCATTAAATTTCCAGTCACAATCATTCAAGTAAATTACATAAAATGTGTGACTATGTATTTAATTTTATTGATGTTTACTTCCAGCCCCAATTTCTTAGTGTTACTTGGTATCTCCTCAGTATTGCCTAATCCATAATAATAAGTAATGCCACGAGTGATTTCCAATTTATCTAGAGAATTTGGAAATCAAGAGTGGCATTTGTTAGGACTATTTAACGAATAAAATTAAGCTGTTTACTCACAAATCATTGTTTAACTATAGTTATTTTAAAATATTTATATATTTAATGTAAACGGCGATGTTTGAAAACAATTGAGAAATGTTTGGTTATGCTTCTTTTGTTCATCCACTGCAACTAGATCATAATATTTATTGTCAAATAGGAATGCAATATTGTAAGAATGCACCCTAGTGGAGAAAAAATGAAACATCTTACTTACTCACTGGCACTATCGAACCCGTAGGTTCATGGCTGCACGGACATAAGTTCTCCCTATCCTGAGCTAATGCTTTCCAATCATTCCCTGTATAATCTACTTCCTCAAATTATAGTTAATGTTGTTCTCCCACCTCATTCTTGGTCTACCAACTGGGCGTTTTCCTTCTGGCTTTCCTACAAGAAGTAGGAAGAATGAAACATCAAACTGTATATTATAACAAACATTATAGATTATTAATTATTTAAAAACACAATTGTTGAACACACAATTATCAAATGTGTATTTCAAAGGAATCTATTCATTATTTGCTATATTCAACATATTTGTTGGAGAGTGAGTCACTGCAAAATAATGCTCTGACCTGTTCAGAATATTAAAAAGGAAGAGCTTTCTTTAATATGATAAACAGAAGTGGATAAATACTGAGGTGAAACACGACTGTGATTGGTTGTAAAACAAAATTCATTGAAACATGATTGGTCATTGACTCCCATTTAGGGCATGAGTTGAATATCAGCTTATTAATACCATTGAGTTGTAGGTCTTTTTTATCCTCTAATAATCTGATGGCATGATCTAGTACAAAATTTAATTGTGCCATTTAGACACATTCAAATGAATCCAACTAATATTTGAAGACAAAAATTATATACTCACATCGACTCCACTGCCCACAGCTGATCCGAGAAGCCCAAAGAAGACAGGATTTTTTCAGCTTGTACTGTGAGACACAGGAAAATGGCATTGTGGACATTTCCTGCCATTTCATAAATAAATTATTTTATAATTGTTATATTATGTACACCCTTAGACAAAAAAAAATTAGTCATCCACAGATTCTATCAACCAATCAGGGAACTTCGTGAGTGCTCGCAGAAGCCGTATTCACATCAACACATTTTCAATAATTGGTACTGGGTTGTTTGCTAGTTAATGCAGTGCACACTCAAGCAACATGAAAGAGAGAGCTTGGCTTAGTGTAATTAATATTTAATTTTAGGAAGTTATATTTTGAGGTTATTTTAATTATATTATTTTTGGTCTGGACATCTTACCTCAATATTAATGTTGATTTGTTCTTGGACATGTTTCAAAACAATTCTGTTTTATCGTCAGCTTTCCCAGACTGGTTTTATTTATGTTGCACCACCTGGATGTCGATGTCAGCTCCATCCTGTGGTTGGCCAAAGAACCTCCAAACAAGGTCACGCTCCATCGGTATATCAAAATTCATAACTCTGTTTCTGTTCTTCTGAATATAAATTTTTTCCCAAATAGTCAGCTCTTTTGTATTTTCTAACTGTTTTAATAATTTAGTGTCTGAATTTATATTATGTTTTTCAGACCAAACATGAGCAGCAACTGCAGATTTTTCAATTTCTCCATTTTTAATATTTCTTATGTGTTCTTTGGTTCTAATTTTTAGGTTTCTTTTTGTTTTCCCTATATATATATTTTCACAACCCATGCATTCAATTTGATATATTCCTGACTTTTTATTTTAAAAAATGGGGAAATTGAAAAATCTGCAGTTGCTGCTCATGTTTGGTCTGAAAAACATAATATAAATTCAGACACTAAATTATTAAAACAGTTAGAAAATACAAAAGAGCTGACTATTTGGGAAAAAATTTATATTCAAGAACAGAAACAGAGTTATGAATTTTGATATTCCGATGGAGGGTGACCTTGTTTGGAGGTTCTTTGGCCAACCACAGGATGGAGCTGACATCGACATCCAGGTGGTGCAACATAATGCAACATAAATAAAACCAGTCTGGGAAAGCTGACGATAAAACAGAATTGTTTTGAAACATGTCCAAGAACAAATCAACATTAATATTGAGGTAAGATGTCCAGACCAAAAATAATATAATTGGCTTAGTGTGTTTCCGTGGTCGAGAGGTGTAACAGACATCATTTGTATTCCTAACCTCACGGGTTTGATTCCCGTTTTTTTTTAACTGAGTGTTAGAATAGCATTTCGCCTGTAATATAGTTTCATATTTAATTTTATATTTGATTTTTATGACTTTAATGCACACATAAAAACATAAATTAAAACCAACTTCTAATAAATAAATGAGGAAAGAGAATAGTATCTTCTAAAATGAAAATTTTAACAAAAACAAAATCAATATCGGGTGTATGAACCCTCAGCATCTGTTACCGCCCTCAATCTGCGGGACATTGAGATTGTCTTGTCCCTATGTCCTTGGGTGTGCGCTGAGCATGGTAAAACTCAATATGATTCATTATAAACAAACTTGTTAGAGGCTATTGAATGCAATACATTGAAATTACCTAGAACAAACCCTGAATGTGGTAAATATAATTGTTACAATAACGACATTAACATTGATTTAATTCAAATGTCAAAATAAAATGTTGTATTTAATTTATAAAACATTTTAATACAAATATCACGAAAAAGAACTGCATAATTGAAGATTCGAACCTGCGATCTTCATTAACAGAAATGTGACTGTAAGCTTTACCATTGACCTAACAGGACACGAAGGAGTGTCTTCAGTTCACGCCACATAACACAGTAGCTCAGGGATTGCACAATTATGACTAGTTTCCTATTATCTGTCCAACATAAGAATCACACTTTGACATTTAACTTCCGAATGTATTACTCCGCGCAGCACGTGTAAGAGTGCAGGCAAACTCTATCAGCTGCTTGTTACAAGTCGATGAATTAATGCACTATGTTGTTTTAATTTTAATGTTGCAGGTTGTATTAACATTTGCAATGGTATGTCGACAACTAATACATATAACACCGTTTTTCACCACTTTTCAACAATTTCACTTTGTGCTTCTAATAATTTTGATCACACATTTTATCACCGAGTTAACATAAACTACCCGACAGGCACCATATTTTCCTTTCAAGAATAGTTCAGTTTCAAACAAATGTGAATTTTTAGTTACTCTCCGACCTTCGAAGAAACATATAGGTCTAAATCTAAATCCTAACAAGTCACAAGTAATTCTAATGGGACAACAAAGACTGCTTACAACCTTTGACATATCTACACTTCCAAACATTACTATAAATAATATAATTATCCCTTATTCTTCTTCAGTAATAGATCTTGGACTACATCTAGACGCAAATTTAACCTGGCAAACACAAGTGAAACACATATGTAAAAAGACTTTCTCCATCTTACATTATCTTAGACGTTTAAAGAATTTTCTCCCAGTTTCGTTAAAACAAATCCTTGTGCAGAATCTTATGTTACCACACTTCGATTATTGTGACATTATATATAATGATCTAAACTATGACTTGTCGCAGAGACTGCAGCGTGTTCATAATGCTTGCGTTCGATTCATTTTCAATATCCGCCGTTATGACCATATTTCCAAACACTTTAATAACCTCTCTTGGCTCCGTCTTACTGACAGGCGTAAATTGCACTCTCTTTCACTACTTTTCAAGCTTCTGAATTCCTACACTCCTACTTACCTGGCGTCCAGATTTGAGAAGTTATCCTCCTACCACAATATTGACACTAGGTCACAAGATAGCAGTCTGCTAACAATTCCTCTTCATAGCACTTCCTCCTATTCTACTTCCTTCACAGTAGCATCTGCCCGCTCCTGGAATCTCCTTCCTCAAGATATCAGGGGTTGCCGCACACTTGCCACCTTTAAGTCATGCTTATACAGTTACTTGTTGTCTTATAATTAATTTTTCTCTATTTATTTAATTTTATACTATGTCATTAATCTTTTCCTCATTTTTTATATATCTTGTACATATTATATATTTAATTCGTTAAATTTAGAGTAAATCAAAATACATTATAAATATTAATTGCATTGTATTTATAACTTGTAATCGTTTATATATATATATATATATTGTAATTTAGATTTAAGACTATTTTTTGTTTGTATTTTTTTTTAAACCTGGTTGAGTGGTAGACAAGGCCTTAAGGCCTTAACTCTGCCAGGTAAAATAAAGCTATTATTATTATTATATAGGTATATACTGAATTCTGATCAACTGGAGTTAACATAAATGTCTTTAAATACGTAATTATATTAATAAATTCATGATCAATTTTTTCGCTTTCGCTGAACTGTGCTTTGGTTATGAACGAATCGCAGTAACTCCAGCAGTCAGGTACTTCATGGATCACCCGCCCATTTATTTTCCTGAAGCATCTTTCTTAGGCTGGACAGGAAGTAGTTTGAACCCAGCGCTGTGCCAAGTAGGACTTGGAAAAAATGTGCGTTCAATGGATGACCTTTTTTATCTAAGGGTGTATGTATGTAGGTAATGCTCTGGAGTTAACAACAGAGTTATTCTCCTTCTTGCTTCCCGATACTTGGATGTCACATTTTTATGGATTGTTTATGTTTCAGGTCCATTCGATGAAGATGCATCTGTTCACAGTGATCCAGTTACTGTGTCTCGCTGTCTTGTGGGTTGTCAAGTCCACGGAGGCATCTTTAGCTTTCCCCTTCTTCCTCATCTTGATGGTTCCACTTAGAGCTCAACTCCGGTTCCTTTTCACGCCGCTGGAACTTCGTGTTGTGAGTATTTAGTTTCTTTTTAACAAATTCCAAAGAAATGAAACTATTGAGGTATTGCAATTATAACTCCAACTGTAGAAATTTTGTTGTTACCACCGTCTTCCAAACTGCCATCTGGTGTCTATTTTATGAATTTGCAAATTAAATTTTGCTCACCGAACTTCAAAACTCATGGATCTATATTTATTCTTCTGAATGTGTATCTTTTCCCAAACTGTTAATTCCAAAGGCTTCTCTAAATGTCTTAAAAGTTTAGTTTTTCTTTTTAATTTTATAATTCTCTAGTAAACTATGAGCTACAATTGCTGATTTTTCAATTTCACCATTTTTAATATTTCCAAAATGTTCTTTTGTATGAGTTTCTAATTTTTTTCCCCCTCTCTGAGATATAAAAACATTTTGTTCACTCCTATATTAATCTTCTTCTTGTAAGCCCATGTTTCCCTTAACAGAAATTTAGGCGCTCTCCCCCTACAGGGAAAAATTTGAACCATACTAATTTAGTTACACTTGTTTTCGTATAGATGTCATTTTGAGTGGTCCGTGGTCAGCATTCCGCCTCATACTGACATCTAGGAAAATCAATTTGCAATAAATTTATCAATTTATCAAATTGATTGCAAACATTGCAACAGGATATATATAGGAAAAACAAAAAGGAACTTGGAAACTCGTAAAAAAGAACACTTCAGAAACATAAAGAATGGAGAAATTGAAAAATCAGCTATAGCAGCACATAGTTTATTAGAGCATCATAGGATTGAAAAAGAAGCAAAACTTTTAAAACATCTATCTAAACCTTTGGATTTAACAGTTTGGGAAAAAATGTATATTAAAAAAACCATACTAGAACCATGAACTTCGAGATTCCGGACAAACCGAGCCTGATTACAAAGGTCTTCAAAAATACAACAGATGGCAGTTTAGAAAATGATTCATTCAAAAGAACACCAGATGGCAGTTTGGAGAGTAATTCCTTCAAAAGAATCCCAGATGGCAGTTCAAAAGTAGACCAGATGACAGTTTGGAGAGTAATTCCGTCAAAAGAACACCAGATGGCAGTTTAGATAATTACCGGCAAAAAAAGAAAAAATTGACAGTCGTGAAAACAGCTGACGATGACGACAATGGGTCGCTGATACTGCAGTGCTGTGTTTAAAAAAACATAGAATTATGAGGTAAGAAGAAATCACGGTTCATTTAATTCTTATTAATTGAACCTCATAATGTTAAAAATTCCCAAATTTATTATATAAATTATCCAACTCATTTACAAATTGAAAATTACCTCATAGTAATTTTGATTACAAATTACATATTTTTGTTATAGTTGGACAGTGAAGAAGCTGATATCGACACTGAAGACGAACCTGATTTCTACACAGAAGCACCACTGCCAGGTTAAATATATTCCAAGAAAAATTAAGAAACTACTGTCCATCCAGTACCAACGTGTTTGTGTGGATGAAATGAAGAACTTCCAACAAATTTTGTACAAAATAGCTATGAAAGAGTTTAGCGGGTGATGAATTGTGTCAAATGTTTAAAGAAGTGCCTTTGAAGGTGTGTTGTGGGATGCGTTGAAAGTATGATATTACACTTTGTCGAAAGTGATTGTACATAAAAACTTGAGAGCAGCAGCTCTATATTTTCTTTAGCAGACAATTCAATATTTTCTCATATTCTTGCTAACTCTGTAGCTAGGAATTTCTGGTATTTTACTATTTTGAAATAGAGACATCTAACTCGTCATAGCTTGAGTGAGCGATTGTTAAACTTTACTAATCAGTAGCTCATCATTCAGTCTTTCTGACAGTTGAAGGGAGTTGGCTGTCAAGATGGGTAAAAACTAACTCTCAATGAAAATTTTTTATCTCGGATTCTACTACTTCTTATTCTTCTTAAGTAGCACTACAGTCCAATATGGACCTTTCTCTCCTCCCTGACCTCCTCCAGTCATCTTTGCTTTGATTTGTTCCAGTAGAGTCCTTTCTTCTGATGCAATGAGTTTGGATTCCTAAATAGACTTTTTTTCCAAGATGAGATCTTCTATCTCCCTGGCTGGCCTGCCTCCCTTTTACCAATTTTAATAATTATTCAATTTATATTAATAATTAAGTTTGGTCTGTGTTATTCTCACCTCATATGTTGTTTCTGTTAGACATATGTTTCAAGGCTTATTTGCTCCATCAAACATACAGGATGATTCAGAAATATGGCTATACTAATCAATGAAAGTACACTTAAAAAACAAACAGAAGAGAACATAAGATTCAAAAAATTCACTTACCATCCTTTAAAACACCACAAGTTCCAGAAAATTTTCAATAAGTTTAACATTCGATTGGCCCCAAAGAATGAATACAGCCTAAAAAAGATAATTAAAACCAACAAAAATGGAAAAATTGGAGAAGAATATAAATCAGGAATATATCAGATCAAATGTCAGGATTGCGACGAAATCTATATAGGAAAAACCAAAAAGAAATTTAAAAACCAGATTGAAGGAACACCTTAGAAATGTAAAAAAGGGTGAAGTGGACAAGTCAGCTGTAGCAGCCCATGCTTGGTCTGAAAAGCATTTAATCGATACAGAAGCTAGCCTAATCAAACACACAGATAAACAAAAAGAACTGACAATCTGGGAAAAAATCCACATCCAAAAAAACAAGAAAGATAAACTCATGAATTTTGAAACTCCCGCAAATTTTGACCTGATCCAGAGGTTCATCGGTCCACCGATAGAAGTAATAAGAAAACCGCCAAGAAATGACATAACACCGGTCGACCAGAGACTACTGACGATGGAGATAAGCTCTGAAACTGCAGTATAGAAGAAAAAGGATATGAGGTGAGGTAATAAAAACATTAATTTAATTCTTATATGGCTATACGTTTGATCGCATTTTGTGACGAAAATATTATTATTAAAGAAAATATGATGTTATCATTGGAAAGGAAATCCTTCAAATTACAACAATAGAACAAAACAAAACACATACAACAACACTAATCAAGTCACTTTATTGCTTCAACTGTTCGCCATTTACATCCAAGCATAATTGGCAACGCTTTGGGAAGTCATTCATTGTGTTATGATACATGTTTTGAGGAATGGCTCTAATTTCTTTCTTCCTCAATCACTAATTTCAGCATGTCGACGTCTTGAGGTTTCCAGGCATAAACCTTCTCCTTCAAATAACCCCACAACCAATAGTCACATGCTGTGAGGTCAGGGGAACGGGCTGGCCATTCAGTGGGGCCCCTTCTTCCCACCCACCTGTTTTGCAAATGATCATCTAAAATTTCCCTCACCGCAATTGCATAGTGAGGAGGCGCACCATCCTGCTGGAATAAACATTTTGATTAATGACGTAAGTTCTAGACTGTTTTGTTTTATTCCATTGTTGTAATTTGAATAATTGCCGTTCCAATGGTAATTTCATATTTCCTGTAATGGTAATATTTTCATCACACAACGAGATTAAACGTATAGCCATATTTATGATTCACCCTGTATGTCTAACAAAAAGAACATATATCATCTTCATCATCCGGTATCATGGCAGCTGCCGCCGTCTTTCAGAAACCAAATGCCATTCCTCTCTGTCCATCCATTGATCTTCCTCCATTTCTCTGATATTCATAGCTGCTTGTACCCCTTCTATCCAAGTTTTCTTCGGTCTTCCTATCTTCCTCCTTTCCATTGGGATCCATTCCATAACAATTTTAGGCAATCTTTGCTCTGGCATTAACGATATGGAATGGCAAATCTAGAAAATGATTTATTTTTTGACAAAGTTAATGAATAAATAGGAAAAATTAGCGGTGGGAAACAATTGATATTATTGGGAAACATCAATGGAAGAACAGGAAGTAAATTAGGAGATCAAGTAGTAGGAAAAGTTTGGAAACAAACAACAAACATAATATATAATATATATATATAATTCAGGATTGATTCGTTATTTACACAGCTATCCTCAACTAAAATATACAATTTTTTCTTCCATACTTCCCGATCTTGTGTGTCTGCTTGTGTCATATTTCTGTTCTTCGTGTTGTCTTGATTTCCCTTTATCCACATTGGCTTTGGTTTACCCACATTTCCCTTTTCTAGGAGACATCCATTTTAATACTAGAAACCAACATATGAGGTAAAAATAACACAGACCGAACTTGGTTATTAAGTTAAACCTCATCAATGTTATTATGTTATTTTTTAATTATTTCACTCACCTCATACTTCATAATTCATAGCAGACACTGGTTTCTTCACATAATTTGTGACATTGTCAATGCGGCGTCACGTTCACAACTGACGTCCAACGGCCTTCTATCCTGCATCTGCAAGATAGAAGGCCGTTGGACGTCAATTGTGAACATGACGCAGCATTGACATGTCCACAAATTATGTGAAGCAAACCAGGGTCTGCTATGAATTATGAAGTATGAGGTGAGTGAAATAATAAAAAATAAACAATATTAAAGAACCTCATAGTGTTATTCCTATCTACATACTCACAATGTTACTTACAATTATGTTTTTCAAACAATATATATTATTCAATTGTACCCTTTAGTCAAGGCTTCTTACAAGAGTAATGATATGTATTATAAAATTACAATAGGAAATAACATTGAGGTTAAATTAAAATATTTCATACCTCATCTCGTATCCAGTCTTCTAACTAGACAGGTTTCAAAGCCTGGGCTGTTTCATCTTCAGTAATTTCTCGTCGACTGATGTTATGTTGATCAGAAGAACTGTTTCTTCCTCCCTCTGTTGGGGGACTGATAAACCTCCTGATCAACTCAGAATCCGCAGGAATTTCATCATCATCATCATCATCCTGCCAGGTATTAGTCCTAGAAGAACTGTTACGGCCTGAGAAAGCGGTTTTCGTGCCATCTTTTCATAGGTCGACCAAGTGACCGTTTCCCATTTGGACAGTAGTTCATTATTGCCTTGGGGATCCTGGATCTAGCCATTCTTGAGACATGTTCCTTCCAGTTTAGCTGATATCTGGAGATGTAGTCCAGTATTGGTGACACATTAAGTTCTTGAAGGATTTCTACATTTTTCTTTCGTGGGAATTTCAAAGTTCCTAAGTTTTTTTTTCTTGTTTTTTGAATGTGGATTTTTTCCCAAACCGTGATTTTCTTTTTGTTTTTCTATTTGTTTAATTAGTTTGGGGAAGAAAATCCACATTAAAAAAAACAAGAAACAAAAACTTAATGAACTTCAAAATTCTTGCGAAGTCTGAGTTGACCCGGAGGTTTATCGGTCCATCAACAGAGGGAGGAAGAAGCAGTTCTTCTGATCAACATAACATAAGTTGACGAGAAATTACTGAAGATGAAGCTGCCAAGGCTTTGAAACTGCAGTATAATTAGAAGACTGGATATGAGGTGAGGTATCAGTGTTTTAATTCAATCTAAAATTAAACCTCATAGTGTTTTTTTCCTATAAAATTTTAGTTATTTTAGGACATGTTTTCAAAACAATTCTGTTTCATCATCAGCTTCTCCAATTGTCTAGAGTCTGGAGAAGCTGATGATGAAACAGAATAGTTTTGAAACATGTCCTAACCCAACTTTTATGAGGCAAGATGCAACTGACTCATCTTATTATAAACAAAATGTAATCTATATTAAATTAATGTTGGGAAGTAAACATTATGAGGTATAATAATTAAATGAATCGTGATGTTTTCTTACCTCATACATCTATGTTTCTTTTAACACAGCACTGCAGTATCGGCGACACTTTGTCGTCATCGTCAGCTGTTTTCATGATGTGAAAACAGCTGATGAATGACACAAAGTGTCGCCGATCTGCAGTGCTGTGTAAAAGAAAACATAGATGTATGAGGTAAGAAAACATCACGATTCATTTATTATTATTAATTGAACCTCATAATGTTAAAAATTCCCAAATTTAATGTATAAATTATGAGGTATAATCATTAAAATTCATCGGAGAACATTTTGTTTAAACAACTCACCTCATAGGACTCATGCTTCCATGATACCACGGTTTTAAACACAGTTGTGTTCATCCTCAGCCATAACATTGACTGATGAAATTCTTCGGTCGGCAACTGTTCTATTCTCACCATCTTCAGTGCTGCCATCTATGGTTGAATTTATGAACTTCAAAATCAAAGTAATTTCGTTGGGAATATCAAAATTCATTGATCTATCTTTATTATTCTGAATGTATATTTTCTCCCAAACTGTCAATTCAATTCATTGATATTCCTAACGAAATTACTTTGATTTCAAAGTTCATAAATTCAAGCATATATGGCAGCACTGAAGATGGTGACAATAGAACAAGAATTAAATGAATCGTGGTTTCTTCTTACCTCATACTTCTATGTTTTTTTAAACACAGCACTGCAGTATCAGCGACCCATTGACACCATTATCAGCTGTTTTCACTACTATGGTGACAATGGGTCGCCGATACTGCAGTGCTGTGTTTAAAAAAACATAGAAGTATGAGGTAAGAAGAAATCACGATTCAATTAATTCTTATTAATTGAACCTCATAATGTTAAAAGTTCCCAAATTTAATATATAAACAATAGAACAGTTGACGGCCGAAGAATTTCGTCAGTCGGAGTTGTGGCTGAGGATAAACACGACTGTGTTTGAAACCACGGTAATAATGGAAGCATGAATCGCTGTGAGGTGAGTCGTTTTAAACAAAATTGTTCTCCGATGAATTTTAAAATGTAATCTCTTAAAATTCTGGTAAAACCAGTATTACATAATATAAACTAACCTAACAGTTGGATTTAATCCATGTTTAAGATAATCAAGAAATTAAACCTGATAGTGTTCATTCCCTGTGAAAGTTAAATAAAGAAGATACAGTATTAAGAAAAATATATTGTAGGCCTATCACACCATGGAGCTTTTTTTTTTTTTGGGAGTCTTGAAAATATGGCTTTTAATGTATTACAGGGTGGCGGCATAAGTTGGTTAACCACTGCAAATGGTTATGGCATGGTCACAAACTCGATATAACGGTGGCCATTTTCAGGAACAAGTTATCTTAAAACTTAACCCACTGAAATTCAATCTAATAAGATAAGCTAGACAAAAAGGACAAATATAAAGTTAGAATGAGTCAATTTTGTTAGCATTTTTGGTTAACTGACTTATGCTGCACATTGTATTTTACTTGAACTGTTACAGGGGCTTCTGAAAATATCATAGCAAGTAGTTCCTGAGAAAAGTGTAGCAATAAAGAATGATTTTTCAGGAATTATTTACTCATAAATTAAATCAGATCCAATGGTTTATGTTAGGTATGAATAAATGCATATATCTTATATTTGAAGAGAAAAATGTTTGCATAGACTGAGACTTGAACCTGGGACCTTTGGCTTTCTGGGCCAAGTGCTCTACCAACTGAGCTACCGAGGTGAGTTGTGATCTAGATGCAGATTTTTTTCTTATATACATTGTAATTCCCTTTGCGCCAAATGCTTTGAAACCTTTGCTTCTATCTTTGCAAATGGTGGCTTCTTAGTTAAGAAGACATTAATTGGGAATTTAACACTACTTTATAAATCCAGTAGGGCTTCTATTGATGTTTTTATTATTAATTTAACACTTCTCACTGAAGGGTAAATTATATTTGAAAAGAAAAAATGTCTTTTTAACTAAGAAGCCGCCATTTGCAAAGATAGAAGCAATGGTTTCAAAGCATTTGGCACGAAGGGAATTACAACGTATATAAGAGAAAAATTTGCATCTAGATCGCAACTCGCCTCGGTAGCTCAGTTGGTAGAGCACTTGGCCTGGAAAGCCAATTGTCCCAGGTTCAAGTCTCGGTCTAGGCGAAAATTTTTCTCTTCAAATATAATTTATCCTTCAGTGAGAAGTGTTAAAACAATAATAAAAACGTCAAATACATATATATTTTTAAATCAAAACATAACCTAAACACACAAAAACAATTTAATAATATGAGGTAATTAGAAGAAGAGATGTAAATTTTTGGTTACAAGTTGATTTTTACCCTGATTCCCATAATGTTTTCCATTAGTTGGGAATGCTAACATTATCAGTGATCGAGTAATTAGTGGCTGTTTCTAATATTAAGATTGGAATGTGTCACATTCAGTACCAGGCACTGAGCTGGGCATTTAAACCCACAGGCCAGCCATTTAAATACCCCAGCTACCCTTTTGTGGCACTTCAGAAAATGGACCATTATTCACAAACTATTAGTCCTAGAAAATTCAAATTTTCTACATACCTAAAGGAGATATCCTAGTAGGATTTGATGGTGAAATAAATTGGGTGATTGACATCACATGGTATCAGCGTATCAATTTCAGGAAGTGGAAGTTCATCTTCACTTTCACTTAGTGAATCTTCTAATTCACGAATCAGTTCATCACCTGAATCATCATTATACAAAATAATCACTAATTCTTCTTCAGTGAGATATTTTTCTTTTGCCATGGTTTCACTCACGCACAAACAACAGCGCAATAACAAGAAACATATACGACTGCATTGGAGCAAGTTTAGGCGAACAAATCCCATGTGTTGCTTGTTTTAAAAATAAAAGGGGATTCACCAAGGTTAAACATCTCAAACGGGAATAGAAAATGTACATTTACATGCCATCTATGATCTCCAAGACATACTAAGCCACACAAAATTTAGGCGCCGAATATAAACGCGGTTTGTTTGCACCCACTCTAAAGTGAGTTAACTGACCGACGGCCGCATACACGATAGTCTGTTTAAATGCCTTAACTGCTTTACGGTACTGAATGTGACACATTCAATCAAGTTTTGACAAACTCAAACAACTGAGAACTCTTATTATGTAGAATCAAAAAGTAGGGTTATGTACTTTTAAATATATTATTCCAGCCTAATATGAAGTGATTCAGAAAGATATGAAAATGGTAAAGAAAAATTATTGCTATTGTGCTCAGTATTATGTTATATATGGAACAATATGAAAATGGAGGGGGGAAAAAACAACTTAAAATAGGAAAATAACAAACTGGCTAGATAAACATGTTAAAAATAGATGAATTAAGGAATCTGAAAAGAATGATTATTTAAAGAAAGAAGTAAAAAAAAGCTTATCTGAACAGAAATGAACTTTTTTGCGCGATAGTGTGTTTTGTCGTAGTTATCAGCAATGGCAACCATGATTGAAAGTTTAGCTTCCTACATTTCAGGGTTACCAACCTAAATAACGATACTGTAATATTATATATTACAACCCACATGCGGGAAGTAAAACCACTGCCCTTTATGTATATACAAAAATATATCCAACAGGTAGTGTTAACCCATTGGCTTATTAATATTTTCCTCCATTGTTTCACCCATATTTACCATTTAATTTTAAGAAAATTAGCTTCTCCAAAAAACAATGGCTTATAACTCGCGATCTATCGGGAGAAATCAATTTTGTTGTATACCATTGAATAGATTGGTCTCTCAGCTTTCCAACGGTATATAACATTTTTTTATTTAACTTTCACAGGGAAAGAACACTATGAGGATTAATTTAATTATTATGGTATATAACATGTCATGCCATCTATTGACAAAACTAAAGAAAGACTAAGAAGAAGCTACAGCTGCTCACTCCGGCTCACAGCCGTCTGTGTAAGAATGGGCTTCACTTGATCAGCCGGCTAGGAGCCGTCTGTGTAAGCCAATGGGTTAATATACGTTACATGAAAGAAATCACTGCATTTTAAATGAACTGAACTTTATTTGAAACATTATTGAAAGTTGATTTAACAAAATTCTACTGAAACTTTTAGACTTTTTAGCTTTACGTCCAATATTCTTCTTTTTGACGAAGCTAACTAGTGTAACAAAATCTGCAATATTGACGCCTTCTTACCTCATCTTCTATGTTTTTTAAACACAGCACTGCAGTATCGGCGGCATGTTGTCGTCATCGTCAGCTGTTTTCACGACTGTCAATTTTTTTCCCTTTTTCCGGTAATTATCTAGACTGCCATCTGGTGTTCTTTTGAAGGAATTCCTCTTCAAACTGCCATCTGGTGTTATTTTGAATGAATCATTTCCTAAACTGCCATCTGTTGTATTTTTGAAGAACTTTGTAATCAAGCTCGGTTCGTCCGGAATCTCAAAGTTCATAGTTCTAGTATGGTTTTCTTGAATATATATTTTTTCCCAAACTGTTAAATCCAAAGGTTTTGATAGATGTTTTAAAAGTTTTGCTTCTTTTTCAATCCTACGAGTATGATGCTCTAATAAACTATGTGCTGCTATAGCTGATTTTTCAATTTCTCCATTCTTTATGTTTCTGAAGTGCTCTTTTTTACGAGTTTCCAAGTTCCTTTTTGTTTTTCCTATATATATCTTGTTGCAATCTTTGCAATCAATTTGATAAATTCCAGATTTTTTGTTGTCTGGGGTATTACATTTATTATTAGTTAACAGAAGATTACCCAGGCTGAATTTGTTAATTGGAGCTAATGTTATATTCAAATTTCTGAAAATTTTTTGAAACTTATTATGAACTTCAGGATGGTAAGTGAATTTCTTGAATTTTACATCTTTCTTGGGACCATGATGTAAGGTGGTGTATTCCTGTAACCTTTTTTGTTGTTTGAATTTCTTAAATTTATTCTTTATAATGTCTTCATCGAAACCATTTATTTTAGCAACATGAACAATATGATTATATTCCTTGTCAAAATCTTCTACATTAAGTGGAATATTTAACAACCTGTGTAATAGATTAAAAAAAACCATACTAGAACTATGAACTTTGAGATTCCGGACGAACCGAGCTTGATTACAAAGTTCTTAAAAAATACGACAGATAGCAGTTTAGGAAATGATTCATTCAAAATAACACCAGATGGCAGTTTGAAGAGGAATTCCTTCAAAAGAACACCAGATGGCAGTCTAGATAATTACTGGAAAAAGGGAAAAAAATTGACAGTCGTGAAAACAGCTGACGATGATGACAACGTGTCGCCGATACTGCAGTGCTGTGTTTAAAAAAACATAGAAGTATGAGGTAAGAAGAAATCACGATTCATTTAATTATTATTAATTGAACCTCATAATGTTAAAAATTCCCAAATTTAATATATTGATGCCTACTTTTAAATTTATCATCATCATCAGCATTGAATATTCTGACCACAAACTCACTGGAGATTTCAATGTTTCACTCCTTCTCCAGTCACTTTCTGAATGAAATGCATGTTTTCATATCTTAATTTAGATTTCTCTGGCACTAAAGAAGCCACCCAACTTCCCACACTTCTTCAATTTTGTCGTTTTGATTACAATCATTCATACTTGCAGCCATTTTATGCGAGATTGATATCAAGGCCTGCTGTAATCTCAACAATTATTTTTGGCATTTAGCATATATACATTAGCCAGACTGCTAACGTCAGTCAATTGTTTACAATGAACGCAAATATTTCCAACCAAGATGTTATTATTTTATTATTATTTATTATTTTGAAAACACCATCGCGCAAAAAATAATGTACAATGTACGTTTGTGAAGTGTTTTACAGAATCTCGGAATTAAAAACTGAGCGATAGCAAGGTTTTTAAACATTTTCCTCAATTCTGTAAATACCACTTCCCAACCTCGTGTTGTAATTTACTATTTAAGGAGATTGGCAACACATTTCAAATTACAGAAAAAATAAATGAAATCTTGAACATAACATGGAAATATCTGTATGCATTTTTTGCCTTAGCTGGGATTTAGAGGCAACCCAATTGGGTCAATTATATATTTTATTTATTTATATACAGAATGTTAATGTTTACACATCCTTCTGTGCCTAAAGTTTTATTTTTCTTCCTTACTCATCTCTCTCCATCCAATCCATGTCCTCCAGTCCTCTTGCTCTCATTCCAGTTCTTAAGGATCTTTTACGAGCCTGAAATCTTCAGACTCGAGACCCATGGCTTAAAGTCCCTCCCAGAGGACTTGCTTCTTGGATTTTTCCATCCTAAAAAAATCCATCGACCCCACCCGGGTTTGAACCTGCGACCCTTGGGACCAGAGACAAGGAGCATAACCACTAGTCCACTGCGGCCGATTTGATGATAATGATAAGGATGATAATTATGGCCAGATGATTTTCGAGGATCGTTGGGCCCTAAGCTTCCTGACATTTGTGTTACAGGTGAGGAAAAACCCTGAAAAAAACCTCACCCAGGAACCTGTCCCGACCGGGAATCGAACCTGGGCCTGCTGCGTGACAAGGCAGCACACTTCCTCGAGATCACAGCGGTGGACAATATATTATATATATGTATGTGTGTGTGTGTGTGTTTTTTTTCACTAATTTTTTCCCATATTATGAATGAAGTCTTACTATTATGGGGACGTGAGGATTAAAGACAGCACACTTGTATGGAGAACAAGAGGTCCAAGGTTCAAATCCTAGTTCAAGTGTTAATTTTTCTTATCCAAAAATAATATTATCCAGTATCGGAAAGTGTTAAATTAAAAAATATTTCATCAAAAAAAAAGAGAGAGAAATTTGTGCTTGCTCCTGGTGTTGGCTAAGAAGCTTAATGTTAGGGTACCAGCAAATAAAACTGGAAATCTTTGGTTTAAATCTCAGCTCAAGCAAAACTTTTTCTCTTTAGTTGTGTTATAAATTAAATATTTAAGGCTTAAATGGATTTTCAAAATTCTTCATTAAATTTTGTTGTTTATATATAATTACATTTGCACACATGAAAGACAGGAAAGAATTTCTAAGTAGGTATTTGAATGTTAACTGGAAGGCAGAAGAAAAAGGAAGACAGAGATAAACATGGATAAGAGATGATGGTAATGTCATGTGGGGAAAGGACTGCAGGAGCTGATTTGGATAGACAGAGAATAGTGGAAGGAGAAAATAAAATAAAAATAATTTTGGTTGCAGGAAAATGCTTAATAATAAATATACCTACTAAGAATCTAGGAATATGAATCAAATTGTTGGAGTTTCTCATTTGTTAATACAGTAAAAACTCAATTTATTGTTCTCGGTTTTATCATTTTCGCAGATTCATCCTTGAATTAGTACAGTCCCCTGTACCAAAGTTTTAAGAATTGTAAAAAAGTACCTGATATCTCAGGTATATATATATATAAAACAACACTGCAAATTATAGAGGACGACTGAGATATCAGGTACTGTTTTACAATTATTAAAACTTTAACACAGTGACCTCAACGGAGTTTTGTAATGTATTTTAAAAATACCCTGTACTTATCACATTCAATCAGTGAGGAAATAATCCACATTCATCATTCCTCGATAGATCATTTCCTGCTCATATTGGTCAGAATTTTCAGTCCAGAATGATGTAATCCCCTGATTGATCTTTTTTTAAGTGCATAGTTAAACAATTTATCTTTGAAGTAATGTAGCCTTCCAGGTGCCCCAACCTAAGAAATAAAATTACTTTATATTTGAAGGAAGTAACAAATTCCTTCAAATATTAATTTAAAAAAAATTATGTTACTCATAGCTGTACTATGAATGATGTTTTAAAAATGTATTGCAACAAGTAACAATTGAGTGAATATTGGATTTTCTTTTGTTTGCATTAACAGCCAAGCAATTCAGTATTGCACTTTATTTTGTTTGTTATTCAATATTGTGCTTTCTTTTGTTTACATAGCAACCAGGCAATTCAGTATTGCACTTTCTTTTGTTTTTCATTCAATATTGTGCTTTCGTTTGTTTGCATAGCAAATAGGTAATTCAGTAGTGCACTTTCTTTTGTTTGCATAGCAACCAGGTCATTCAGTTTAGCATTTTTTTTTGTTTGCCTAGCAACCAGGTCATTCAGTATTGCACTTTATTTTGTTTGCATAGCAATCAGTATTGCAGTTTATTTTGTTTGCATAGCAACCAGGTCATTCAGTATTGCACTTTCTTTTGTTTGCCTAGCAACCAGGTCATTCAGTATTGCACTTTCTTTTGTTTGCATAGCAACCAGGTCATTCAGTATTGCACTTTCTTTTGTTTGCATAGCAACCAGGTCCAGGTAATTCAGTATTGCACTTTCTTTTGTTTGCCTAGCAACCAGGTCATTCAGTATTGCACTTTATTTTGTTTGCATAGCAATCAGTATTGCAGTTTATTTTGTTTGCATAGCAACCAGGTCATTCAGTATTGCACTTTCTTTTGTTTGCGTAGCAACGAGGTCATTCAGTATTGCACTTTCTTTTGTTTGCATAGCAATCAGTATTGCACTTTCTTTTGTTTGCATAGCAACCAGGTCCAGGTCATTCAGTATTGCACTTTCTTTTGTTTGCATAGCAACCAGGTCATTCAGTATTGCACTTTATTTTGTTTGCATAGCCATGAGTATTGCACTTTCTTTTTTGTTTTCAAATAGCAACCGAGGATCATTCAGTACTGCACTCTTTATGGTTTGCATAGCAACCAGGTCATTCAGTAATTGCAACTTTTTTTTTGTTTGCATAGGCAACCAGGTCCATTCAGTATTGCACTTTCGTTTGGTTTGCATAGCAACCAGATCATTCAGTATTCCACGATTTAATCAGTTTATTTTGGCCTAGCAACCAGAAAAATCATCAGTAGCATGGCACTTTCTTTTGTTTGCATAGCAACCAGGTCGTTCAGTATTGCACTTTCTTTTGTTTGCATAGCAATTAGGCAATACTGAATTGCAGTTTCTCTTGTTTGTAAAGCAATCAGATTGGTTGTGGGTGAGAATATCAACTTTTGATTCATGACAACAAGCTTAGTAAGTATAATTTATTATTATACTAGTTACATCATCCAAATATAACTATTAAAAACTATAACACTCTGTTCTTAATATGGTTAATGAATTGTCATACAATTGAAAACTGTGATAAAATGTATTATGAAATATACTAGCAAGAAGTCAGTATTTGAAGAGTTTTCAGAAGTTTGCTTTTAATAAGGTATGACATTTTTAATTGCAAATCACCAATTCCACTTAAATAATGAAGATGTGGTTATATCTTGAACATATTAAAGTATTATTAGAGATGTAACTTATGCAAATGTATGTAATTTAGAGAATAATTCCATATCTGTTCATAAAATATTAGAAAGATTGGCTTTCCTGCTCTAGCATCTTTTAGTTGATGTCAAATCATAACAACTTATTTTTGATAGATGACATAACTGGTGAATTCCATGGTAACTGACATAACAATTGCAAGAAAATAAAATAATATTTTAGTTATTTTTTTAGGTTTCAGATAGTACAATATTACTTATTGTCTTCAAAACATTTATTTATAGATTTCAATCTCTTTAACAGAAAATATGGAGATTCTATCTTTAATAATTGTACTTAAAATGTACTGGTGATTTTATATTGGTAACTGACGTAATGAATGAATAATTTCTTATCTTACCTCATAGCTTATGTTTTCTTAAACACGGGAACTGCAGTTTTCAAGAGGAACATCCCTCCTGTGATAAGATATATATTAGAACTAAAGAACACATAAGAAACATAAAAAAAGGGGAAGTAGAAAAATTTGCAGTGGCTGCTCATGTTTGGATATTTTTAAAAATTCATGATGGAACACCATTGAGGTTACTATGTAATATTTATAATATAAAATAGAGTACCTGAGATCTCAGTCTTCCTCAACTTTGGATTTGGGGTGTGGAGTACTTTCGAAGCATATGCTTAATCTTCAACTTGTAACTCAGTACTCCAAGTACCGAGTTGTCAAAAAATGTTCTCCGATGAATGATTATACCTCATAATGTTTACTTCTCAACATTAATTTAATACAAAATACACATTTTGAGTTTTATGTTCTAATAAACTTTAACCACTAATTATATAAAATAAAGGTAACTGACGTAATAATTGAGGCTTCAGCGTGGTGTAAGAGTTTTATTTAAAATAAATGTATTTTTTTTATTTTATTTATTTATTTATTTATTTATTCCTTCAAAGACCCCAAAGAGCAAGATTGCTCATATAAAGGGGGCAATATACAAAAAATAATGGTCATGAAACAATTAACAATAAAAACAAGAAAACAAAATCAGACATAAGTTTAAGTAATACAAACTACTATAGATGCACAATATACAGGGCTTCCAATATAAAACCGGACCGGCCTTACGGAGTTTCACCCGGCACACAGTGCTGTCTCTTCCTCCTGCAATTCACCCTGCCTGCCACCCATCCTTGAACTGTTTCTTACCTTATAGAAAATGCTTGAAATGTTGTCCTCCCGCAGTTAAACAGGCATTATACCGAGTAAACACATTTAGATTGACATGCTGTAGTTCGGGCACTGTCAAGTTTCTGATTTCATTCCTTATGTTGTTCTTCAGTTCTTCCAATGTGTGCGGATTTGTTTTGTACACTTTGTCTTTCAGGCTACCCCACAATAAAAATCACACACTGTTAGATCTGGGGAGCGAGGAGAGGGCCATACACCAGCACTAATCACTCTATCTTCAAACACTTCCCTAATTTTTCTTCGGTGAGAACCGTCATGCCTTCGCTTGTGTTTCTTATTTTGTACTGAACCAGTGGTCTCAAATTTAGTCACAAGATCGTGGATTGTCGATCTGGAAGGAGGTAATTGTCCAGGGAAGTTCCGAATAAATTCCTCGCGAACGCGACGAGCTGATTCGTATTTATAATAACATTTACACACATAAATGCGCTGCTCTAATGTCAGCTGACGTCTCATCTTGTCGAACGATAGTAAACTGACTAGTTCAAGGACGAGCGGCTGGTAGAGTGAAATGCGGACGAGGAGAGAGCGCTGCCTGACAGGTGAAACCCCTTGAGGCTGGTCCAGTTTTATATTGGAAGCCCGTTACATACACATATAAATACAATATTTAAACAGGATAATAATAATAATAATTAAATTAACAAAATTAACTAAGAAAGCAATGAGAAAAAATATTTTTTAATATAATTAGAAAAATGTTTAACATTTGTGAAATGTTGATATTCAATAGGTAAGTTATTGTAATGGTTTATTAATGCATAACGAATCCCTTTTATACCATATTTTGTTGAGAAACTAGTATCTTTGTGTAATAAAGTACAACCTCTAGTATAATAATTATGTATATCTGTATTAAAAATTAAGGGCATGTTATGGTGTTACATGTTATATCAATTGTTATGTATGAATTTGTTCATAATTGACTATTTATTGGGATGTAGGCATCTTTTTGATAGTCCAAATACCACTTTGGGAAGGAGGAAGAAACTTTAATTTTCACGAGTAATGTCAAATTTTACATGGAATTCACCAACCGTGTTTGCTGTAAAAGGGTATTAAGTCCAAAGTGGGTTGAAATGAGTTACCATGTTGAACATGATTGAAAAAATAAAATCTTTCTTTTTCACAAGAGTACAATTTTGGACTTAAACACCCTTCATGGAACAAGTACGGACAAATATATAGTGTTTACCTTTGGGTGCTGTAACATTCAATGGAATTTAAATAGAAGAGATGGTCCTAATGAGAGCTAGGGTCTAAAAATGGGCTAATGTTGTATTAGGAGTACAAAGGGCTGCAGCCTCGTAAAAAGAGCATCTATCTTATCTAGCAGCTCAGTGTCTGGGTGTAAAACACCGATTTTGGGTTTTTTTAATATTTGAATATTACCTGGTGTAGGGGTTACCGTGATCTAGAAGGCGGTTCCATTGCACTGTGGTTGGGTTGACCCCTGCGATTGCCCCAAATGTGGGTAACTCGGGCATGTAATTTTTGGTAGTCGGGACTGCATTCGCGCTGTCCCAGAAAAAAAAAGGTCCCGTGCCGTAGCCGAGCAGTTAAGGTAGGAAGCCTTGGCGCAGAGCTACGGGACTTGCGCTGGTTCGAGTCTCCATGGGGGAAAACATTTTCTCGTGGTATTTTGGCCAGTATGAGACCGGTGCCCACCCAGCATCGTGAGGCAATTGGGTAGCTACAATAAGTAGCAGCTCCAGGTTGAGGAACCAGTTATAACGGCTGGGGCACTCGACATGCTAACCACATGTCACCCCTACACTGGCTGTTGATCATCTACCTCTGTGATTGACACATGTGGATGTGAAGGGCCAGCAGCCGGCTGGTAAAAGGGCAACTGCTGAAAAGTGGAAAGACCCTCAATCGGAATCGGAATATTCAAGAATGGCGACAGATGAGACATGGTTCTATTGAGATTAATAGAAACCTAAAAATAGACTCCCTGCTTTTCGCAGATGATTTGGTATTAATAGCTCCAATAGAAACAGATTTACAGTATTCCATATACAATTTTAATATAATTGCAAAAGGTACAATATGGAAATCAACACAAAGAAAACTGAAGTAGTGACCTTTTGTGAGAAATACCATATACCTAGCAAAATTGTATTGGACGATGCAATTTTGTCTAATGTGCTGCATTTAACACTGAATTCATTAGCAGTCTTGCTCTCCAATACTTTGAGGTCTTAGAATCTTCATGTTTGACAGCGATGCAGTTGTTCAGATGACCTTTCTCCATTTATTCATCTGGGTGATTGCATAAAATGCATTTTGATGAAGGCAGAACAATGTTTTGTAAAGGTGTTTTGCCAGACAGTCATAGCCTGGTGTCATTCTATGAAATTTTAGAACAAGTAAATTAATTTAATTATTTGGGTTATAATTTAACATTTCAAGATGAAGCTGATATATCAAAGAAAATCACAAATTTCACAAAAACAACGGGGATAATTAATAATTTCACAAAAACAATAGAGATAATTAATAGTATTATGAAATCTTCTTTACTACAAAAAACATAAGATTACGACTTTATAAGGTTCTTGTAAGACCAGTATTAAGATATCGTAGTGAAGCATGGACAATACAAAGAAGAGATAAATGTTGAATAACAGCAAATGAGATGCAATTTATGCGCCGTACAGCAGGGTATACAAAGTGGGACCATAAAAGAAATGAGGAAATTATGGAAGAGTTGAATGTAGAACCCATTCTCCATCATACACAAAACAACCAGTTCAACTGGAAAGCCCATCTTCAACGAATGCCATTTCAGAGAATTTCAAAAGCTATGCTTCGTTATGCTCCCAAGGCAAAAGATTGCTGGGACGTCCAAAAAAGAGCTGGATGGAAAACTCCTCTTTGAGACCATAACAGACCACATGGCATAATACTTGCATAGATTATGAAAATACGTTATGAGGTTCTACTTAACCTTTTGTATGCCATGCCCGGCATGCGCCGGTGAAAGTGTGTATACAGCGGTATGCCATGCCCGGCAAGCTCTGGTTTTCAATCTTATTATTTTAAATATTTTTTTCCCGAAGTTTTTACTAAAATTATTTTTCGTTCTGTGTTTGTACATCCTTTCTTAGCAATACTTTGCACATCCCTTACAGAATAATGGTACAGACTGGTTGTAAAAGGGGTTTCTAAAGGAGGGTGTACATTCATGTTTCAAGGTCTTTTTTTTTGCTATGGAATATTGCAATTTCAGGATTTTCTCTTTATTTATTTTATTTTTAGTTGAAAAGATAGCTGACTAAGGGGTAGGTCGTGCTGTGAAACACAGTGATTCACGTCTCGAAGATGACGGAAACTGTGACAGTTCATCAAATGATTATTCATTTGACGAGTGTGATAGTAGTCCTGTTTCTAAGAGAATATTATTACAATCTAAGCCTGGAAATAGTAAATCAAGTGATGTAGACCTAAATGAACAGGGTGTGAGTGACAGTGGTGGGTGTGTCACACCAGACGAAACACGTGGCATAAAACAGCTGTTTGTCTGGAATTGATTCGAACCCAAGACCCTAAAAAATGTTCAACAATATTTATATTATAATTGTTTAGTGATAATGCCATCAAAATTATTCAATAGGATAAATGTTTTAGTGATAGTGATAACAAATTTCAATAAAGACACCGTGCTGAATTCGAACCTGGGATCTTTACAAGTAGAAGCAACACCGCCTAACCTTCAAATAAATGTATAATAGTGAGTTTAAATTCAATTTAGCATGGCATGTAGATAGTAAATTATACTTTATATAGGTTTATATTATATAGTATAACAATCCGACTGATTTCCATGAAGCTTCTCAGTAAGATAAATGTCTCCTGGAAGCGTTACGAGCGCTTTGCAGGACAAGGATGGTGGAAGTGCTGCTTCCTCTGAGCCTCTAAACATGCTCCTCTGGGTATCCACCCCCCAAGAGAGGGCTGCTTCTTCCGCTCTTCAAGCCCTACAAGTTTAGCTGTGCTATTCCTTGTCGCCCATTATCAAGCAAGTGGAAGACGTGATGTTGGAAGACCTAGAAGATGTTGGGCTGCATTATGAAGTCGGAACGGACAATTGCCTAATCCCTGGAGTGATGATGATGATGATGATGATTATATAGTATGGCGTAGTACTTTACATTTAAAAAACCTGGCACCCACAGCCCAGCTGGCAAAAGGGAAATTCGGCGATCAAAAGGTTAATAAATAAGTTAGGGTCTAATGGCATCTTACCTCACAACTAATGTAAGGTAAGATGATATCGGACTCTACGTATTTAATTTAAGAAGGAAAATGTTAATTCAATTAAAAACATCAAAAATATCAACTTATTTAGCATATTGATTGGATGTTGATGATGATGATGATGAAAGTTTTTGAAACATTTACAAGGTTTGTAAGTTTTATATTTTTTTTAACTCTGAATTATCATATATAATTTTTTTATGTTATTTATTATTATTCTGTTAACATTATTTTTTTAGCTAGTAGCAAAAAAGCAATGTTAAAAAATATAATTTAATATGGAAATTTCTGTTCTTCGATTTTTCTCGAAAGGGTAAGTAGAGGCTTATAGAGATCTCTGAAATGGGAGTCTATACATTTCAATGATATGCGCATGTCTTTTGACTTGTGAGTCAAATACGAGACCATTATTCTTGTCTTTGCCTGTGAGATTCAAACATCGTTATTATGATGTATTAAATTAGTATGCTCTCACAGCCACATTTATTAGAGTGGAAGTGAGATTTTTTACTACATATAAGATAATTTGTCTGGTTTATATTCAATATATTGATTGTTATCACATGCTTTTATTCTAAATTAAAAAGAATCTAAGGGTGCATGCAAATACATTAGTCTCTACTCAAATTACTTCCAATCACCGGTGAGCTGACTTTCCATGAGCAAGTGCAAAGATCGAATTAGCAACCCACTAACTGGTCATGCATGAAAGTCGTCGTTTTCGTAATATTGGCAAGAAATTACCCAGAATTCTCAGCGATAAAACCACTTCATTATTTTCATCTGCTAGAGGAACGCATTTAAGCTTGAGTCCCGCAAATAATACCGTATACGACGACATCTGCATCGTGCGATATTACGTCGATTCTCCTGTTCTTCCAGTTGAATTCTTTGGTAGACACTATCAAATTCCTCTTCACCGCGTATACCGAAAACATGATCGAAGTCTTCAAGGTCCGATATCTTGGATAAAGCAGCAAGGTACGCGGCAAGGTTTCAAACTACATCAGTTACCATCGGGTTACTCACGATTTGTTCTGTGCAAAGTCACCTCACCAGGTAGCTTAGGAGTTTCGACAATTATTATCGCATGAACAGATTTTTGAGTATGCAAAAAGTCTTTGGATGCAACTTTCTCAGCAGAGAACGACTTTTACGGTCTAATGCATTCATAGATACGACTCTAAATTTGGTCCTTTTCAATTAAAATCATACTTTCAACAGTCCTTTATATCTGACTCCAATTTTCTTAAATTTAAAGCTAAAATTTTGTTGATAGGGCTTACATGTACCCTATATATATTTTTTTGTTGCTTCTTGCGGATTCGTAAGTATAAAATACTTTAGATTGTAGGATTATATAAAAATGGTGGCATAAATTTGGACCATCTCTTCTATAATTTAGCTAGAAACAGAATTATAGTTTTATATAACAGTGCTTGAGGTGGGATGATAAAGGAAGCAGGACGGTGTCATTTTATTCAACATATATGTAACAAACTCATCAATGGCACTATTGAACCTGTAGAGTTCATGGCCACCTAGACATAAGCTCTCCATTCATCTCTATCCTAAGCTAATGTTTTCACAATCATCCCCTGTATAATTTACTTCCTTCAAGTTATGGCCCATGATATTTTCCCACCCAATTCTTGGTCTATTTACTAGGTGCTTTCTTTCTGGTTTTCCTACAAGGAGTTTCCATGCCCCTCTTTCATTCCCATTAATGTCATGCCCATCACAGTCTAGGAAACTTAACCGTTCTTATTACATCTTGTGTCCCAGAAAAATCATGTAGCTCACTGTTAAATAGTCTTCTCCATTTGCCTGTTTGTCCATCTCTCTTTGGTCGAAAAATTGTGTTTTATTCTCTAATACTCATAATCTTTTCTCCTCCCTTAAATTAAGAGTTATGTTTAGCATCATTGTAATATTGTCCCGCGCTGTAGCCGAGCAGTTAAGGTAGGAAGCCTTGGCGCAGAGCTACGGGGCTTGCGCTGGTTCGAGTCTCCATGGGGGAAGAAATTTTCTCATGGTATTTTGGCCAGTATGGGACCGGTGCCCACCCAGCATCGTGAGGCAATTGGGTAGCTACAATAAGTAGCGGCTCCAGGTTGAGGAACCAGCTATAACGGCTGGGGGACTCGACATGCTAACCACATGTCACCCCTACATTGGCTGTTGATCATCTACCTCTGTGATTGACACATGTGGATGTAAAGGGCCAGCAGCCGGCTGGTAAAAGGGCAACCGCTGAAAAGTGGAAAGACCCTCAATCGGTAATATAGCTGGGAGAATGACAGTTTAATTTTTTTTCAGTTTAATATGGCAGAGTGCTAGTGTATAAAACTGAAGGTTCTGGGTTCAAACCTCAGTTTAAGCATGAGTTTTTCTATTTGAAGAGAAAAATTCTCACCTAGACCAAGATGCAAACCTGGGACATTTGGCTTTCTGGGCCAAATACTCTACCAACTGAGCTATCGAGGCGAGTTGCGATCTAGGCGCAAATTTTCCTCTTATATACATTGTAATTCCCTTGCGCCAAATGCTTTGAAACCTTTGTTTCCATCTCTGCAAATGGCGGCTTCTTAGTTAAGAAGACATTTATTGGGAATGTAACACTACTTTATAAAGCCAGTAGGGCTTCTATTGATGTTTTTATTATTAATTTAACACTTCTCACTGAAGGATAAATTATTTTTGAAGAGAAAAATTCTCGTTTAGACCGAGACTTGAACCCGGGACCTTTGGCTTTCCGGTCCAAGTGCCCTACCAACTGAGCTACCGAGGCAAGTTGTGATCTAGATGCAAATTTTTCTCTTATATATGTTGTAATTCCCTCGTGCCAAATGCTTTGAAACCTTTGTTTCCATCTCTGCAAATGGCGTTGAGTTTTTCTCTTCAAATATAATTTGTCTTTCAGTGAGAAATGTTAAATTTATAATAAAAAAAACATACAAAGAATCTCTACTGGCTTTGTAAAGTAATGTAAAATTCCCATTAAATAAGAACCTGCCTTCGACACTCTTGGAAATTATGTAAGAGAAAAATTTGTGTTTAGGTTAGAGGCCTAGGATAGCTCAGTGGCAGAGCGCCGATATATAAAACTAGAAGTTGTGAGTTCTAATCCCAGTCTAGGCATAAATCTTTCTCTTCATATATAATCACAATGATGTTTAAAAACATTTCCAGCATGGTGCGTCTCTAACTTAGAAGTAAGTGTACAGTTTCAAGGGATTTCAAAAAGTACCAGGGCATTGCATCCCACCTCAAGGCCCTGTTTAATAGTATTTTTCTAAGTAAAATGTTTTACTGGGCTTTCTACCTGGGAAAAAGTTTACAATACCTCAACCAATGAATTTTTATAAGTTCTACAGAATTATAGTGTGCATATGCAAATGCTTAAAGAAACTTCCGCTATAGTCCGTTTGCTCAGTTAAGAGAATCTTCCCCCGCAAATATTTGAAGGGATTCTCTGTCTACTTGAAGGCCAGCGTTAGGTATAGGAAGGGTCGGAAATTCTTTCTTTAGAAGGTATTGTACACTTTTGTATTGCATTTAGTGGTGAGTTGACGTATGAATTGTGAAGTATTTTTTTCAACGATGAGTATTAACGTATTTTAGAAACTTTGGCTAATTGCTCCCACTCTCCGACTGACCATGAAGCAACCATTTGAAAATATACGTGGGAAGATTCTCTTAATTGAGCAACCGGACTATAGATGGTGGACATATGTGTGAAATTGATATGACCAACCTTCGCAATAAATTCCCAAACATGTTTATAAAAAAATGGATGTACACTAACTTTCCCTTCCTAAATTAACAAAATTAATTAGATGTATATTATTAAATGAAGTGTAAACTAATCTGATGTATACTAACTTGTCCCATTGGAACGTAACAAAATGAACATCCATTTCTTAAAATATATTTTGGAATTTATTTAAAATTACAATAGTGTTAATGCCAGATCCCAGTTCAAGGATCCCTTGAAATTCAGGAAAGCGGAGGACCATATAAATTCATAAAAATTAAATTTCCATAGGCGAATAATAGAAATAAAAATATTTATTACTTTAAAAATAAATGTAAATCGCACTTCACTATATATATATATATATATATATATATATATATATATATATATATATTATTTCATGTAAGCCCTATTATTTATTAAGTCACTTGTACTATTGCACTGAAAGATTGTTAAATTTATGTTTTACGTGAAGACACAAAGAAAATTACTGCGTATATAAGCTGTATGGGGGCGGTACTTTCTGGAAGGTTCCATAGAATAAATATTAAGTTGGTAGATCTGAGACTTTCAGAGTTGTGTGCAAATACCAAAACATCCCATTAGAAAATGTTATATTTGATAACCGCCTCCCATATGAGAGAGACAGAACATATATTACCAACTTTAATAAACTGCTGAAGGCAGCAAAATGATGTAATGCCGGGGAAAAAACCTTTCTTTACAATTGCAGGTGTTCCTAACTGCATATCGACATCATTTCTAGAAGGAATGTTAATCATTTCTTGAGTGACTACTTGATGCCTTGAATTGAGTGTAAGAGCGAACTATATTACATATATGCTTATTACATGTAATAATTAAATCAAATTATAATTATTAAAAATAGGGTGACAATAAATATTTTTCCAAATAGGAAGTAATATTATGAGGTTCTTCTTAATAAATGAGGTTAGTCTGTTGCATCTTACCTCATAAAATTGAGTTTTTTCAGTACATGTTTCAAAACACTTCTATATCATCGTCCAGTTGTCCAGACTTGCTAACAATGAAACAGAAGTATTTTGAAACATGTCCTAAAATAACTCATCTTTTATGAGGTAAGATGCAATAGACTCAACTTATTTATTATATTTCGGAATGTTGGTCATTCTGATTTCACAGATATCTCTGCCATCTAGTGGAAGTGTCTTTAAGAGTTTGCGCATGTGCACTACACTGTAGAACTTTGAAAAAGTAATTTGAGATAAATGCGACAATTTGCGTACTTAGATAAACATTTAATAATTGTAAGAAATTTTATAAGTATCATTGCAAAATTAAGTTATGTAGGTAGGAAATAACACTATGAGGTTTATTTTAATTTTGTTGAGTTGTTTCTTGACTCACCTCATACTTCTTAACTCCCTTGCAGATCCAGATTCCTTCACTGTATTTGTGAACGTGATACAGCATTGAGAATGTCACAAATACAGTGAAGAAATCCGGATCTGCGAGGGAGTTAAGAAGTATGAGGTGAGTCAAGAAACAACTCAACAAAATCATTGCAAAATGTTAAAAATAGTACGAAATGTTGGTAAAGAGGGAGAAAGTACGTAGAGCAACAGTATTATAAAAATGTAGTATGGAAAATCAGAGGTTGAGGTATTCTAAACTCTGACCTCTATCTGTGATTCTTGAAGTATATGATTATGTAGTGATGTTAATATGAAGAAACCTGATTGTTATATTAGTGCAAATATCCTCTCAGTATTTTGCTCCAAGTACTAACACCATATTTAAAAATAAACTGTAATTTTAATGGTTAGAGATTGTGTGGTTGTGAAGAATAGATTGAGGTAGACAGTGACTTTGATAAACTGTATATTTTTCTGCTCTATATCTCCTTGTTGAAAATAGAAATCTATTTTAAACTGAACAATAGTCATATTTTAATGCATGTATTTTTCTTTTTTTCAGGAGCTACAACATTAGTAGTGAGTGGAGAACATATTTTTAACGACTCACCTCATATAATTTCAAATTTGTTTGATACTGGCAGTTTCAGACAATATCTTGTCCCTCTTCAGTCATGGCCCATGACTGAAGAGGAAAATTTATAGGTTATGGAACTCGTATGATAAAGTAGATTATTTTAAGTCTGGTATGGAGAGTATTCTGATGCACTCGAAAATCCGAAAAAATGCACGAATTTTCCGAAAAATGGCTTAAAAAATCGAGATATTGTTTGGAACCGCCGGTTTCAAAGAAATTTGAAATTATATGAGGTGAGTCGTTAAAAATATGTTCTCCACTCACTATTAATGATATAACCTCATAATGTTTACTTCCCAATATTAATTTAAATATAGTTACAACATTGTTTTGTCAATGTTTTTGCCTTCTCAGCTATCACTCCCCATTTCCTACTTTCCTAAAATACAGGTCCTTAAATTTTTAACCTCTATCCTCTATACTCATTTGGGCCGGCCGCAGTAGACTAATGGTTATGCTACTTGCATCTGGTCCCAAGGGTTGCACGTTCAAACCTCGCTGGATTGATGAATTTTTTTTTAGAATGGAAAAATCCCTCCGGGAGGGACATTAAGTCTTGGGTCCTGAGTCTGAAGATTTTCAGGCTCATAAAAAATCCTTAAGCCTGAATAAAGAAGCCTTTAAGGGCACCCCAGTACTTATTTGGGTTAAAATAATTGATTTTTTCTTTTTGGTTAAAAAAATAAGGGAAGGTCTATTTTATTGATCCATCCATCCATAGTTATTCAGCCTGAGGACAGGTCTTTCACTGCAATCATAGCATTTTCATGCTATGCTTACAGCTTTAGTAGGGAACTGTAAGTGTGGTAGCTTCCCGTTGCTTTCCACACCGGTGAAGGATGGTGATGACGATGTTGATAATGATAAGGATGATGATGATGGCCATATGATTTCGGGGACCGTTTGGGCCTTAAAGTTTTTCTGACATTTGTCTTACAGGTGAGGAAAAACCCCGATAGAAACCTCACCCAGAAAAACTGCCCCGACCAGGGATCGAACCCGGGCCCGCTACGTGACAAGGCAGCAATCTACCTCGAGGCCACCGGTGGATATTTTATTGATCTGTAGTATTTTTTGTCGATTTTGGACATTTAAACCCATAAAAATTGATTTTTAAAATGGCATCCCTATGTTTTGATAATGTGTACATTTTTTTTTTTTTAATTTTCCTGTAACTTGTATTTTTTCATATTTTGGTACACTTTTCTCTGAAACTATGAAAGATGGGAGAATAATTTTTTGGCTTGGATATGCAGTTTAAAGAGCTCTATAATAATAAGGTAAATTTATCTTTGTGATGTTGGTAGTGTTTGAAATTAAAAAAAATGTATACAAAATTTTTAACAAAAAAATATTTTGGTATTTAAATTTTTTAAAAATAAATCACAACATATCTGAACACAAGCAAACCTCATTATTGTCAAATGAATTATGGACAATAACATACTAAATTTTGGAAACAATTGGGTAAGTAGCTTTTAAGAAAATTGTACCAAAACAATACTTTTAAGAAGTTGGATTTTTTATTTTCATTTTTTTGTCTTTCAAATTACTCATGAAGAAATATGCTATTGTGTTCAAGAAGACTTGTGTTTAATTAGCGACATAATTTTCATGCACATAACTTAAGAAGAAGCTGAAAAAAATTATTTTTGTATGTTGCATATTTTTAAACCAAATTGCAAGGAAATTAGTACCGTAAAACCTGTCTTTGAAAGAACATGACGGTTCCTTAAATATATTTCCGTCTTGGCAGTTTTCCTTCTTATAAAGGGTTCCCAAATTACAAGCTTCAATTTTCTCACGCAGTGTAAGGGTTTTACATGCACGCTTTAAAGACATAACGTATTGAACTGAAATACAGACAAAATAGTGTATGTAACACAGCTCAGTTTGCACGGCAATACAAAACAACTTTATTACACAAAAGCGAGAAGGAACTCAACTACAGGAGGACTGAAGAGTTTACCAACTCCCTCGCAGGTAACGTAAGCAGGCAAGGAAAAGCAAGGGATTCCCCGCTGTCACACATAAGCAAGGATATCCCCGCAATACAATGGCAACACAAGATGGTAAAACGATATAATGCAGAAAGCATCATCTGCAGAATTTTCACGTGTGGTCATTAATACTATAATTAGAACGTGCTTAAGAATAATTTTCCATCTTACTGAGGTAAAAATTAAGTATTGGTACTAGTGGTTATGCTCCTTGCCTCTAGTCCCGAGGGTCGCGGGTTCAAACCCGGCCGGGGTTGATGGATTTTTTAGGACGGAAAAATCCATGGAGGAAGTCCTCCGGGAGGGACTTTAAGCCGTGGGTGCCGAGTCTGAAGATTTTCAGGCTCGTAAAAGATCCTTAAGCCTGAATGAAAAGGCCTCTAAGCAAAATTTACCAAATTTTCCCATCCTAGTACTACCTTGGTTTCCTAGATGTCAGTATGAGGCGGAATGCTTACCATGGACCACTCAAATGACATCTATTCAAAAACAAGTGTAACTAAATTAATATGATTCAAATTCTTCCCTGCAGGGGGATAGCGCCTAAATCTCTAGGCTTACAAGATACAAGAAGACTTTAAAAACCATTTCGTTTCCACGTTATGAAGGTTTCCGATGTTTTTTCCATCTCTACAGGTTTCCTTCTTATAAAGGTTCCGGCTAAGACAGGTTTAACTGTACCAGGTGCTCTTAAGCAAAATTTACTGACATCCTTCATCCTAGTAATACCTTAGTTGCCAACTAGATGTCTCTTTGGGTGGATTTCTCAACTGAAGTCTAAACCACGGCCCCGGTTTTCCAATTTTTGTTTCCATAACTCCTATAAAAATGACTGAAAATTCATAGAAATTGTTATGAAACCATAGACATGATTCAGACATCTGTTCTTGCAATTAACAGCCGTAGATTTTTAGTTTTTATGGAAACAATAAAAAATTGGAAAACCGGGGCAATGGTAAAGACTTCATTTGAGAAATCCACCCATTGGGTCGGTATGTTGACTGCGTACCATACAGGACATCTATGGATAAATAAGTATAACTATATATTTAAATTAATATCGGGAAGTAAACATTATGAGGTTATATCATTAATGGTGAGTGGAGAACATATTTTAATCGACTCACCTCATACATTTTCAAACTTCTTTGATACCGGCAGTTTCAGACAATATCATGTCCTTCATGGATGCCATGACTGATGAAGGTTCATGATATTGTCTGAAACCGTCGATATCAAAGAAGTTTGAAAATGTATGAGGTGAGGCGATTAAAATATGTTCTCCACTCACTATTAAAGTATAACTATAGTCCAGCCATTGGATTCCGGCTCTGACATTTTCACGACAGTGTGTTGCCAATATGGATATTCAATGGGAGGATTAGCAGAAATACAGCTGACATCATCTCAGCAATTTCAAACCTTACTAGCACGCTTTAGCAGCATCAAGAGCAGTGATTGACAGTGGCAGATGTTCACTCCCACTTGAACTATTCCCTTATTGGCAGTAGAGGGCAAGTTTCTCCCTTTACCGCTCGTATAACCTTATCTTCGTCAGAGCTGGAGATCCAATGACTGGACTTTTTTAACACTTTGAGTCCGGCGGTGGTACTAGTACCGCAGCATTTAAATGACACTGAAGCCAGAGAAAATTAAATCCCTTGGCATGCCTGCGCTGGCGGATTTACTTTTCTGAACCAGAAAAGCACCCCTGTAAATTGCCGGCACAGGCATGCCAAGGGATTTAATTTTCTCTGGCTTCAGTGTCATTTAAATGCCGTGGTACTAGTACCACTGCAGGACTCAAAGTATTAAATTAAGTTGGTCTAGTAACTCCTAACAAAGGAGAGGTTAAGACTCAGCGTTACAGTATACCATTGTAGACACTTGTTTTGGATGAAATACCTGACAAGGGAACTGTCAGCCATTGCATGACAAAACCTATCTTGAAATGTCTCCCAGAGAAGCGTACACCTGTTTCAGCTTTAGTACACTCTTTGACTCTTGCTACAGCAGGAGTATATTTATTAGTTCGATTTAGCCCCTCTTTTGGAGAAGAATTAAATACTTTTCTTTTAATTATTTCTGGATTAACAATATTTATATAGAATATATGACTAGAAAATTAATAGAAGAATATGAAAAATGGGAATTAAATTTGAACATAAAAAAAAACAAAATATTTATCAATTGGTGAACCAGAACAAAATTTAATTTTGGAGACTGGAGAATCAATAAAATCTTGTAGTGAGATCACATATTTAGGAATTAAAATAAATAAAAATGGGAGTTATGAAGAGGAAATAAGAAATAGAAATAATAAAGGAAAATTTGCAATTGCTTGCCTCAATGGAATATTGTGGGATAAAAATATAAGTAATAAAAATGAAATGAATATATATCATACAATTGTTAAAAGCATCATTACTTATGGAGCAGAACTTTGGCCATTAACAACAAAAAACAAATAAGTACCTTTTGGCAACGGAAATGGATTTTATACGAAGGGCCGCAAGAATTTCAAGAAGAGAAAAAAATTAGGAACTCAGTTATAAGGGCGAAAATGAAGATTGAAGACACTATTTTAGATTATATTAAAACTCAGCAATTAAGATGGTACGGACATGTCCAGAAGAAGACTACCAAAATCTGTTTTGGAATGGAAACCTGAGGGAAGACGAAGCAGAGGAAGACCTAAAACTTCCTAGAGTCAGGGAATATGTTTATATATGAAGGAGAAACATCTACAAGCAGGAGATTGGATGGACGACAAAACTGGCTATTAGGAATCGGACGATGTCAAAGACATTAATCAACCGATGATCTATCTAACAATATTTATAGCCAGTCTTGGTGCAAATTTTGAATATGATTTAAAGAAAATTATTGCTCTTTCTACTTTAAGACAGTTGGGTTTAATAATAAGTATGTTATCTCTAGGATGTTTAATATATATATATATAGATGATATTTTAAACAAATGGAAAGTTTTAGTGAATCCAGGAATAAGAATAGATAATAAAGTGTGCATAAATAATCTTCTATTTGCTGACGATGTAATCATAATACAGAAAAATGAAGACAACTTACAGAAATCAATGCATGCATTAAATGAAATATGTAAATTATATGATCTAAAGATTTCTGTAAAGAAAACGAAGACCATGGCTTTTAGAGGAAGAGATCCAGTGAGATCCAAAATTATTTTAGAAAATCAAAGTATAGAACAGGTGTCTAGTTTCAAATATTTGGGCTGTGATGTTGGCTACAATGTGGAAAGAAATATTGACTCCAAAATAAATAAATTTCAGACGGTGTGTGGAACAATACAGAGAACATTCAAAAATAAAATTAGAAAAGAAACCAAGATAAAAATGTATAATGTTATGGCGGTTCCCACAATATTGTATGGATGTGAAACTTGGGCACCAATGAAAAAACAGAAGGATAGAATACAGACGGCGGAGATGAGGTTCCTAAGACAAGTTAAAGGATGTACAAGACTTGATAGAATAAGAAAAGAGGATATAAGAGAAGAATTGAAAGTACAGCCTTTATTGGATAAGGTCATGAATTACAGACAGAAATGGATTGATCATATGGATGGAATGAGTAAGGAGAGATATCCATTGTTAGCAAGAAATTATCAAGCAAGAGGAAGACGTGATGTTGGAAGACCTAGAAGACGTTGCCTAATTCCTGGAGTGATGATGATGATCTCTAGGATTTGCTGGGTTAGTTTTTTTCCGCTTATTAACTCATGTTTTATTCAAGGCATTATTATTTATATGTGTGGGAATTGTTGTTGTTTTCTAATGTCGAGATTTGACGCTTAAGTCATTTTCTCTCTGGCTTCCCAGTACAAGCGAACAAGGTCCTTAGAGCGTTGTGCAGTTGGATTTAAAGCTGGACAGACTAGAAGGTGGTGTTTGTCCATGATGAGGTCCGGGTCTTTGCATATGACACATCTGTTGGATTGGAAAACTGTGGAGGTGGTGAGCCAGGCAGTCATGTCCTGACATCAGTCTGAATTTTGCTACTGCTTCTTTGCGGCCTTTATATTTTATTTCTGTGTATAGCTCATAAATTTTTTCCCATGATTTCCCTCTGGCTGTTGCAATGTTTTCCATTTGGAATGCTTTCTTAATTTCTTCGATCTTTCTGTGGAGGTTCGATTTGGGGTGGGTTGTTATCTGTATTTTGGTACCCTTTTTGGCAAGTCCATCAGCTATTTCATTGCCAACTATTCCGATGTGTGAGGGTATCCACTGGAAGGCTATTCATTTATTTTGGTTGTTGAGGTATTTCAGAAGTTTACGGCATTCCAAGATGGTTTCATTTTCTGGTGTTTGGTTGGAGGTTATTGCTTGTATAGCGGCCTTAGAGTCTGCCAGAATAACAGCTTTTGTAAACATTTTTGTTTGGAACAGGAGGTTGTGGAGTGCTACTTCTATGGCTTTTACTTCACCATCGAAGGCTGTATTGTTTGTGCCTACTGCAACATATTGACTAAACAGATGAAAGTAGATTCCTGCACCAGCATTTTCACTCTTGGTTTTGGAGCCATCTGTGAAGACTCTTAGCCACTCTGGTTCTGGGAACTTTGTACTAATGGTTTCTAAGGTCATTTGTTTGGCTATTGATGGGTTTGTATCATTTTTCTTTATTATTTCGTATATTGAGAGAGTTGCATTGTACAGTTGGTAATCTAATGGGCTTGGTATTTGAGGTGTTGGTTCAGTTTTGGCATCTAATTTATGTTTTTGGAAAAGATTACTAGTTTTGTGGAGAAAGGAAGGTTGTGTGATTAAGATCTGGGGTGTTGTGCTTTGAGGTTGGATTGCTTGTGGGAATAGTAATTCATTGTATAAAGGATTCTCAGGATATTCATTTTATAGGGATGTACCAAGGTCGTGTCCAAAAAATTATCTGCCATTTTAACTGCAAGGCACTAAAATCCAGTGCCAAATCTCTCATTTAAATTATATGAACTCAAGAATTAATAGATAGTCCATCGCTGTGGTCTCGAGGTAGTGTGCTGCCTTGTCATGCAGCGGGCCTGGGTTCGATCTGCGGTTGGGACAGTTTTCATGGGTGAGGCTTTTATCGGGGTTTTTCCTCACCTGTAAGACAAATATCAGGAAAACTTTAAGCTCAACGGTCCCCGAAATCATATGACCATCGCAATCATCATCATCATCATCCGTCATATCATCGGGGCAATGTAACCCTGCCTTCTAGGTGCCCCAATCTCAGAAGTGGGTTACAAGTATGCCATGCCAGGAGAGAACACCAGGAATGTCGAAAGACAATCTGGGGCATTTGCAAAAAAAAAAAAGGTTGGACAACCCTCACTACCTGCCACCTGTGCCCCATGTCCTGCTTCATTCCACTTTGTTCTTACTCAAGCATGGAGTCCACCTGCTCTGTACAATGGATTGTCATTGCTGGATTCTGGCTTCGATTTCTGTGCCTTGCAGTTAAAAATGGAAGATAATTTTTTTGGACATAGCCTTAGTACATTAGTACGCTTCTCTGGGATAATTTTTCAAGGTAGGTTTCAGAATCCAAAGGTTGATAGTTCCCTTATCCATCCATAGTAATTCTGCCCGAAGGCAGGTCCTTCACTGCAATCATAGCATTTTCATGCTAGGCTTGCAGCTTTACTAGGGAATTGTGTAGGTGTGGTAGCTTCCCGTTGCTTTCCACACCGGTGAAGAATGATGATGATAATGATAATGGTAAGGATGATAATGATAAGGATGATGGCCATATGATTTCGGGGACCGTTTGGGCCTTAAAGTTTTCCTGACATTTGTCTTACAGGTGAGGAAAAACCCCGATAAAAACCTCACCCAGAAAAACTGCCCCGACCAGGGATCGAACCCGGGGCCGCTGCGTGACAAGGCAGCACGCTACCTCGAGACCACAGCGGTGGACAGTTCCCTTATAAGAAAGAAAAATTAATGAATTTTGAAATTCCGAGGGAAGTTGACCAACAAATATAACAAGCAGTGTTCCTGGATGAAGGAATGTAACTACTGAACAAGAAACCACTAAGGTTACAAAACCAGTTTAATTAGGAGACAGGATATGAGATGAGGTGTAGAGAAAATATTTTAAATTTTAATAGCTGTTTATTTAAATTTTTAAATTATTTTATTATAAAATTTGTAGTAAGCTTACAATGTTAACTTTTCAATTTTATATTCTGTACAAAAGTATTAAGAAATTAGAAGTACATTCATGCATCTGGCATATCTCCACCTGGCACCAGCTGAAACACACAATTCAAAACATATGAAATTAATATCAGATTGTTCAGCAAATAATTAGAAGTACATTCATGCATCTGGCATATCTCCACCTGGCACCAGCTGAAACACACAATTCAAAACATATGAAATTAATATCAGATTGTTCAGCAAATAATTAGAAGTACATTCATGCATCTGGCATATCTCCACCTGGCACCAGCTGAAACACACAATTCAAAACATATGAAATTAATATCAGATTGTTCAGCAAATAATTAGAAGTACATTCATGCATCTGGCATATCTCCACCTGGCACCAGCTGAAACACACAATTCAAAACATATGAAATTAATATCAGATTGTTCAGCAAATTACAAATATGAAATTTCTGACTATTTCCCAGTTTTTTCATGGCATCAAAGAATAATTCCAAACTTGTTTCTTATGCTAAATTCAAACAATTTTAGTAAAGCCAATATTGTATTTTTTTAAAAATATGTGTAAGTAACAAAAATATAAAAGTTAATGTTTTATTTTAGGAAGTAATATTTTGTGGGTCCTGCACCGTAGCCGAGTGGTTAAGGCAGGAAGCCTCGGCGCAGAGCTACGAGACTTGCGCTGGTTCGAATCTCCACAGGGAAAAAATTTTCTCATGGTATTTTGACCAGTATGGGACCGATGCCCACCCAGCATCGTGAGGCATTTGGGTAGCTACAATAAGTAGCAGCTCCAGGTTGAGGAAACCAGCTATAATGGCTGTGGGACCACATGTCACCCCTATACTGGCTGATGATCATCTACCTCTGTGATTGATACATGTGGATGTGAGGCCAGCAGTCGGATGGTAGGCTAAGGGCCTTCTAGGTCTGTCGCACCAGGAAAAAAAGAAGGTTCTTTTAATCAAGTTATTTTGAGTCTGTAATATCTTACCTCAATTTAATGTTGATTTGTTCTTGAACATGTTTCGATTAGTCTTCTAATCATCCTCAGCATGGCCAGACTGGTTGGACGTCGACGTCAGCTTCCTCCTGCAGTCGGTCGAAGAACCTCCAAATGAGGTCATGTTCAGTCGGTATTTCGAAATTGATAACTCTGTTTTTGTTCTTTTTGAATGTAGATTTTTTCCAAATAGTCAGCTCTTTTGTATTTCATGTTCAAGAACAAATCAACATTAAATTCAGGTAAGATATTAGACTCAAAATAACTTGTTATAAAAGTTATTTTTATTGTAAGGTCTTAAATACTTTTTTTTTGTTCAATGCCACCATGTCATTTTGCCATTCTGGTATTCTCTCCTGGCATGGTATTATTGTTACCCACTTTTGAGGTTGAGGCGCCTGGAAGATGGAGTTACGCTGCACTGATGATAATAATAATAATAGCTTTATTTTACCTGGCAGAGTTAAGGCCTTAAGGCCTTGTCTACCACTCAACCAGGTTTAAAAAAAAATACAAAAGAAAAG
Organism: Diploptera punctata; assembly: GCA_030220185.1. NCBI lineage: Eukaryota > Metazoa > Arthropoda > Insecta > Blattodea > Blaberidae > Diploptera > Diploptera punctata. The sequence goes on along the minus strand of JASPKZ010003047.1, from coordinate 1,028,883 downwards.
TCTTAAATCTAAATTACAATATATATATATAAACGATTACAAGTTATGAATACAATACAATTAATATTTATAATGTATTTTGATTTACTCTAAATTTAACGAATTAAATATATAATATGTACAAGATATATAAAAAAACGAGGAAAAGATTAATGACATAGTATAAAATTAAATAAATAGAGAAAAATTAATTATTAGACAACAGGTAACTGTATAAGCGTGACTTAAAGGTGCCAAGTGTGCGGCAACCCCTGATATCTTGAGGAAGGAGATTCCAGGAGCGGGCGGAGGCTACTGTGAAGGAAGTAGAATAGGAGGAAGTGCTATGAAGAGGAATTGTTAGCAGACTGCTATCTTGTGACCTAGTGTCAATATTGTGGTAGGAGGATAACTTCTCAAATCTGGACGCCAGGTAAGTAGGAATGTAGGAATTCAGAAGCTTGAAAAGTAGCGAAAGAGAGTGCAATTTACGTCTGTCAGTAAGACGGAGCCAAGAGAGGTTATTAAAGTGTTCGGAAATATGGTCATAACGGCGGATATTGAAAATGAATCGAATGCAAGCATTATGAACACGCTGCAGTCTCTGCCACAAGGCATAGTTTAGATCATTATATATAATGTCACAATAATCGAAGTGTGGTAACACAAGATTCTGCACTAGGATTTGTTTTAACGAAACTGGGAGAAAATTCTTTAAACGTCTGATATATGATAGATGATGCTGGTGGTAATGATGTGCCAGGAGAGACCTTAATCCTAAATTTAATGAATATGTTAATGATGGCCAACTGATGTTCGGGGATTTCTTACGATTTTTAAAAGCTGGAGGGAAAATTTTCTATAGGATCGTAACAGACCTTGGCCTAATACTTGGAAGGAAGAAGAAGAAGTGTAATTATGTGAATAGAGTTCTACAGACACAAGAAATACCTAATTTAACTTCCGCTAGATTACTCTCAAATCAGTGTTACCAACATTCGTAATTAATTCCAAACCATATTTCAAGAAATTAACTTTATTTTGTTAGGTTCCGATGCAACAAGTTAGTGTACATAAGAACATTTTTAGTATTCATTTCATACATCACAATGATGGATAAATTATGTTTCAAGAGAAAAATTATACGCTCAGACTGGGGCTTGAACCCAGGATCTTTTGCACTCTAGGCAAGTGAGCTATCTGAGCAACTCCAATCTAAATGCAGATAAAAGAAATAATTGTGTTTAGATTGGAGCTTGCTCAGATGGCTCACTCGGGAGAGCATTCACCTAGAGTGCAAAAGGTCCTGGGTTCAAACCCCGGTCTGAGTGTATAATTTTTCTCTTCAAATACATAAGATTAATTTACAGTTTATTAAATAATATGATTGTAACTTGTTCTGTTAGGTTAGGAAATGGGAAGTTGGTTTACGTCCATTTCTATAAATGTTTGGGATTTTATTCCAAAAGTTGGTAACTCCAATTTGAGGGCTATGTAATGGAAGCTACATTAAGCATTAGAGCTACTCGTGCATGCACACTGCAGTTCTGTAGAACTTAGAAGAATTCATGGAGCAAGTGACTGACAAATAGTGGACCTTTTCCTAATATGCAAGGTTGAATTACATCATGAAAGTGTGGCTGAACTATAGGTAATGTCTCACTATGCTACAATCATATGACACTGTTGCACTATTTACTTACTTACTTACTCACTGGCACTATCGAACCCGTAGGTTCATGGCCGCACGGACATAAGCTCTCCATACATCCCTATCCTGAGCTAATGCTTTCCAATCATTCCCTGTATAATCTACTTCCCTCAAATCATACTTAATGTTGTTCTCCCACCTCATTTTTGGTCTACCAACTGGGCGTTTTCCTTCTGGCTTTCCTACAAGAAGTTTCCATGCATGTCTTTCATTCCCCATACGCGCAACATGTCCTGCCCATCGCAGTCTACGGGACTTAACTGTTCTTATTATATCTGGCTTCCTATAAAGACCATGTAGTTCATTGTTATGTAGTCTTCTCCATTCACCTGTCTGTTCATCTCTCTTTGGTCCAAAAATTTTCCTAAGAACTTTATTCTCAAATACTCGTAATCTCCTTTCCTCCCTTAAAGTAAGAGTCCATGTTTCGCACCCATATAATATAACTGGTAGAACAATAGTTTTATATATTTTCAGCTTAACGTTTTTTGAAAGGAGTTGGGACATCAAAAGTCTCTGCAATGCATAATAGCATGCATTTCCAGAATTGAGCCTATGTTTAATTTCTTTGTGCATCTCATTCCTATTTGTGATTATTGTTCCTAGGTATTTGAATTCAGCCAATTCCTCAAAATTTCCCTCATTTGTCATTAGCTGTCCATTTCCATTATATAATGTATTTCTACGTGTGACCATATATTTAGTTTTACTGATATTTATTTCCAGTCCTAATTTCTTAGTGTTACTCAATAGTGTGTGCGTGTTGGCCTTTAGTATCTCCTCGCTATCGGCCAATAGTACTACATCATCAGCATAAACTAACAGCTTATTAATTCCATTTAGTTGTAAGCCTTCCTCATTCTCTAAAGATTTAATGGCGTGCTCTAGTACAAAATTAAATAGTAGAGGAGATAGTGCATCTCCTTGCTTCAACCCATTCTGGATTTCAAAAGTGTCTGAAAACTGTTTGCCTACACGCACCCTACTCGTTGAGCCATTTAGACACATTCGTATAAGTCTAACTAACTTTTTAGGAATTCCAAACTCCAGCAGGATACTATATAACTTCTCCCTCTTAATTGAATCATATGCTTTTTTGAAGTCTACATATAGTTGATGTACAGTACCATTATATTCCCATTTCTTTTCTAAATCTGTCTTATACTAAAAATCTGATCTGTTGTAGACCTGTTTTCTTCTAAATGCACATTGATGATCTCCTAGAATGTCATCAATATAGGGAGTAAGTCTGCTTACTAATATATTTGTTAGAATTTTGTACGAAGTTGAAAGTAATGAGATGCCCCTATAGTTGTTGCAATCAGTTTTATCTCCTTTCTTATAAATTGGTACGATAATTGATTCCTTCCATTCATCTGGAAGAGCTTCTTTTTCCCAAATCATACTAAGCAACCAGCGTATCTTGTCCATCAATTTTTCTCCCCCCTGATTTTATCAGTTCTGCTGGGATCTCATCTGAACCTGATGCTTTATACATCTTCAATTTTTCAATTGCCATTTCAACCTCTAATGCACTTGGCTCTGCGACTAGCATTTCAGCTGTCTGTAAGTTATTCTCCTCAATGTCCTGTTCTGTATGTACATTTAATAGCTGATTAAAATAACTTTTCCATCTATTTAATATACTCTTGGAATCTGCAATCATATCCCCATTTTCATTCCGAATTATGTTTGTTCTAGCCTGAAACCCTTTTCTTCTCTATACTAATTCCCTGATATAATTCTCTAATGTTCCTATTTTTTGCATTCATTTCAAGATCATTAATCTTCTCTCTCAAATATTCCCTCTTTTTACTCTTTAGTAACTTGATGGTTTCCCGTCTAACACTACCCAATTGCTCTAAATTTACCTCATTTGGCTCGTGTAACCATTTAAGTTTTGCTAGCTTTCTTTTCTTTACAATGTCGGCACATTCCTCATCAAACCATTTCTTGTTTTGCCTCTTTTTTAAACAACCAATGCTTTCTGATGCTGACAATTTAATAGTATCTCTTATAGCCTCCCATTCTTTATTTATATCAGTTTCTTCTTCTTCGTTTGCCACATTGTCATCTGAAGATTCCAGTACTTCAAATCTATTAGCAATTTTGATTTGGTATTCTTGCAGCATTTCATCATTTTTCAAGTTTTTTAATTCATATTTTACAGAATCATCTTTAGCGTTTGTTCCTCTCATAAGCGATAGCCGTTGTCTGATTTTCACCCTGACCAGATGATGATCTGAATTGCAGTCTGTCCCTCTAACTGATCTAACATCAATGATGCTACTGTGCCAGCGTTTATCCACTAATACATGATCTATCTGGTTCCGAGTTTCTCCATCTGGGGACGTCCAGGTGTATTTATGAATATCCTTATGCTGAAATGTTGTGCTCTTAACAACGAGATTCTTTGATGTGGCAAATGTGACTAATCTAACCCCGTTGTCGTTACTATCTTCATGAAGACTGAATTTGCCTATTGTTGGTTTGAATATATCTTCCCGCCCCACTTTTGCATTAAAATCTCCTAAGACAATTTTCATATGATATCGTGAAAGGCTATCAAATAAGCATTCTAATTCTTCATAGAACTCATCCTTGATCTTGTCATCTTTATCTTCTGTGGGGGCATGTACATTTACAATTATAAAATCATGTCGTTTACCCTTTAGAATTATGTATGATATCCTATCACTAACAAACTTAATATCTCGGATAGCGGATAGGATCCTCCTTCTGACTAAAAAACCCGTTCCAAATGCAGGTCTTTCTGCACCCCCATAGTATAATGAAAAGCTTCCTGATTCCTGACTACCTTCTCCTGGCCACCTAACTTCCTGTAAAGCGACTATATCTATTTACTTTTCCTATTTCTAGTAACATTTCCTACTATTTTAACATATTTTTAACAATTCTAATACATTAAAATTCATCGGAGAACATATTGTTTAAACAACTCACCTCATAGGATTCATGCTTCCATGATATCGCGATTTCAAACATAATCATGTTCATCGTCAGCCATAACTCCGACTGATGAAATTCTTCGGCTGTCAACTATTCTATTGTCGCCATCTTCAGTGCTGCCATCTATGGTTGAATTTATGAACTTCGAAATCAATGTAATTTCGTTAGGAAAAACAAAAAGGAATTTGGAAATTCGGACAAAAGAACATTTCAGAAATATTAAAAATTGTGAAATTGAAAAATCTGCAATTGCTGCACATAGTTTATTAGAACATCATAAAATTGGAAGAGAAGCTAAACTTTTAAAACAAGTAGAGAAACCTTTGGAATTGACAGTTTGGGAAAAAATATACATTCAGAAAAACAAAAATAGATCAATGAATTTTGATATCCCTAACGAAATTACATTGATTTCGAAGTTCATAAATTCAACCATAGATGGCAGCACTGAAGATGGCGACAATAGAATAGTTGACGGCCAAAGAATTTCATCAGTCGGAGTTATGGCTGACGATGAACATGATTATGTTTGAAATCGCGATATCATGGAAGCATGAATCCTATGAGGTGAGTTGTTTAAACAATATGTTCTCCGATGAATTTTAATGATTATACCTCATAATGTTTACTTCCCAACATTAATTAAATATAATTCTAATACATATTGGAAAAAGTGGACTATTTGTCTGCCATCAATTCTTGTAAGTTCTACAGAATCACAGTGCGCATGCGGGAGTTGCTGTAATGGTTAATGCAGCTTCCGGTAGTTGGCATTACCAACTTTTGAAATAAATTCCCATCATCATCATCATCATCCAGTATCATGGCAGCTGCCACTGTCTTCTGGAAACCAAACACCATTCCTCTCTGTCTATCCACTGATCTTCCTCCAATCTGATATTCATAGCTGCTTGTACCCCTTTATCCAAGTTTTCTTCGGTCTTCCTCTCTTCCTCCTTTCTATTGGGATCCATTCCATAACAATTTAGACTATCTTTGCTCTGGCATTCTTTTGACATGGCCATACCACTGTAATCTTTTCTTTTCTATAATGTCTATGATGTCCGGCTCCTCTTGTACACCCATAATTTGCCTTATTTCTTTATTTCATATTCTATCCATTCTAGATTTTCCAGCTGATCTTCTTAAAACATCCATTTCTGTATTTAAAATTCTTTTCATTTCCCTGGTAGGAATTTGCCAGACTTCAGCACAATATGTTAAAATGCTCTGAATTATGGTTTGATATATTTGTAATTTTCTATTTTTTGTAATATTTTTGCTCCACCAAACAGAGTTTAAAGCATTTATTGCTTGTTTTGTTTGTGCGATTCTATTTTTAATTTCCACTGTGTTATCGCCTGAATGGTCTAATTTTGTTCCTAAATAAGTGCATTCAATACTAGGTTTTAGTTCTTCTCCATTGTTGAAATTTCTATTTTCCATTTCTTCTCCTATACACAGGTATTTAGTTTTCTCAATGTTTATATAAAGTCCCCATTTATCATATTCTTCCCAACTGCTAAAATAATAAAAATGGACGTAAACTAACTTCCAATTTCCTATCCTAACAAAACAAATTATATGCATATTATTTAATAAACTATAAACTAATTTTATGTACACTAACTTGTCCCATTGGAATCAAACAAAATGAAGTCAATTTCTTGAAATATGGTTTGAAATTATTTGCAAATGTTGGTAACACCGAATTGAGAGCCATCTAGTGGATATTACATTAAGCATTTGTGCATCTGTAGAACTCGATTCACAATATTTGCATAATTATATAAATATTTAAAAATCGTAAGAAACATTTATAAAATGCTTTAAAAATGTTTAAAATAGCATGAAACATTATTATAAATGTTCGAAAAGTGTTTAGTGCAATGGTGGCATAAGAATGTTGTATGAAAAATAATGGCAGACAAATAGGTAACCTCAGCCAACATTTTATTTTATAATTCTTAAATATTTATCTATATGCGTAAAATGTGATACTGTGACGATTTTATTATTAATTTAACACTTCTCATAGAAGGATAAATTATATTTGAAGAGAAAAATTTTCGCCTAGACCGGGACTCGAACCTGGGACCCTTGGCTTTCCGGGCCAAAAAAAAAAAAAAAAAATTTCTCTTCAAATATAATTTATCCTTCTATGAGAAGTGTTAAATTAATAATAAAATCGTCAATAGAAGCCCTACTGGCTATAAAGTAGTGTTAAATTCCCAATAAATGTCTTCTTAACTAAGAAGCCGCCATTTGCAAAGATAGAAGCTATGGTTTCAAGCATTTGGCGCGAGGGAATTACAATTACGTACATAAGAGAAAAATTTGCATCTATATCGTAACTCGCCTTGGTAGCTCAGTTGGTAGAGCACTTGGCCCGGAAAGCCAAGGGTCCCGGGTTCGAGTCCCGGTCTAGGCGAAAAAAAAAATTTTCTCTTCAAATATGTGATACTGTATTTATCTCTCAATGATTTTTAAATCATAGTATGCACGCGCTAAATTTTCTCAATAGATGGCAGGACTATCTTTGCTACTGGTATGACCAACATTTGTAATAAATTCTCAAACACGTTTTCTAAGAATGTAATATATGAGAACCAAACTTGCGCCAATATTTCTTATTTTATGGTTATGAATGGGTAAGTTAGTGTACACCAAATTAGTTTATAGTTTATTGAATAATATGTAAGTGATTTACTTTGTTAGGTTACAAAATGGCAAGTTAGTGTATTCCTATCCATTTTTTAAAAACGTGACTTTATTACAAAGGTTGGTAGTACCGCTTTAACAGATAGGTTCTACATCTGCCAGCAATTTAATAAGCATTTGCGCATGCATTGTACTATTCTGAAGAAATTAGAAAAATTCACGGTGAGACACAAACTGAGATTTTCCATGTACTTTTCTCGGCTTAACTATAGATTAGGTCACATTATGGTACACCATATGATGTTCACATGACACTGTTGCAGTATTTGCTTTTGCATTTCTACTAACATTTCTTTCTAATTTAACATTTTCTAATGACTCTTAAATTTTTTTATAATTGTTAAATATTTATGTAGGCCTACATGAAATTTCTCAATAATTTCTTCTAAATTCTACATAACTGTAGTATGTGTCCTCGTCAACAGATGGCAGTCCGGTATGACTAACCTTCAAATAACAAATTGCAATACTACTTTTTTATTTTGTTAGGTTAAGAAGTTATTAGTAAGTGTAGATTGAATTAGTTTAGAGTTTTATGACAATACATAACACTATATTATCTACATATTGTAGGGGTTACAAATTTGTATGTTGATGTACCCTACATTCATGTTTAAAAGCACGTTTGGGAATTTATCGCGTATGTTAATAATACCAACTGCACAGATAGTCCTGCCATCTTTATGGAGCAATTACTATCCTGCAGAACTTAGAACAATTCATGGCGAGACTTACAGTGCGGTTACTCCCTTTTCTCTTTCATATGTACATGTTATAACATATCATATTCTATGAATAATACACTGTCATCAATTGACTTAATTTAAGTTATAAAACATAGAATGCATTATAACTAACCATAGTTATGTTATTTCCATTGAGTAGAATCTGATCAAGCTTGGTAATTCTTCTACCTTCGGGTGTAGATTCATATTCTGTCACATCTTCTAGAAGCATATTAACAAAATCATCAAACCCTAATAAAGTTCCAACAATTTCTTTATCATTCTTCATTATGATGTGGATTCTTGATCCTATACATTTATCAACCAGTTCTGAAAAAAGTGTACAATATGTTATATAATTAAAAATAATAATGAATAAACTGTAATTTATTGTAAATTCTTGGGATGACGCATGAAATTAGAGGTTAGGTTAAACTGAACACATACATAATATACTAATCGTACTTTATTATGAAGACCTCTTATGGAATTATATATTCTTTGATAACATATAATGATAAATTTTGGCTTAATTACTCTTATATATTAAACAAAAGCTGTTATATTACCCAAAGGAAGTAAAGTAGATGGATTTGTAGAAACCGATGTCGCCATTTTTATAAACTACACATGCGGGAGTTTCTAACCAATAGAGACTCTTCATAGTATTTCATCTTATGACCAATGACAGCTACGCTTGCATGATGCATAGTTCTGCTAATATGGCGGTGGTTGTGTAGTGAATTGGTGTGAGTGTAGTTATGTTTTTGCTCAAAACGCTGGATTCTGAAATAACTATTGTTTGATCTTACAAAAAAGTAAATGGATAAACATCAACCAATCCAAGGATAGCTTTAGCGTTGGAATAAGGTGTGTATTACGTAATTAAATAACAGATATTTTTTATGCGTTTGACAGGCACGCCAAATCCTCTATTGGACCTGTATATTGTATCGTAACCAAACGTCACTCATTGATTTTGTAGTTATAAAGTAAATTTAATCACAATTTTATTTATGTAGAATTTATTTCGCATTGGATGAAATCGCTATTATAAATTTTCAAACAAGTGTTAATGTTCCCTCCCCTTTTTGTTTTCGTGAAAAGTAGCCTTCAATTTTGATGTTTGATACGCTTCGTTTTGAAATTATATAGTATTGAAACATCTACAAAAATGTGAAAATTCCTCATATATATTACATATTTATAAAATTAGAAATAATTCTGAATCTGAATAATGATTTGTTCTTTTTCTGAGCATCATTAAAAATGATGAAAAATATTTTTCTACGTTTAACCACGCCTCCCAGAGCACTACAGCAGTGCTTTATTTTGGGTGCGCGGGGGAAAAGTGCCCCCCCCCCCAATATTTGTAGTTTGTTTCCTTATAATTTACTATAACAATATTGCCGGAATCGTGTGTACATAGTTTTTTATTTAAAGATCTTAAAAAATTCTAATTCTTTATTAAGGTTTTAGCTTCTTTACGGCATTATTGAAGTCTAATACTCTCAACTTTTTTTTTTTAGTGGGGAACTAAAGCACATAACATTTTCCAAAAACCAATACATTTTCGTAACTGTCCATGAAAATAAAAGTTGATAGCTTTATTTTTCTCATTTTTTTATAAATGCAGTTATTTTTGTAAGGATCAAAGAGAGATCTACACACACAAGTGAATGGAGGAAACTAAATAACAGTGAACTGTATAATCTTTATGGGAAACCAGATACAATAACAGTTTGTCTTGTAGATTACATTGGGCACGGATAGTGAATGAAAGAGGGACTTGTAAATTTATTTTAGGAAAGCCAGAGGGAAAGAGTGCAGTAGATAATGAGGTGGAAGAATAACATTAATATTATTTGTGGGAAGTAAATTATAGAGGAAATGACTGAAAAAACCTTATCACAGGATAGGGATGTCCGCGTGGTCATGAACCTCTGGGTGTAATAATTTTTATGTATTATGACAAACAATACTTACTCACTGGCACTATCGAACGCGTAGGTTCATGGCCGCGCGGACATAAGCTCGCCATGCAACCCTATCCTGAGCTAATGCTTTCCAATTATTCCCTGTATAATCTTTTTTCTCCTGGCGCGACAGGCCTAGAAGGCGCTTAGCCTACCAGCCGGCTGCTGGCCTCACATCCACATGTGTGAATCACAGAGATAGATAATCGTCCAGCCAGTGTTGGGGTGACATGTGGTCAGCATGTCGAGTCCCCCAGCCGTTATAGCTGGTTTTCTCATAATCTACTTCCCTCAAATCATAGGCAATGCTATTCTCCTACATCATTCTTGGTTTACCAACTGGGCGTTTTCCCCTCTGGTTTTCCCACAAGAAGCTACCATGCACGTCTTTCATTCCCCATTCGTGCCACATGTCCAGCCCATCGCAGTCTAAGAGACTTAACTGTTATTATATCTGGCTACCTATAAAGACTATGTAGTTCACTGTTATGTAGTCTTCTCCATTCACCTGTCTGTTCATCTCTCTTTGGTCCAAAATTTTTCCTAAGAACGCCGTAGCGTAGTGGTTAAGGCACTGAGCTACAAGCCGGAGGGTCGAGGGTTCAAGTCCCGTTGGGGTCAGGATTTTTAAACTGACCCAAACCCTCTGGCGGCACTATGGCCCTGGGGTCGACTCAGCCTCTAACGGAAATGAGTACCAGACGCTTGTTCTGGGGGTAAAGGCGGCCGTCACGCAGGGCTGACAACCCGGCTGACATAAAGTGCCGATTGTCTAGAAAAAGTGGGAGCCCTAACCTCCTACTACCCCAAGGGCCTCCGGGCCTGTTGTGGGATCACTTTACTTACTTTATTTTCAAATACTCGTAATCTCCTTTCCTCTCTTAAACTAAGAGTCCTTGTTTCGCATCCATATAACTAACTCTAACTCACTGGCACTATCGAACCCGTAGGTTCATGGCCGCGCGGACATAAGCTCTCCATATATCCCTATCCTGAGCCAATGTTTTCCAATGATCCCCTCTATAATCTACTTCCCTCAAATCATAGTTCATGTTATTCTCCCACCTCATTCTTGGTCTACCAACTGGGCGTTTTCCCTCTGATTTTCCTACAAGAAGCTTCCATGCACGTCTTTCATTCCCCATTCGTGCCACATGTCCTGCCCATCGCAGTCTACGAGACTTAACTATTCTCATTATATCTGGCTTCCTATAAAGACCATATAACTGGTAGAATAATAGTTTTATATATTTTCAGTTTAACGTTTTTTTGAAAGGAGTTGGGACGTCAAGAGTCTCTGTGACAAACAGCAGGCCTATTATTTCTTTAAAAATGAAAAACCATTGAATTCAGAATTTTATTCAGTTAATATTCGACGAACCATATTTATATTTCACGGTGTGCATGTTTTGAACAGGGACTAAACTGAAACAAAAAGGTAAAGTGATCGCAATACAGGCCTTAGGAAGCCCTTGGCGGTTTAGTCTGAATTACTTTAACAATACATGCTACGTTGGCGTCGTGCCGCGGGATACTATAGGCTATACTGAACGTGGTGTGCATGCGCCTGCAATGGTACAGTAATGTTTTGATTAGAGACCGGATTATATGCAACATAACTATATGCAATAAGAAATAATAAAAAAACATAATAATTATTACTTTATTATATACTTTATTTCTAAATTAACATAATTAGTATTTCATTATCTATTTATTGATATGTCCACCGCTGTGGTCTCGAGGTAGCGTGCTGCCTTGTCACGCAGTGGGTCCGGGTTCGATCCCGGTCGGGGCAGTTTTTCTGGAAGAGGTTTTTATCGGGGTTTTTCCTCACCTGTAAAACAATTGCCAGGAAAACTTTAAGGCCCAAATGGTCCCCGAAATCATATGGTCATCATCATCATCATCCTTCACCGGTGTGGAAAGCAACGGGAAGCTACCACACCAACAATTCCCTAGTAAAGCTGCAAACATGGCATGGAAATGATATGATTGCAGTGAAGGACCTGCCCTCGGGCAGAATTACGATGGATAGATTTATTTATATTGATAAATGATACATTATCTGTCCGTATCAGGCAAAAGTATTGTTCACAAATTAAAATATTCTACATTTTGCTGCTGTTGTAAACAGAAACGACCAGGTACTGTTCCAAATATTTGGTAGTAAGGTTGTGTCTTGGATCGCTCTAAATATGTTTATAAACAGAAAAGGACCGTTCCACGTCAACTGAGGCAATTGGGCAGTGTTTGAATTTGGGTGCTATTTTGGCACTTATTATTTCTGGCAAAAGCTCGCCCGTCCCATTTATAAAACTATTAGTTAGACACAAGTTTGCTTGAGAATACTTCCGGCAATAAGGAGTTCAGTTGAGGGATTTTATCCATTAACTGAATAGAATCAATCAACGCCAAATCTTGAGTTTCAAGCTTTTTACACGCTTTATATTAGCTTGACCTGTATCTGTCTATGTAACGGAATCTTTCAACAAATTTTCACCCACTTAAAAGCATTGGATCAACTTAAAACTTTGTATACTTGTAAAGGACCAATGACAATACAATAATTTCATAATTTTTTCTGAGATCCTGGCCAGGATCATTAGGGCATAAAAAAATAAAGACCGGTATAATAGGTTGCGGACGTATCGACTTGTTAGTCTATCGTTGTGGTAGGTCAGTCGGTAGAGTGGTGGACTGTAGTGGTATATAATTTCAGTAATCCATAGGTGCTGGTTCAAATCCGGCCCGGAGGATTTTTTTTAGAAGAGTATTACTTTTAGCTCAAACTACAATAGTATCGAATTTAAAGGTATTTACATGTTTAGAAAACCAAAATAAAAAAATAATAATAGTTTTAAAAAACTAAAATAACACGCTTTATTAGAAAACCGAACCAAAAAATGAAAAATAATTTTAATTTCCAACACGCTTGGGATAAAATTAAAGTGGTCAACAAAAAAATCATCTCCAACACATCTAGAATAAAACTAGAGTTATCTACAAAAAAAAATACCATCAAAAACGTGGGGTGCTCTATATCAATTAATATATTTGATAATAAACAGATATTGGTAAAAGTAAAGTCTCTAAGAAGAAAACGTAAAAACCATAAAAAACACCCCACGCTTTTGATGGTAAAATTATTTTTTTGTAGATAACTCTAGTTTTATTCTAGATGTGTTGGAGATGATTTTTTTGTTGACCACTTTAATTTTATCCCAAGCGTGTTGGAAATTCAAATTATTTGTCATATTTTAGTTCGGTTTTCTAATAAAGCGTGTTATTTTAGTTTTTCAAACTATTATTAATTAATAATTTGCAGGTATATGGAAAAATCGTTAAATACTTCCTTGCACTGACAAACTGCCAAAGCCTCTCCACTATCGCAATCGTTTGCTACACTTTTGATGACCTCTAAATGTCATTGTAAAACAACACAGACTTTTAAAATGTTGTAAATATGGCGCGAAAATATGCGTTATCACTTGTTTTTAGTTAAAATATGCAATGACAGGTGAAAAAAGTTTAAATATGCAAATGCATGTAATCCGGAATGCGAAACATGGACTCTTACTTTAAGGGAAGAAAGGAGATTACGAGTATTTGAGAATAAAGTTTGTAGGAAATATTATCGGCCGCGGTGGATTAGTGGTTATGCTCCTAGCCTCTGGTCCCGAGGGTCGCGGGTTCAAACCCGGCCGGGGTCGATGGATTTTTTTAAGATACAAAAATTCAAGGAGCAAGTCCTCCGGGAGGGACTTTAAACCGTGGGTCCCGAGTCTGAAGATTTTCAGGCTCGTAAAAGATCCTTAAGCTTGAATGAAAAGGCCTCTAAGCAAAATTTACCGAATTTTCCAGTCCTAGCACTACCTTGGTGTGCTAGATGTCAGTATGAGGCGAAACGCTGACCACGGACTACTCAAAATGCCATCTAGCCTATACGAAAACAAGTGTAACTAAATTAATTTGGTTCAAATTCTTCCCTGTAGGGGGAGAGCGCCTAAATCTCTGTTAAGGGAAACATGGGCTTACAAGGAAATATTTTGGACCAAAGAAAGATGAACAGACAGGAGAATGGAGAAGACTACATAACTGTGAACTACATGGTATCTATAGGAAGCCAGATATAATAAGAACAGAGAAGTCTCGTAGACTGCGATGAGCAGGACATGTGTCATGAATAAGGCATGAAAGAGGTGCATGGGAGATTCTTGTAGGAAAACCAGAAAGAAAATGCCCATTTGGTAGACCAAAAATGAAGTGGTAGAATAACATTGATCAAGATTTGAGAGAAATAGATTATATAGGGAATGATTGGAAAATAGTACTATTGGCCGATAGCGAGGAGATACCAAAGGACAACACGCACACACTATTGAGTAACACTAAGGAATTAGGACTGGAAGTAAATATCAATAAAACTAAATATATGGTCACACGTAGAAATGCACCAGATAATGGAAATGGACAGCTGACAAATGAGGGAAATTTTGAGGAAGTGGCTGAATTCAAATACCTAGGAACAATAATCAGAAATAGGAATGAGATGCACAAAGAAATTAAACATAGGCCCAATTCTGGAAATGCGTGCTATTATGCATTGCAGAGACTCTTTATGTCCCAACTCCTTTCAAAAAACGTTAAACTGAAAATATATAAAATTATTATTCTACCAGTTATATGGGTGCGAAACATTGACTCTTATTTTAAGGGAGGAAATGAGATTACGAGTTTTTGAGAATAAAGTTCTTAGGAAAATGTTTGGACCAAAGAGAGACGAACAGACAAGTGAATGGAGAAGACTACATAACAATGAACAACATGGTCTTTATAGGAAGCCAGATATAATAAGAACAGTTAAGTCTCGTAGACTGCGATGGGCAGGACATGCTGCGCGTATGGGGAATGAAAGACGTGCATGGAAGCTTCTTGTAGGAAAACCAGAGGGAAAACGCCCAGTTAGTAGACCAAGAATGAGGTGGGAGAACAACATTAACTATCATTTGAGGTAAGTAGATTATTCAGGGAATGATTGGAAAGCATTAGCTCAGGATAGGGATGTATGGTGAGCTTATGTCCGCGCGGCCATGAACCTACGGGTTCGATAGTGCCAGTTAGTTAAATGCATATAATCCGGTCTCCAGTTATGATCAATCAAGGTAAAGTCGCTCCTCTAGTGACTTTCATTTTGTAAACACTCTAATGAACATGTAACGTGCTCAGTAAATGTGACTTAGTCAAGAAAGACTAAACTTAAAAGCATTCGTGCTCTAATAAAGCAAGGCTTTTTAATTATATCAAAATTTCACCGTGTACTATGTGCCCTAATATCGCATAACTAATTAACTGGCATTATTGAACCCATAGATTCATGGCTGCGCGGATATAAACTCTCCATACATCCCTATACTGAGCTAATGTTTTCCAATCATCCTCTATATAATCTACTTCCCTCAAATCATGGTCAATGTTATTCTCTCATCTCATTCTTAGTCTATCAACTGGACGTTTTCCCTCTGGTTTTCCTGCAATAAGCTTCCATGCACCTCTTTCATTTCCCATTCGTGCCACATGTCCTGCCCATCGCAGTCTACGAGAGTTAATCGTTCTTATTAAACGTGAATTAACCGTTCTTATTATATTTGGATTGGGCATAAACATCAATAAAACTAAATATATGGGCACACATAGAAATACATTATATGATGTGGAAATGGACAGCTAATGATAAATGAGGGAAATTTTGAAGAAGTGGCTGAATTCAAATACTTAGAAACAATAATTACAAATAGGAATGAGATGCACAAAGAAATTAAACATAGGCTCGATTCCGGAAATGCGTGCTATTATGCATTACAGGGACTCTTGGCGTCCCAACTCCTTTCAAAAAACGTTAAACTGAAAATATGCAAAATTGTTATTCTCCCAGTTATATCATATGTATGCGAAACATGGTCTCTTACTTTATGGGAGTGTGGTTATGCGTCTGGGCTGGTAACCTGACCACGTAAAAATTCAAAACTCATCTCTCACAAAATTAGCTTTACTAGGATTTATTAAATTTATCGCTCAAAAAACTCGGGAATTATTTGATGCCATGAAAAAAACCGGAAAAATGTGGGAATTTCATATTTATAATTTGCTGGGTTTGGTAGTGCCATATTGGATTCATGAACAAGATGATGGAAATGTAACAGATATTAACGTGGGAACAGGTAGAAGGCCATGTGGCCATAAAAAAACAGTAGCTTACCAACCTTGACGTTTCTTTCACCTTGAGGTCTCACCTGTGACTGTCAGAATCTCTGAGGATGTGGGAATGTGAAGCCTAATAACACTTCCAAATTATTCCAAGCGATTGCCTCTTAATTTTATGCTCATAGTAGCTAATACCCGGCTTGCGATGCTACACCTGAATACATTGTATAAAGCATCACGTTCAGAAGAGATCCCAGTAGAACTGATAAAAATCGGGAGAGAAAAAATGATGGACAAGATACGCCGGTTGCTTAATATGATTTGGGAAAAACAAGCTCTTCCAGATGAATGAAAAGAATCGATTATCGTGCCAATTTATAAGAAAGGAGATAAAACTGATTACAACAACTACAGGGACATCTCATCACTTTCAACTTGTACAAAATTCTAACAAATATATTAGTAAGCAGACTTTCTTCTTATATTGATGACAGTCTAGGAGATCATCAATGTGGATTTAGAAGAAATAGGTCTACAACAGATCAGATTTTTAGTTTAAGACAAATTTTAGAAAAGAAATGGGAATATAATGGTACTGTACATCAACTATGTGTAGACTTCAAAAAAGCATACGATTCAATTAAGAGGGAGAAGTTATATAGTATCCTGCTGGAGTTCGGAATTCCCAAAAAGTTAGTTAGACTTATACGAATGTGTCTAAATGGCTCAACGAGTAGGGTGCGTGTAGGCAAACAGTTTTCAGACACTTTTGAAATCCAGAATGGGTTGAAACAAGGAGATGCACTATCTCCTCTACTATTTAATTTTGTACTAGAGCATGCCATTAAATCTTTAGAGAATGAGGAAGGCTTACAACTGAATGGTATTAATAAGCTGTTAGTTTATGCTGATGATGTAGTACTACTGGCCGATAGCGAGGAGATAGATACTAAAGGACAACACGCACACACTACTGAGTAACACTAAGAAACTTGGACTGGAAGTAAATATCAATAAAACTAAATATATGGTCACACATAGAAATACATTATATAATGGAAATGGACAGATAATGACAAATGAGGGATTTTTTGAGGAAGTGGCTGAATTCAAATACCTAAGAACAATAATTACAAATAGGAATGAATATGCACAAAGAAATTAAACATAGGCTCAATTCTGGAAATGCGTGCTATTATGCATTACAGAGACTCTTGATATTACGAGGATATTGCGAGTATTTGAGAATAAAGTTCTAAGGAAACATTTTGGAACAAAGAGAGATGAACAGACAGGTGAATGGAGACGACTATATACCAGTGATTCATTTACCTACTTTGGATATACATTATCATATTTGGATGAGGTAGACATAGCAAATAAAATTATTAATTTTAATAAAGCCATGGGAATAATACGTTCAGCAATTAAACCTTCGCTAGTCCAGAGAGATACCAGAGTGCTATTATACAAAACCTCAGCAAGACCTGCACTTTGCTACGGCAGTGAGGCATGGACTTTGAGAAAAGGAGAAGAGAGCAGGATAACGTCTAGTGAAATGAGATTCATGAGATATACAGCAGGATGTACCAAATGGGATCACAAACGCAATGATGATATCTTGAAGGAACTACGTTTAGAACCGATCATTGAATACATACACAGATACAAGAACAACTGGATGAATCATTTGCGACGAATGAGTTCAGATAGAGTTCCCAAGGTCATGCTTCGTTATTGTCCAACAGGGAAGATATCTCTGGGCCGACCAAGGAAACGCTGGATACAAAATTCGTCAGTGAGATCGTAACATGCTTGGTTGGATGAAGAAGAAAAAGAAGTCCCTTCCCAGAGTGTGTATTAATAAGGTAACTCTGTATATGTTTATATGTCATCGAGGTCGAGGGATGGTTAGGGCTACACTTCATTCCTAATTTCCAACTTTTGTCTCTTAATTTTAATCTTCTTCTTCTTCTTCACTTCCTGGTTTATGCAAGAGTTGTCTGTTCCGTCTTCACTAATAGATCTAAGACCATCTCTTCCGAGGACGTCTCTGAAGTGCAATTATGTCAGATGAAATTTTATGAAATTTGAGCGCGTGATATTAATTTTCATCATCATCAGCAATCACGGATTAAGCCCATGAGGCTTGCTCCGGTATCATAGATTCTCATTCAAAAAGTTGAATCCATCTTTTTTTTCAGTCTACCAATATTCCTGTCTCCTCTTGGTTTGTAATTAAGTGCAATTACCTAGGTATCACTCTCCAGCCTAAGGGAAAGTCCTTCAACCTGCATATATCGGACAGGACGAGCCAAGCAATCAAAGCCATGCACGAAATAAAATACATAACCAAGATGTCCATGGAAGCAGCAATAAAACTCTTCCACACCAAGATTGTACCCATAGCCACATACGGTCTTCAACTGATATGGGATCATCTGGACACCAACAGCTTTAGACTCCTGGAAAAAGTGAAATCCATGTATTTGAAAAAAGGATGCGGGTCTGTCAAAGTTCGCACCCTCCCGCACGGTCTATGAACTGACAAAGGAGCTATTTCTCATAGAAGAGCTCCGATTGAAACTATTCCTGCCATCTACAGCGAGCTATAATACTGTACTAAGAGAGCTGCAGCTGAAAAAAGAATCCATTTGGACCGATTTCTACAACACCGATGCCATGATCTCAGAAGATTGGAAGAAGCCGAACTACGACACCTAGTGACCCGGCTAGCAGTACACGGCTTCCATCACAGACTGTGCAAAACGAAACAGTTTCATGACCCGGGACCAGAATGCGTGTGCGAGCGATGCGGCATGTTATGCGAGAGATACCATGTGCTAAAGTGCAAAAACAGAGGGCAATCTCTGATAGGATTCTGTATGGACAGATAAACTAATATAGATTAATAATTAAATTAATGTTTTTATTACCTCACCTCATATCCTTTTTCTTCTATACTGCAGTTTCGGAGCTTATCTCCATCGTCAGTAGCCTCTGGTCGACCGGTGTTATGTCGTTTCTTGGCGGTTTCCTTCTTACTTCTATCGGTGGACCGATGAACCTCTGGATCAGGTCAAAATTTGCGGGAGTTTCAAAATTCATGAGTTTGTCTTTTTTCAGCAGTAGCAGCCCATGCTTGGTCTGAAAAACATTTAATTGATACAGAAGCTAGCCTAATCAAACAAACAGATAAACTAAAGGAACTCACAGTCTGGGAAAAAATCCATATCCAAAAAAAAAACAAAAAAGACAAACTCATGAATTTTGAAACTCCCGCAAATTTTGACCTGATCCAGAGGTTCATCGGTCCACCGATAGAAGTAAGAAGGAAACCGCCAAGAAACGACATAACACCGGTCGACCAGAGGCTACTGACGATGGAGATAAGCTTCGAAACTGCAGTATAGAAGAAAAAGGATATGAGGTGAGGTAATAAAAACATTAATTTAATTATTAAATTAAACCTCATAGTGTTCTTTCCCTGTGAAAGTTAAATAATATAGATTAACTAATCTTTGCACATTGTGCGCTATGCATTATTATAATTAAGTGCAATTTTTGGAATGCGATTATCTTTCATTCTTTGAACATGTTCTTTCCAGTTTTTTCTAGATTCTTTTATTCTATCTAAAAGTTTAAACATATTTAGCTCATTCCTAACATCTTCACTTCTTCTTTTATCTAGAAGTTTGCAGCCAACCACACTTCTCAGAAATCTCATTTCAGCTACTTCTATGATCTTCTCTTCTCTTTTGGTTAAAACCCAAAATTCACTACCATACAATACTGCTTTATAAAATTTTAGTTTTGTTTCCATTCTTGTGTTTTTAAATATACTTTTAATTGTGCCAATATATAATTAAATTTATTATCTTCATTTTTAAAATAGGAGATTTCATAACCCACGTATTTAAAATGGTTCACTTGTTCAATGGGTTTCCCCTCCAGAATTATTTTAGCTCTCACGGTATCTGATCCCTTAAAAGCTAAGATCTTCGTTTTACTTATGGATCGTTTCAAATTATAATTCTATAGTCCACCTCTGTGGTCTCGAGGTAGCGTGCTGCCTTGTCACCCAGCGGGCCCGGGTTCGATCCCCGGTCGGGACAGTTTTTCTGGGTGTGGTTTTTATCGGGGGTTTTCCTCACCTGTAAGACAAATGCCAGGAAAACTTTAAGGCCCAAACGGTCCCCGAATTAATTATCTATGAAAATATTATTAAGATTAACAAATATTTTCTTTTGTTTTGTTTTAAATATTGTACAAACGTAAAATTAGTTTTTTATTTTTCTTTGTTTTATATACATTAGACAGGGGCAATTTAATATGTCTTGCTTGTATACATTTTATTATTAGTTTTAGTCTTAATTTTAACTAACATTAACTGGTTGTATTATAGATCGTAATATAATAGATATTATCTTTTTGATCAAATTTTTATTTAGTATTTAATATTAGAGTTAATTGTGAGTGTTATATTCTGATGTAATATATATGTTTGTCCTGGTGAGTGGAAGAGAAGGCCACATGGCCTTAACTCCACCGGGCTAAATAAATAAATAAATAAATAAAATAAAAAAAATATGGCCAGCGCAATCATCACCATTCATGTTCATTATCATCATCACCATCATATCATCGGGGCAACGTAACCCCGCCTTCCAGGCGCCCCAACCTCAGAAGTGGTTACAAATACGGCATGCCAGGAGAGAAACCAGGAATGTTGAAAGACAAACCTGGGGCATTTATATATATATATATATATATATATATATATATATATATATATATATATGGTATGATAAGAAAAATAAATGCCTGGACGGGATTCGAACCCGGATCTCCGAGATCCCGTCCAGGCATTTATTTTTCTTATCATACCATATTAAGCTTGCATTGCTCAATGTTAAACATTTAATTATAACATTATATATATATATATATATATATATCCATAGTAATTCTGCCCGAAGGCAGGTCCTTCACTGCAATCATAGCATTTTCATGTTATGCTTGCAGCTTTACTACGGAATTGTGTAGGTGTAGTAGCTTCCCGTTGCTTTCCACACCGGTGAAGGATGATGATGATGATGATGATGATAAGGATGATCATGATGGCCATATGATTTCGGGGACCGTTTGGGCCTTAAAGTTTTCCTGACATTTGTCTTACAGGTGAGGAAAAACCCAGATAAAAACCTCACCCAGAAAAACTGCCCCGACCGGGGATCGAACCCGGGCCCGCTGCGTGACAAGGCAGCACACTATCTCGAGACCACAGCGGTGGACTATATATATAGTTTTGTATAATGTTATTTAATTGAAAGAGTGATTTCTGTAGACCATCTTGTGAGCTAGATATTAATTTTGGAAACAGAATCGTAGTTAACTGAGTGAGTGGCACTGACACAAGAACTTCCGGGTTTGGATAGCGCCAGTGAGTTAGTTAAAAGTGAAACTAAATTTTGACCTTCAATTCTGAGGACATTAACCGTGACTTTTCTTGTCTCGTTAAAAAAATCCCGTTATCAACTTTCCGACGACCTAAAATACTCGTTTTAATTAAGTGGCTCTGAAACATGATGGAAATCGACAATTTTGAATTCAAAATTCTATTACAATTCTTGTTGATTATATGGAATTCATTAAACTTGTTTCTTGCGGATAAAACAGGAAGTGGAAGTTTATAAAAGGGATCGCGCAGTAAAACATATTTTATTAACTCTCTGTTACAATTGAACACGTAGATTCACGTCAGCGCAGATATAAGCTCTCCATACATCCCTATCCTGAACTATGTTTTCCAATCATCCTCTGTATAATATACTACCTTTAAATCATGGTTAATGTTATTCTCCCACCTCATTCTTGGCGTACCTCTTGGGCGCTTTCTCTCAGATTTTCCTACAAGGTTTTCCATGCCCCTTTTTCATTCCCGATTAATGCCACATGTCCTGCACATCGCAGTCTACGACACTTATTTTTATTATATCTGGTTTCCTGAGAAGATCATGTAGCTTTCTGTTATGAATCTTCTCCATTCACCTGTCTATTCATCTCACTTACTTACTTACTTACTTACTTACTCACTGGCACTATCGAACCCGTAGGTTCATGGCCGCGCGGACATAAGCTCTCCCTATCCTGAGCTAATGCTTTCCAATCATTCCCTGTATAATCTACTTCCCTCAAATCATAGTTAATGTCATTATCCCACCTCATTCTTGGTCTGCCAACTGGGCGTGTTCCCTCTGGCTTTCCTACAAGGAGCTTCCATGCAAGTCTTTCATTCCCCATACGTGCAACATGTCCTGCCCATCGCAGTCTACGAGACTTAACTGGCTTCCCATAAAGACCATGTAGTTCATTGTTATGTAGTCTTCTGCATTCACCTGTCTGTTCATCTCTCTTTGGTCCAAAATTTTTCCTAAGTACTTTATTCTCAAATACTTGTAATCTCCTTTCCTCCCTTAAAGTAAGAGTCCATGTTTCGCACCCATATAATATAACTGGTAGAATTATAGTTTTATATATTTTCAGTTTTACATTTTTTGAAAGGAGTTAGGACATCAAAAGTCTCTGCAATGCATAATAGCACCCATTTCCAGAATTGAGCCTATGTTTAATTTCTTTGTGCATTTCCTATTTGTGATTATTGTTCCTAGGTATTTGAATTCAGCCACTTCCTCAAAATTTCCCTCATTTGTCATTAGCTGTCCATTTTCATTATTTAATGAATTTCTACGTGTGACGTTTTATCGATTCTTAGATCCAAATGTTTTCCTAAGAACTTTATTCTCAAATACTCGTATCTTTTCTCTTCCCTTAAAGTAAGATTGCATGTTTCGCATTCATATATAACTGGGAGAACAATAGTTTTATATATTTTCAGTTTATTTTTTTTAGAGAAGTTGGGATGATAAGAGTCCCTGTAATGCATAATATCAGAAATGTTGTTTTCTAAAGGTTCCATGTGTAATTCTTCTGATGTCTTCATTTTTTTGTGATCTAGTAGTGTGTATCCTGCAGTCCTCCGAAGGTATCCCATTTCAGCAGATCTAAGTCTCTGTATATCCTTCTGTTTCAATGTCCATACTTCGCTACCATACAAAAGAGTTGGAAGAGCCAGTGTTTTATACCCTTTTAGTCTTGAATGTTTTTGGACTAACTGTGACTTGAAGATAGAATTTATTAACCCTAAAATCCTTAAAAAGTTTGATATTTTTGCATTTACATCCTTTTCTTCTTCATATGAGATATTGCATCCTAGATATATAAAATTATTTCTTCTTTTTTCTTCCTTCCAAGTATTAGGCCAAGGCCTGTTACGATCCTATAGAAAATTTTCCCTCCAGCGTTTCATAGGATGACCCAGAGATCTTCGTCCTCTTGGTATATAATTATAAACAGCTTTGGGGATCCGATTTGAACTCATTCTTTCAAGATGGTGTTTCCAATTTAGTTGGTACTGTTTAATATATTCCAAAATTGGCGTAGTCTTCAATTCTTTTAAGATATCGGTGTTCCTTTTTGTAAAGTTATTTATCTACTCCAAATTTTTATTAGAAAGTGCAATTTCACTTCTGACAGGATCTACATCTTGAAATGCCACCATTTTTGTTTTCTCTATAGATAACTCAATCCATATTCTTCCCAAGAAATGCATATTCGTAAAACATAAACCAGGTCATAAATTCGCCTTGCTGAGGAATTCGGCTATTTTACGAAATTCGTGCGAGGGACCTTTTTTATACATTCCTTGAAGAATCCAGTTATAGAGTTAATACGCAGTTGTTACTGTTATTTTCAGAATTGCATTTGTATCTTGTTAGATACATATTAATGACGCCTACAGACAACATTGGATCATTTTGAAAAAAAGAAAAAAGAAAGAAAGAGACTATAAAAAACAGTAGGAAGACATGTGCGTTGGCATGCAGATGATGTCAGATATGTGATTGACCTCAATTAATGATAACTTAGCGTCTTGTTAACTTTATTTCCATTTAACTAATAACAGACACTGTGACTCCTACTCCATTATCTAACGACAGCTAATGTGCCATCCCGCACAGTAGGCCTACATGCAGCCAAAAAAATGAATTCAGTGTCTCAAAAATGTATCGTGGAGAGTTTGTCAGCACTTGTGTTATAACTAATTAACTATCTATCTAACTCACTGGCACTATCGAAACCGTAGTTTCGTAAACATGCGTGGATATAAGCTGTCCATACATCCCTATCCTGAGGTAATGTTCTACAGTCATCCCTTATATAATCTACTTCCCTCAAATATGGTTAATGTTATTCTCTACCTCATTCTTGGTCTACCAATTGGGTGTTTTTCCTCTGGTTTTCGTACAAGGATCTTCCGGGTCTCTCTTTGATTTACCATTCGTGCTACATGTCCTGCCGATCGCAGTCTACCAGACTTAATTGTTCTTTTTATATCGGTTTACTCTAAAGATCATGTAGCTCACTGTTAAGGGGGGCGGTGGGTGAAAAATTGACCATATGAGATCAAAATTGACTTTTTTGTTTTTTTTTGTACTAAAAAATAGCCTGTACTCTAATGTATATGTTGGCAAAGTTTCAGAGGCCTATGGCGCTTCTAAGTGCCCTAAATTACGCCAGAGTTAAAAGGCTGCGCCAGTTAAATGCCACCTGCATGCAAATCTTTAAACTTGTTTTTCCACAACTTTATTTTTACTGTGTTTTTGTATAATCAAAATTGAATGGAATTCAGTTTTGTCCTAGAAAGTTCAAATTTTTACTGTGTGTCCTAAAAGTAATGGGTAATAAAGCAGTGCATGGGTTTCATAATTGAAGTAGTATTTTAAGAAATAAAAAATAAAATGTATGCAGTTATTGATGATCTTGAAGAAGATTTTCGGGCTGTAGGCCGTGGTCGTGAGGCTTGTAGTTCCCCGACATTTCGCCAGAGACTGCGTCTGGCATCCTCAAGGGTTGTCTACAAGGGAACTACAAGCCTCACGACCACGGCCTACAGCCCGAAAATCTTCTTCAAGATCATCATAGCAACTCCGGCCGTGAAAGTCTACGTGAATACATATGCAGTTATTATTTTTTTTTTTGTAATTCCCTTTGAATTAATGTTATAAGAATTCTCTTGCTTGATGTTTCTCTAAATATTTTAGGGGTCTTGTAAAAAAGGATCAGACATTTTACTAAAAAATTGTGGAACCTATTTAATTATAATATATGCAAATTTTTAAAAATATAATATTTAATAACTCGTAAAATCAATGTCTCACAAGAATGAAACTTAAACACATCATTATGTATCATGCAGTCAATGTTTGTACAAAAATCAAGTCTCTAGCTCAAAAAATGTAGAAAATAGAAATTTCACCCATCACCCCCCTTAAGTAGTTTTCTCCATTCGCTTGTGTGTTCATCTCTCTTTGGTCTAAAATTTTTCCTAAGAACTCTATTCTCAAATACTCGTAATCTTCTTTTCTACCTTAAAGAAATAGTCCATGTTTTGCATCCATATAATATAACTGGGAGAATAACAGTTTTATATATTTCCAGTCTTTTTTAAGAAGTTGGGACAAGAGCCCCTGTAATGCATAATAACATGCATTTCCAGAATTGGATGCCTTTTATAAAAAAAATGGAACCAATTACCCTGAATTGAATTTAAGTTATTGATATTTTCTACCATCTTTTTTTAATAAATTGAATAAAATAATTGTATATGACAATTGAAAAGTACAGTATTGAATACATGGCAGCCAATGTAAAGTTTGGCATGATTTGTAAGTGAATAAATAGATTTGCGTTGAGTTCCATGTGGAGAATGCTGGACTAACACAGTTGGTGGTCAGTTAAATCTATTATAGTGGTCTGGCTTTTCAAATCAAACATTAAACACATTTGAGGTCATTACGTGTTATACGGTGCTACAGACCACCAAAAGACTTTCCGGCTCATTAGCTGCTTACAAAGAACCGTTGGTCAAAATGTTCGCTGTTCGTTTGTAGTACAACCGATTTTTTAATCCCTGCTTCAGATTTTGGTTATATAGAGAAATAATTATATAGGTGTACGGGGTGAATCATAAATATGGCTATAGGTTTGATCGCGTTGTGTGATGAAAATATTACCATTACAGGAAATATGAAATTACCGTTGGAAAGGCAATTATTCAAATTACAACAATGGAATAAAAATAAAACAATGTAGAACTTACGTCATTAGTCAAAATGGTGTTGAATATGCAACAGCAAATTACAATTGCTGCATGGGCAATGACATATGCTAATGATCGTGAGGCCGCAAGACGGGCAAGACGTGAGTTTAACGTAACATTGCAGCCGTCGACTGTGGTGAAGTGGAGAAAACGACTGCTGGAAACGGGAAGGATGCAGAAAATTAAACCTCCTGGAAGCCTCGCATTAGCACGGATGCAGAAACAAAGAAGAGAATTGTGGAGGCGTTCGACGCTTCCACAAAAATCAACCCGCCAAGCTGCACGTGAGCAGTGATTTGTTTTCTTCTATTGTTGTAATTTGAAGGATTCCCTTTCCAATGATAACATCGTATTTCCTTTAATAATAATATTTTCGTCACAAAATGCGATCAAACGTATAGCCATATTTCTGAATCACTCTGTATTAACAACAAACATTTAATAAGAGAAGTAAAGAAACAAGCTGATAAAACAGCACAAATATCAGGATATATGAAAATATAATTTGGCGCAAGAAACATAATATCAATAGAAAGCAAAATCCGCATATACAAAACGATAGTTCGACCAGTCATCGTATATGGAGCAGAAACTAGGGCTGATACAACAGAAACTAAACAAATAATAAGCACATGTGAAATGAAGATCTTAAGAACTATTCAGGGGAAAACATTATTTGATAAGATACACAACACAGAAATTAGGGACAAATGTCATATTCAGGGCATAACCAAATTTATTATAGATAGACGAAAATATAGGAAAGGTCATATAGAAAGAATGGAAGACAACCGACTTGCAAAAAGAGCTAAAGAAGATAGACCAATGGACGAGAGAAGAACAAGAGGAAGACCAGCCAAGAGATGGATACACAGTGAATGCACATCCAATACGTCTTCCTCCGAGGAGTGATTTTGGAAATAAACAGGATGAAAATCCTACAAATTATGAATAAGAAGAAGAAGATGAAATCAAAATTAAGTTTTATAAATATTTAATAAGACCCATTACAACATATGGTACCAAAACATGGGTCTTAAATAAAAACACATGCAAACAACTAGCAAGCAGTATTTGAAAGGAAAGTCTTGAGGAGGTCAGCAATTGAAACAGAGCATAGGGTTCTTAGCCTCCTCTGTTCATCTCTCTTTGATCCAAAAATTCTTAAGAACTACTGGTTAGGGTAGAGCTATCTGTACTTATTGTTTGTAATGCGGTATCTCATGGAAACCATTGAGGGTAGACAGTCTGCAAACATTGTTTTGTTAATAGATGAAGTCTTTGTGGTAACTTTGCTATTGTACCAAAACGTAAAGTTTAGTGCGTCATTCATTATTATGACTGACGGCATTTCCTCCGCGAGTTTGTTATTAATGCAAGCACGCCGCTGACATTATGATCACATTGTATCGATCTTTCTGTCAGGAATCCAGTTGTTTGTAATTATGTGGAGAATCCAAATTCGTGGAGATAACATTTAATGTCTTCTTGGTTAATGAATTTTAATTTTTAATCTTAATATACACGAGAAAATAGTTACAGGCTCTCCTAATCATCGAATGGGATGAATCTTTCCATATCAATGGCAGATAAATAAAGAAATGTAAACACATACCGCATTCATTATTATTTATTTTATTTTTTTACTCATTGAGGTTACTATAATATTTTTTTACACTTTTAAGATTTACAATAGATGAGCAGATGACACTATCTCCTCTACTATTCAATTTTCTGTCGATCGTGATGGTCTAAAGATTAGTCCCTTGCTTCTATTTTCGATAATGAGGGAAATTTTGAGGAAGTGAATTGAAATACCTAGGAACAATAATTACAAACAGGAATGAGATGCACAAAGAAATTAAACATAGGCTCAATTCTAGAAATGCATGCTATTATGTATTACAGGGACTATTGTCGTTCCAACTACTTAAAAAAACGTTAAACTGAAAATATATAAAACTATTATTCTACCAGTTATATTATATGGGTGCGAAACATGGATTCTTACTTTAAGGGAGGAAAGGAGATTACGAGTATTTGAGAATAAGTTCTTAGGAAAATTTTTGAACCAAAGAGAGATGAACAGACAGGTGAATGGAGAAGACTACATAACAATGAATTACATGGTCTTTATAGGAAACCAGATATAATAAGAAGAGTTAAGTCTCATAGACTGCGGTGGGCAGGGCATTTGGCACGAATGGGGAATGAGAGACATGCATGAAAGCTTCTTGTAGGAAAACCAGAGGAAAAGCACCCAGTTGGTAGACCTAGAATGAGGTGGGAAAATAATATTAACCAAGATTTGAGGGAAGTAGATTATACAGGGGAGGTCGAGGGTTCGAGTCCCGGTGGGGTCAGGTTTTTAAACTGATCCAAACCTTCTGGCGGCACTATGGCCCTGGGGTCGACCAAGCCTCTAACGGAAATGAGTACCAGATACTTGTTCTGGAGGTAAAGGCGGCTGTCACGCAGGGCTGACAACCCGGGTGACATCAAGTGCCGATTGTCCAGAAAAAGTGGGAGCCTTAACCTCCGACTATCCCAAGGGCCTCCTGAGGCCTGTAGTGGGATCACTTTACCTTATGATTGGTAAGCATTAGCTCAGTGTAGGGTTGTATGGAGAGCTTATGTCCGCGCGGCCATGAACCTACGGGTTAGATAGTGCCAGTGAGTTAGTAATTGTAATATGATTTATCAGCAGGCAGACAGATAAAATGGCGGACTCTATGATAGTTCATGCAATCTAGTTAAATACATGGCGAGTGTTGAAAAAAATGAAATTAAATATGCAAATCTCTTCAACACGGATTGAAAGTGGTTTCATGCGTTACATAAGTGCGTTACACTTAACAGTAAATTTAATCCCATTTAACACACTTTGTTAAATATTCAATAATTACGCATATAGTCTGCTCTGCGTTATTGCATTGAAGTTCCATTATTTATACGTACAATGCATTTAAGCAATATTTCATTAAACATTTAACGATCTTTCCTAAACTAACTAACTCACTGGCACTATCGAACCCGTAGGTTCATGGCCGCGCGGACATAAGCTCTCCATACATCCCTATCCTGACCAATGTTTTCCAATCATTCACTGCATAATCTACTTCCCTCAGATCATAGTTAATATATTCTCCCACCTCATTCTTGGTCTACCAACTGGGCGTTTTCCCTCTGGTTTCCCTACAAGAAGCTTCCATGTACGTATTTCATTCCCCATTCGCGCCACATGTCCTGCCCATCGCGGTCTACGAGACTTAACTGTTCTCATTATATCTGGCTTCCTATAAAGACCTTGTAATTCATTGTTATGCTGTCTTCTCCATTCACCTGTCTGTTCATCTCTCTTTTGTCCAAAAATTTTCCTAAGAACTTTATTCTCAAAAACTCGTAATCTCATTTCCTCCCTTAAAGTAAAAGTCCATGTTTCGCATCCATATAATATAACTGGTAGAATAATAGTTTTATATATTTTCAGCTTAACGTTTTTTTGAAAGGAGTTGGGACATCAAGAGTCTCTGCAAAGCATTTCCAGAATTGAGCCTATGTTTAATTTCTTTGTGCATCTCATTCCTATTTGTGATTATTGTTCCTAGGTATTTGAATTCAGCCACTTCCTCAAAATACCCTTATTTGTCATTAGCTGTTCATTTCCATTATATACTGAATTTCTACGTGTGACCATATATTTAGTTTTACTGATATTTATTTCCAGTCCTAATTTCTTAGTGTTACTTAATAGTGTGTGCGTGTTGGCCTTCAGTATCTCCTCGCATTTTTTTATGTTATGTGTGACGTATTTAAATAACTTTGGCTTTAGAATTGAGAACAGACGTCATTAAACAAATTTAAAAAATCAAGGAATTTGAATACAAACTATTGAAGAAAAGTGCACTTGAAATTAAATATATATATTAAAATGTTGGAAAATAGGCCATCAGTTAACATGTTGTAATTACTTTAGATACAAAAACAATTAATTGTGTTTTATACCGTAGCCGAGTGGTTAAGGCAGGAAGCTTTGGCGCAGAGCTACGGGACTTGCGCTGGTTCGAGTCTCCATGGGGGAAGACATTTTCTCATGGTATTTAGGCCAGTACGGGACCGGTGCCCACCCAGCATCGTGATGCATTTGGGTACCTACAGTAAGTAGCGACTCCAGGTTGAGAAAACCAGCTATAACGGCTGGGGGACTCGACATGCTGACCACATGTCACCCCTACACTGGCTGATTATCATCTACCTCTGTGATTGACACATGTGGATGTGAGGCTGGTAGGCTAAGGGCCTTGTAAGCCTGTCGTGCCAGGAGTTTACACTATTGGATGCACAAAGTTTCAGAATATATCTATACAAATTTTCAATTAGTTACCAGCAATACAAGCTGAGAAACATTGAAATATACTTCTTCTTCTTCGGCTTTCTCCCACTTATAGGTTTGCCGTCTTCAGTCTCCATTTATCTCTATCATTCCAATCTCCCTCTTCCAAATTCCGATCATCCATTATAGTTCTGACGTAGGTTTTCCATTTCCATCTTGGTCTGCCACGTTTATTTCTTCCAGGGGGTGACCATTGGTATATATTTTTTGGCCATCTTTCATTTTCCATTCTTTGTACATGGCCATACCATTTAAGTGTTTGATTTTCAATCCTCTTAACAACAGATGTGGTGGCATTAATTTCTCTCCAAAGGAATTCATTTCTTATTTTATCCTGTCTTGTTTTTTGGAGGCTTCTTCTAAAATAATCAAATTCAACTGTTCTAATTTTTCTTTTGTAATTCCGTCAAAGACCAAGTTTCACTTCCATATGACAAAATATTCTGTATTATGCTCTTATAAATTTTCATTTTAGTTTCCTGTGTAATATTTTTATTCCAAATTATTCCATGTAATGTCTTAGTTGCATTTTTTGCCATTGCAATTTTAGTCTGTACATCTCTCTCACAGGTACCAAAACTTGTAATTATTGACCCAAGACATTAAAAAAATTCACACTTCTTTATTTTCCCTGTTTCAAGTATGAGGTCATCCACATCCTTTCCCAAACACATATATTCTGTTTTCTGTAAATTTATATTCAGTCCCCATTTTTTATATTGAAATATACTTTTGGACATAAAATTAATTTATTATGTGTAATTCACTACTCAGTCACCTTAAACATAATATTATAGAAGTAATAGAACGACGAAAATTGAAATTGTGTGGACATCTGAAGAGGATGGAGAATAATAGAATTCCAAGAATGAAACTGGATTGGATTACTGAAGGCAGGAGGAGTAGGGGGAAACCCAGGGAACAGTCGATGGATGTAATGAGAAGTAACATGATCAGCAGGGACCTCAAAGAAGAAGATGCGGAGGATAGAAATCTGTGGTGGAGCAAAATACATTTGGACTGAAGGATAACTACAGTAATGTAGAGAAAGTCCTTACTTACTTACTTACTTACTTACTCACTGGCTCTATCGAACCCGTAGGTTCATGGTCGCACGGACATAAGCTCTCCATACATCCCTATCCTGAGCTAATGCTTTCCAATCATTCCCTGTATAATCTACTTCCCTCAAATCATAGTTAATGTTATTCTCCCACCTCATTCTTGGTCTACCAACTGGGCGTTTTTCATCTGGCTTTCCTACAAGGAGCTTCCATGCAAGTCTTTCATTCCCCATTCGTGCAACATGTCCTGCCTATCGCAGTGTAGAGAAAGTCCTTAATAAAAAAATAGTAAATACATAAAACATTGTCTTGTCGATTTGTTGACATATTTTTTGAATCCTCATGGGAATAACATATTATTTCAGTGTTTGTTATGGAAATGGGCGAATGTTGGCAATAAATCAACATCTGTTCTATTCGTGACTGGATTGCATTTATTACCTGCTGATGTGAATGTATGTGCGGTAAGGTAAAGCTTTGTGGCTTTTCAAGTCCTCCGCAGGGAAATAAAATGTGAATGGCATCTTGGGTGGGTATCTTTCTAAAGCCACTATGTATCTGGTTCTGAAAAATATTCTATTTCGCTGCGTCTTAATTTCAAAATTGGCAAATAAACAGTTTATCAAGAACAAAACAACGAACTCCTGAAATGGCTGCCCGCTCTTAAAGTGATTCTCATAAAAAACAAAACCATGTGACCTGCTCGCTTTTCATTGGTTATGGACACCGAAGTAAGATGTAGAAGTACTAAGTACGCCAAAAAAGTAGTCCCTTCATTAAATTAAAAAGATCATCATCATCATAGTACATTCATGAATTTAGGCCATTTGTTGACCTGTTTCGGCCTCAAGAGAAACACCATCCAGAAGTCTTTTGAGTGGACGTCCTGGTCTTCTTCTTCCTGCAGGTTGATATCTTAACATTTGTTTGGGTATTCTGTGATCTTTCATTCGATGAACATGTTGCATCCATCTTGACTTATAATCAGAAATTTTGTTTTCTAAAGATTCGATGTGTAATTCTTCTAAGATGTCTTAAGATTCTAACGTTGTAAGGGGTAGTGACGTGTGTATAACCTCTCCTACCCAATTCTCATCCTCACCTTCTCGTGGTACAACCCGTTTTCACAAACGAGGCTCTGAGGACCGAGTCACGGCGGTATAACCGTTCCATCAGGTACTGAGTAAATGCGGTACCCTAATGTCTGTCCAGAGACTGACAGGTAGCAGCCCTACCACTGGACTACTTAGCGTCGGGCCAGTAACCTGTCCTAAGGAACTTCAAAACTACTTTCAAGTCTCAACACGAAAAAAATCCAGAAGGAATTGAAATATGACGACCCACAGCAAAAAATTAAAAAGATGTCCTCTGAATATAGTTATTCTTTAATCTCCTCCTGGCACGACAGGCCTAGAAGGCCCTTAGCCTACTACCCGGCTCCTGGCCTCACATCCACATATGTCAATCACAGAGGTAGATGATCATCAGTCAGTGTAGGGGTGACATGTGTTCAGCATGTCGAGTCCCCCAGCCGTTATAGCTGGTTTTATCAACCTGGAGTCGCTACGTATTGTAGCTATCCAAATGCCTCACGATGCTGGGTAAGCACCGGCCCCATACTGGCCGAAATACCATGACAAAATTTCTTCCCCCATGGGGACTCGAACCAGCGCAAGTCCCGTAGCTCTGCGCCAAGGTTTCTTGCCTTAATCAATCGGCTACGGTGCGGGACACTTGTTATTCTTGGTGAATGAAAATAATATTCAAAACATAGAAAGTATTCTAAAATATACCTAATCAATAATTACAATATAAAATAGTTTACCACATAAAGATGATGAATTTGAGCCATTTTTCAGTCGATTCTGATGCAACAAAATGGCTGAAGGTGGTCGAGTCTTCTGTTGATTTGTTGCCATCAAAATTTTTAAAACACAAGTCTGGCAAACCTTTGATTATTGGTAAGAAAAACAGTCATTTTAAATATATTTCACAAGTTCTGTGAAAAATCTCACCAGCTTTTCTTGTAATCTACCCCATTCAACGATCACATGTCTTATATACTGCACACGTGCTCCCTGTCAATGTGACAGTAATTATTGCGAATGGCGGAAGGATGCAATTCGCGTTTGTTTATGTTAGGATCACTCTAAAAGCGGAATACAGAGTGTAACTAAATTCCCATTACAGACTTTAAGGACGTGTAGTGGGGAACAAGACGGTTACGTTTAGCATAGGAACTCATGTCCGGAAACGTGCCGTTTTCCGGCTACATCCGAAATACCACAACACATGTTTCTCTCTCTGACGCCTGCTGCTTGTCGTCTGGGTGCACAAGAAGGGCTCGATGTGACTACCACCTA
The DNA here is from genome assembly GCA_030220185.1 of Diploptera punctata. Taxonomy (NCBI): domain Eukaryota; kingdom Metazoa; phylum Arthropoda; class Insecta; order Blattodea; family Blaberidae; genus Diploptera; species Diploptera punctata. Next base: position 994,555 of record JASPKZ010003047.1, on the reverse strand, counting down.
TGTCAACACAGATACGGTACCCCCCCCCACCACGTTCTTTCACTACTTTTCAAGATTCTGAATTCTGAATTGTTCAATAACTATTATTGTAACTTTTTTTTGTATTCATATGTAACAGGTTTGTCCTGTCTAATATGACTACTATTGTAATTTTTTTGTATTCATGTGTAACATATGTTTGTCCTGTTTTATATGACTATTATTGTATTTTTTTTTGTATTCATATGTAACATATACTTGTTCTGGTGAGTGGAAGAGAAGGCCACATGGCCTTAACTCCACCAGGCTAAATAAATAAATCTAAATAAAACTCCTACTTACCTGGCGTCCAGATTTGAGAAGTTATCTTCTTACCACAATATTGACACTAGATCACAAGATAGCAGTCTGCTAACAATCCCTCTTCATAGCACTTCCTCTTATTCTACTTCCTTCGCAGTAGCCTCTGCCCTCTCCTGGAATTTCCTTCCTCAATATATCAGGGGTTGCCGCACACTTGGCACCTTTAAGTCACGCTTATACAGTTACCTGTTGTCTAATAATTAATTTTTCTCTTTTTATTTAAATTTATACTATGTCGTTAATAATCTTTTTTTCGTTTTTTATATATCTTGTACATATAATACATTTAATTCGTTAAATCTAGAGTAAATCAAAATAAATTATAAATATTAATTGTATTGTATTTATAACATGTAATCGTTTATGTATATTGTAATTTAGATGTAAGACTTTTTTTTTGTATTTTTTAAACCTGGTTTAGTGGCAGACAAGGCCTGAACTCTGCCAGGTAAAATAAAGCTATTATTGTTACTATTATTATTATTATTATTATTATTATTATTATTATTATTATATTATTATGTTCTGGTACACACGATCACCAATCCTTGGTCCAGCAACACCCGCCGCAGCAATAACCCGCGCCAGTAGGTCTTCCTCGGATGCCACAGGGGTCTCGTAAATCTGTGATTTCATGTGACGCTACAGGTAGTAGTCTAGCGGGATCAAGTCGGGAGAATGTGCAGGGGGAGAGTTGAACGTGTATTGTGGTATTTTGGGTGTAGCGGAAAAAAAAAGAACGGTACGTTTTCGGACATGAGTTCCTATGATAAACATAACCGTCTTGGTCCCCACTACATGTTCTCAAAGTGTGTAATGGGAATTTAGTTACATCCTGTATATGTTTTCCTTAATTGGTTAAACTGAATAATGCATCCTACAGCTGATTTTAGTTGTTTTGTGTGAACGATTCCGGAATTATTTTTAGGAATGTACGTTTGTTTACTATTAATATACAAATTATAATATAAAATATTGTGGAATAAAAGTATAAGTAATAAAAATAAAATTAATATATATCATTACTTACTTTTACTTTTGAGGGTCTCTCCACTTTTCAGCGGTTACCCTGTATTCCCATTCGCCATTCTTGCCGATCACGCTATTCATCCTCCTCCAGACCTCGGTCGTTCATCAATCTATGGATCTCTCCTCTCCAAGTTGTTCTTGGCCTGCCCCGTTTCCTTCTACCAGAAGGTGACCATTCCAAAAGAATATATATCATACAATTGTTAAAATCATCATTACTTATGGAGCAGAACTTTGGCCATTAACAACAAAAACAAATATCTTTTGCCAATTGAAATGGAATTTATACGAAGGGCAGCAAGAATTTCAGGAAGAGAAAAAAAAATTAGAAACTCAGCTATAAGGGAGAAAATAAAGATTAAAGACACTATTTTAGATTATTTAAAACTCAGCCGTAGCGTAGTGGTTAAGGCACTGCACTACAAGTCGGAAGGTCGAGGGTTCAAGTTCCGGTGGGGTCAGGATTTTTAAACTGACCAAACCCTTCTGGCGGCACTATGACCCCGGGGTCGACTCAGCCTCTAACGGAAATGAGTACCAGACGCTTGTTCTGGGAGTAAAGGCGGTCGTCACGCAGGGCTGACAACCCGGCTGACATCAAGTGTCGATTGTCTAGAAAAAGTGGGAGCCTTAACCTCCTACTACCCCAAGGACCTCCCGAGGCCTGTAGCGGGATTACTTTACTTTACTTAAAACTCAGCATTTAAGATCGTGCGGACATGTCCAGCGAATGGAAGAGGATCGACTACCAATATGTGTTTTGGAATGGAAACCTGAGGGATGACGAGACAGAGGTAGACCTAAAACTTTCTGGAGTAAGGGAATATATTTATACACGAAGGAGGAACATCTACAACCAGGAGATTGGATGGACCGACAAAATTGGCTATTAATATTAATATTATATATATATATATATATATATAGGCCTACCGAGTTCTCGCGACATCTAGTAATAATGGAGAATATAGTTCATATATAAGAAAAAAATAAGTGTTTGAATTGGATTCGCCTGGTAGTGTAATGGATATCACGCTGAGGTACAGACTCAGAGATCCGGGTTCGAATCCCGTTCAGGCATTTATTTTTCTTATCATACCATATATATATATATATATATATATATATATATGTGTGTGTGTGTGTGTGTGTTAAAGCGTCACTGCTATAAGGTAAAAATATTCTCTTTAATTTGCTTACTTGTTATAGTCAGCTACTAGATGGCACTGAAGACCGAGTTCTCGCGACATCTAGTAATAATGGAGAATATAATACATATATAAGAAAAATAAGTGTTTGAATTGGATTCGCCTGGTAGTGTAATGGATATCACGCTGAGGTACAGACTCAGAGATCCGGGTTCGAATCCTGTCCAGGCATTTATTTTTCTTATCATACCATACATATATATATATATATATATAGACCTACCTTATTTTGCTATCTCGACTGTTACAATTATTAAAACGATGTAGGTATTTCGGAACTAGTCCGATCCTCAGCGCGAGGTAGTTGGTTACTGTCCAAGCTATCATCCAGATACTGATTGGTTTGTGATGGTCGTGTACATAAGGTTTAATGTACTGGGTGTGTTCTCGTTTAAAATCAAACTGTTGTCAACTTTCTTTAAAATCTCTACATCCTACACTATTTTTATAATATTCAGACAAATCCGCTTTATCAGAACATTTAGTTTTGCTACTCATTTTCGTTAGAGGCTGAATAGACCCCAGGACCATTGTTCCGCCTGTTTATGACAGTTTAAAAATCCTGTCACTATCGGATCTCGAATTCGCGATCTCCAGCTTGCAGCTTATTTTTTTACCAACTATGTTACCGCATGACCTATAAATTTGATACACTGGTGTTGTTTCCAAGTGGTCACCCATCCAAGAACTAACCACGCCCAATGTTGCTTAACATGCCAGTCACATGCAATCCATGTTAAATCGAGTTTTGTTTTGTAACCTTGATTAAAACTTATATTGAATTTTAACAGTTTAACAGACCGTATCTTCCCACTTTGTGACACCAACGCGAATCAAGATTTTTTTCTGGAGTGTTGAGCAGTGCATTGAGTTTCAAGGAGAAAACAATGCACTTGTCTGCTGGTTCTAGGTGACCTTCACAAAGAGATGTCTCAACGTTTCTATCGTGAGCGGAATTGTTAATTAACTTATTTAAGCCACTTAAACTCATTTTCTTCCATTACACCATTTCCAATTAGTCTGCTGCTATTTGTTCTTAAGTTAGACGTGATGACAGGCTTTAGAGTGAATAAACGTTGCTCCCAGTTAACAGACAATGTCTGCAGTGTTTTTGGGACTGTCTTACTGTCAGGCGTAGGCAGAGGACAGTGTCTTCTCTGAATAAACATACATGGAATGATGAACTAAAAGTATTTGAAAAGAAAAATATACGCCTACACTGTGATTTGAACCCAGGACCTTTGATTCTCTATGTCAATGCTCTTCCATCTGAGCTACCTAGGCCTCCAATTTTTCTTTTCAAATATAATTTGTCAATCATTAAGATGTTTAAAAACGAATAATATTAACATTGAAAGAAGCACTACTGGCTTTATAAGTAATGTTTAAATTCCCAATAAAAATCCTTCTTAATAAGCTGTTAGTTTATGCTGATGATATAGTACTATTGGCCGATAGCGAGGAGATACTAAAGGACAACACGCACACACTATTGAGTAACACTAAGAAATTAGGATTGGAAGTAAATATCAATAAAACTAAATATATGGTCACACGTAGAAATACATTATATAATGGAAATGGACAGCTAATGACAAATGAGGACATTAATCACAAATAGGAATGAGATGCACAAAGAAATTAAACATAGGCTCAATTCTGGAAATGCGTGCTATTATGCATTGCAGAGACTCTTGATGTCACAACTCCTTTCAAAAAACGTTAAACTGAAAATATATAAAACTATTATTCTACCAGTTATATTATATGGGTGCGAAACATGGACTCTTACTTTAAGAGAGGAAAGGAGATTACGAGTATTTGAGAATAAAGTACTTAGGAAAATTTTTGGACCAAAGAGAGATGAACAGACAGGGGAATGGAGAAGACTACTTAACAGTGAACTACATGGTCTTTATAGTAAGCCAGATTCTCGTAGACTGGGATGGGCAGGACATGTGGCACAAATGAGGAATGAAAGACGTGCATGGAAGCTTCTTGTAGGAAAACCAGAGAGAGAACGCCCAGTTGGTAGACCAAGAATGAGGTGGGAGAATGACATTAACTATGATTAGAGAGAAGTAGATTATACAGGGGTTGTCTGGAAAACATTAGCTCAGGATAGGGATGTATGGAGAGCTTATGTTCGTGCGGCCATGTACCCATGGTTTCGATAGTGCCAGTGAGTTAGTTAGTTAGTCAGTTAGGTATTTGAATTCAGTTTCTTCCTCAAAATTACCCTCATTTGTCATTACTATCCATTTCCATTATATAATGCACTAACTAATACCCGGCGTGACCTGCTACTCCTAAACAAATGTTAATGTGTTTTTACCACAATCCTAGAGCTGCTATGCTTGCCCGGGAATCAGCTCATCCCGATCTTCTTGGCATCAATGAAAGACAAAAATGGTTATTGTGAGTTATCCGTAGAAGATACACATATGCTGTCGTGGACTTTTTGTAGAGTTTTTTGAGATATTCAATTTCGTGTACAATAATTTGGTGTATTTGTTATGATTTAGGCAGCGTAAGCCATTTTAGCGTCAAAATAGGGACTTTATTTCAAGTTTTTTACTACAAAGGTTGATTTTAGGGGTGAAGGGGTTGAGTATTACAACTCCCTTATATCCTATGTTCATCCCGGGAATCTCCTGAACATTTTGCAAAAAAAAAACATCAAAATTGGATCATAGAATACGAACAAACAAACAAACAAACTTTAATTTATATATATATTTTTTTCAAGTGCCCCAGGTTGTCTTTCGACATTCCTGGTTTCTCTCCTGGCATGGCGAACTTGTAACCCACTTCTGAGGTTGGGGCACCTGGAAGGCGGGGTTACGTTGCCCCGATGATATGATGGGTGGTGATGATGATAATGGTGCGCCAGGAGAGTCCCTAATTCTAAATTTAACCTAAGATGAATATGGTTGATGATTATTGCGATTGCCTTATGATTTCGGGGACCGTTTGGGCCTTAAAGTTTCCTGACATTTGTCTTACAGGTGAGGAAAAACTCCGATAAAAACCTCACCCAGAAAAATTGTCCCGACCGGGGATCGAACCCGGGCCCGCTGCGTGTAAAGGCAGCACGCTACCCCGAGACCACAGCGGTGGACTAAATTTTTATATATTAGATTTCTAATGTGTTTCCACGTGTCCTGAAGACTAGCTGAAAATATATTTTCTTAAGAGGATCTCAATTTCTTTCTTTGCTATGGTATTTGTTCTTCGCAATAATAAATGACAACACACGGTCAAGAAAAATGTTGCCGTGCAACATGAATGAAACATTGAATTCCTTTCACTTGAAAAACCGGTTAAAACGCTACATAGTGTTCCTGCAGTCCATACATCACTTTTTGTCCTCTGCTTCATAACTAAAATAACTATTTGTTCACATTATCACATTTATTGCAATTTAATACGCACTTCTCATACCACACATTCCTGCTCAATATGTAAGACGTTTTAATAAACGGAGATAACACTGGTCAACATGATTTTTGTCTTATGAGTACCAATTGTTGCACTTAATGCAGTTTTTTATCGCGTTTTCAAATATGTATTCGCGCCGTAGCCGCGGTTAAGGTAGGAAGCCTTGGCGCAGAGCTACGGGACTTGCGCTGGTTCGAGTCTCCATGGGGGAAGAAATTTTCTCATGGTATTTCGGCCAGTATGGGACCGGTGCCCACCCAGCATCGTGAGGCAATTGGGTAGCTACAATAAGTAGCGGCTCCAGGTTGAGGAACCAGCTATAACGGCTGGGGGACTCGACATGCTAACCACATGTCACCCCTACACTGGCTGTTGATCATCTACCTCTGTGATTGACACATGTGGATGTGAAGGGCCAGCAGCCGGCTGGTAAAAGGGCAACCGCTGAAAAGTGGAAAGACCCTCAATCGGAATTTCTCCATCACCCACAGTTTTTTTATTTCAATTTCAATTAATAGATTTAAATAATTATTTTTTAATAAACTTTTTTTGTCCATTGTAAAATAAAACCAAATGAGCTAACTCAGGAGATTTCAGCTATAGAAAAGAGATATCAAGGCAAATGGAATTTTAATATGCCGGCTGATTATTGTTGGGCCATCAAGAGGGATGCTCCACAGGCGAAATATAGCAGAAAATCATCATTTCTTACTTTCTACGTGAGTCCGAATGTTGGAATATTGTGTAGTTACGAATGTAGAAAATATTTAAGTGTTTGAAATTATAAATTACCCTGTCACTCGGAAAGCTTGCGTAATGGAGAAAAACCGATATCATATTTGAATTCAGGAGAAAAAAATACTATCAGAATCACATATTTTTCTTTCTGAGACAAAAAAGTTTCTTTTTCTTGCTCAGTGTAATCTTATAGCAATAACTCACTCACTGTCACTATGGAACAAGTTTATGAACTAATGTTTCATAACGTTTTTAGTAAAATAAGGGAAAAATGAATTAGATTTGATTTAAATTTGTGTCATATCATACAAGAATATATAATGGACAATAACTTATGAACCGTAAGTGCGATTTTCGGTTCGTAACATCAGTGCCGTTATCCTCCTTGAACTGAAAAATTCGTGAACTATGCCAATATCCCTTCTCTATGCATCTACCCCCACTCTCCTTTCTACCTCTCCTATTGCGCTGTTTGTACTGCGCATCTCCCCTTCTAACTCGGAACGCTCAAATACGATACGCACATTCAGAACATTATCATTCGATCGGAACATTTTGTTGGAATTACGTCGTCTGGAGCATGCGAGTGGCGTTTTTTTTTAAGTTTTTGGTCCGGAGGACCAGGGAAAGCCACCCTGGCTTGGACTGAAAGTATGTGTGAATTTGTTTGAGTGGGTTATGATATTTTTTTTTGATGTTAATAATTATTAATTTGTTTTCTTTTAAATTCAAGAATGATCAATATTGTTATTTGATTATATTTTTTCTAATACTTCAGACTTACAATTTATATTAAACATCTTTTTTTTATATACATTATGTTTAATGTTCAAATTATTTATGTGTATACTGCTGTTTGGTATATATTCCCGTACACAAGCTGACTTATTTAGGAGATCATACAAACTTCCTTTTTTCCGTCTAGCTTTCATGGTTAATAATAATAATGATACATCCAGTTTAGCTTAGTATCATAGATTACTCAAGTGTTTTAGGATCAATTGTTGATTGATGTTTAAGTGTTTGGAAAAGAAAGATGAATCAATCTTTGCTTCTTATGGGCCCGGGCAAAGGCTTTTGAATAATAACCCTGATTGTTATGAACTCAAGGCTGATATATACAATGGAAACAAAAGACGATATACGGCGGCGCAATAAATGGTTTACTAAAAATTATAAGGCGCCACAAAATGGTAGCAGTCAGCGTGATTATACTTAATTTGTTTTCATTGCAGTTCGAAACTTTTTAATCGGTTGACATCAGAATTCAGTTACTCCAATTTTACGATTATATGCATCAACAGGCTAAGCGCCATTAAAAAACAAATGATTTTCATGCCATCTGTTGCACTAAATTTTGAAATAAGTGTACGCACAGTTTTAGCGTCAAATCTTTAAATATAGCCTTATTATTAAAGAAAAGTGTAAACGCCATCAGTCCTGTCAGAGATTTTGTGTTTTGTAACAAACGGGTGTGATCTCCATAAATGCTAATTTAAAATTTGCATCATGCAAATGTTCCCGCTCTTAGATTGTTGATGCATAACGGTCAAACAAGGAAAATAACTTCTCCAATATTGTTAGATCGGAGTTACAATAAATAGTGAAGATTGACTTAAACTTTAAACGTAGACCTATTTTTTTAAAACTTACTTAATGGCGCATAGCCGGATGGTGAATAACGCCGTCTAATTTAACCAAAGAAACATAGGTGTATATTCCGTAAATCAATTAAATATGATCTGAATTCGATTTTTTGAGGAATTCGCTTAGTTTACGCAATTCCTGCATGATGGACTTCTTTGTCTCCGGTTCTTAAGTGCCTTTCTCCGCTATAGTTCCCTATGTAATTATCAGCTTTTCTAGGGATAAAGAATTATTGGACATTTGATGAAAGTTAAAACTTAAATTGTACCTGTTGGTAGGTGCCGTCGTCCTCAACTTTGTTAAAATATTGTATATAAAATTAACTGGAGCGCTTTCGGAAGTTATCTTCCATCTTCTGCAGGTTGAGCTTCCGCTACTCGTTGTTGTGTACGGTGATGTATAATTCAACTGTTTGTAGCAGCAACTGACTTGTTTTTGACGTCGTATAATGGGTTTGACTGGGGTGCGTTCTCATTAAGAAGTGAGGTGTTGTTTGTTTCTTTCATAATTTCGAGGTCTTCAAATATATTTATCCTAGCTGGAATTTTTTCTCGGTGGATTATCGTGAGAGTATTTTCAATTGTGTTCATAATTCATAAAATAAATGTCTCACAAGACATTAAAAAGAATGGAAAAGAACAAAATTACCACAAAGACTTTAAATCTCAAAATGCAAGGAAAACGGCCACAAGGTAGACCACGAGAAACATGAATTAACCAAGTGAAGAAATGTTTACAAGAAAGAGTATACGACCGGGAAGAACTAAGAAGAAATAAAGCATGGGAAGACAGAGATGGTTGGAGGCGTATTTGGAATCGACCTTCCGAAAGGAAGGCACGATAAGATGATGATGAAAGAATTATATATTATTGCCTCACTCTGATGGTTAACAGTTTATATAAAAGCGGGTGCCGCGCGGCAATGCTTGACATGCGGTGTTGTCACGTTTCTCATAGCGCTTACTTACTCACTGGCACTATCGAACCCATAGGTTCATTGTCGCGCGGACATAAGCTCTCCATACATCCCTATCCTGAGCTAATGCTTTCCAATAATTCCCCGTATAATCTACTTCTCTCAAATCATAGTTAATGTTGTTCTCCCACCTCATTCTTGGTCTACCAACTGGGCGTTTTCCCTCTGACTTTCCTACAAGAAGCTACCATGCACGTCTTTCATTCCCCGTACGCGCATCATGCCCTGCTCATCGCAGTCTACGAGACTTAACTGTTCTTATTATATCTGGCTTCCTATAAATACCATGTAGTTCATTGTTATGTATTCTTCTCCATTCACCTGTCTCATAGCGCTATGGGCGTTTATTACACAAGGACAGAAGGCATTTATTATTTATGTTATTATTTAATTTTTATGTTATTATTTGGTATTGTTTAGCTTTTATAATTAAATTATATGTGTATTTATTTATTAAATAATTTAATTCCAACTTTATGTAGCTTGTAGGTCTACATTTAATATCCATACATCATGCTGAAATTATTATTATTATTATTATTATTATTATTATTATTATTATTATTATTATTATTATTATTATTATTGATGTTATTAATATTATTTTTTTCGGTCTGAAATATTTTCCCATGACCGCCATATGTTCAAATCACATATATTAAACTAATAAAATATATAGATAATAAATAAATAAATAAAGCCTGATATGTCCCTTTAGGGCAAAGACCTCCCTGTACAGGGGTTAAGCTCTATTTGAGAGTGTCACCCGGTGAGCTACTCCGTGGTGAGAAGTTGACTTGGATGTAGCACTTGGTTTGTATACACTGTCTGTTCTGTGATTAGTTAATACACAGTTGGCTCTCCATCGTTCTCCAGCTTTTCCTGCATCTGACGACTCTGGACCATTGCGCCCCTGCTCGTTCTTTGAAGATGTCAGCCCATCGTCGTCTTGGTCTTCCGCGCTGTCTGTTGCCTGTGTACGGGACCCACATGGTTGTTTTTATTGTCCACCTGTCGTCCTGTATTCTTGCGACGTGGCCTCCTCACTTCCATTTTTTCCTGATGGCTTGTTGTGCGGGATCAGTTGTTGAGGATATCGCTTGAAGTGTTGTATTCGAGATTCTGTCCTTCAGAGTTATGCCTAAGATTTTCCTCTCCATTTTCCTTTGGCATACATATTATACTATTTTTCGAGCCTCATAATTATAAAAATTAATTACGGTATACAATTGTATAACTGGATCGACTTCTCCACGTTCCGAGTTTTAATTGAAACTGAGTGAAGAATAACAATGTGGCAACGTCGTGGTAGTCGCGGCAGTGGGGATCTTTGTATGTTAATAACGTATAACAGCTGCGAGGAAACAAAGCGAGCCGTTTGTTAAGCTTCATAGTGAGGCGATAATATCACCGTGCTAGAAAAAAATCATAGAATTACTGTGCTTATTGAGACGTGCTCGATGGAAGCGAGAAGATGTACCTTGTTTGGGGATGGGCAACACGCTTCCCTTCCAGTGCAGGCTATCCATTACTGACCCGAACATGTGGTATCTCTTGTAATCATATTTGATCGGGCTAGTTGCCATGGCGACATCTCTCCCCTACTTTATCGGGGGAGGAGGAAGAAGAAATTGACATAACAGATCAATGATTTCACAAAGGTGAATGGACATTTCTTCGGGTTGTTTAAAGTTTGTGCGTGACTCACCTTTCATAATACTTTTTCTTCTTCTTCTTCTTCAATTCCTGGTTTAGGCAAGAGTTGCCTGTTCCGTCTTCACTAATAGATCTAAGACCTTCTCTTCCGAGGACGTCCGACATCTCTTCTTCCTCTTGGAAAATAATGGAAGATTTTATTTGCTAATCTACTTTCTTCCATTGGAAATGCGTGCTATTATGCATTGCAGAGACTCTTGATGTCACAACTCCTTTCAAAAAACGTTAAACTGAAAATATATAAAACTATTATTCTACCAGTCATATTGTATGGGTGCGAAACATGGACTCTTACTTTAAGGGAGGAAAGGAGATTACAAGTATTTGAGAATAAAGTACTTAGAAAAAATTTTGGACCAAAGAGAGATGAACAGACAGGTGAATGGAGAAGACTACATAACAATGAACTACATGGTCTTTATAGGAAACCAGATATAATAAGAACAGTTAAGTCTCGTAGACTGCGATGGGCAGGACATGTTGCACGTATGGGGAATGAAAGACTTGCATGGAAGCTCCTTGTAGGAAAGCCAGAGGGAAAACGGCCAGTTGGTAGACCAAGAATGAGGTGGGAGAATAACATTAACTATGATTTGAGGGAAGTAGATTATACAGGGAATGATTGGAAAGCATTAGCTCAGGATAGGGATGTATGGAGAGCTTGTGTCCGCGCGGCCATGAACCTACGGGTTCGATAGTGCCAGTGAGTAAGTAAGTAAGTACTTTCTTCCATTCTGTCTACATGTTCTTTCCACTGTATCTTGTTGTTAAATATCTTTTCTTTTATGGAGGAGATCTGCAGTTCTTATCTGGTCCATTCTAGTGCAGCCTTTTACTCTTCTTAAAAATTTCATACTTTTTCTGGTTCGTAATTTGTCAGTGTATACGAAAAGACAAACGACTTTTGTATTAGTTATCTTGCGTGATGTTCCCTGGTGTTTTGAATTACATAGCTACGGGCAAGACATTTGACATGAATGGGAAATGAAAAAGGGGAATGGAACCTCCTTGTAGGAAAACCAGAGTGATAGCGTCAAGTAGGTAGGCCAATTATGAGGTATGATTTGAGGGAATCCATCAATAGTAATTCTGCCCGAAGGCAGGTCCTTCACTGCAATCATAGCATTTTCATGCTATGCTTGTACCTTCACTAGGGAATTGTGTACGTGTGGTAGCTTCCCGTTGCTTTCCACACCGGTGAAAGATGATGGTGATGATCATGATGATGATAATGATAAGGATGATGGCCATATGATTTCGGGGACCGTTTGGGCCTTAAAGTTTTCCTGACATTTGTCTTACAGGTAAGGAAAAACCCAGATAAAAACCTCACCCAGAAAAACTGCCCCGACCGAGGATCGAACCCGGGCCCGCTGCGTGACAAGGCAGCACGCTACCTCGAGACCACAGCGGTGGACAATAATAATAATAATAATAATAATAATAATAATTATAATAATAATAATAATAATAATAATAATAATAATGATTTATTTTAGCTGGCAGAGTTAAGGCCATAATGCCTTCTCTTCCACTCAACCAGCGAATAGTAAAATTATACAAAAATTACGTACATATTACAATTTTAAGATATTATTAAAATACAGACTAAACAAAATACAATGATGATGTGATCTAATACTAGCTAATACTAACAAAAACATAGAATATAATAAAATTAAGATGATATAAAATAAAGTAAATACCTTCCTAGATGATTATTAATGGAATGCTCTATATAGTTGTTATGCAGAGAGGAATGGAACCTCTTGTAGGAAAACCAGAATGATAGCGTCCAGTAGTTAGGCCAATTATGAGGTGGGGAAAATAGCATTAACCTTGATTTGAGGGAATCCATCCATAGTAATTCTGCCCGAGGGCAGGTCCTTCACTGCAATCATAACATTTTCATGCTATGCTTTGCAGCTTTACTAGGGAATTGTAGGTGTGGTAGCTTTCCACACCGGTGAAGTATGATGAAGATGATAATGATAAGGATGATGACGATGGCCATATGATTTCGGGGACCGTTTGGGCCTTAAATTATTCCTGACATTTGTCTTACAGGTGAGGAAAAACCTCACCCAGTAAAACTGCCCCGACCGGGGATCGAACCCGGGCCCGCTGCGTGACAAGGCAGTACGCTACCTCGAGACCACAGCGGTGGACTTAAATAAGTTAAAGGAAACATTTATATCGTAATCATTTTTAGATACTCCCGTGTTGTTTACCCGGCGTTGTCCGATAATCTACTCATCCCGATCTTTTCGGCATAAATGAGCTGAAAGACAAAATTGGTTATTGTGAGTTATCCGTAAAAGATAAACGTATGTTGTCGCGGACTCTTTTTGTAGAGCTTTTTGAGATATTCAATTCTGTGTACATTGATTTGATGCATTTGTTATGGTTTAGGCAGCGTAAGCCATTTAAACGTCAAAATAGGGACTATTTCACGTTTTTCGCTACAAAGGGTGATTTTTAGGGGTGAAGGGGTTGAGCATTACAACTCCCCTATAGTCTGTTCGTTCCGGGAATCTCCTGAACATTTTGCAAAAATCCCCATCAAAATCGGATCAACGGTATGACCGCGCATTTGATACGAACAAACAAACAAACAAACAAACATTGATTTTTATATTTTAGAGTCTTGTTCTTTAATCTCACAACATTTGATTTAATTTGGTGATATATAGAGCGTGTCCAAATGATTGCTATTTGTGACTGTATGTGTGAATGTATGGCGTTTTTAATAGACCCGGTGGAAGAGCGATTTCAAGTTATTTTTTTAAGATGGAGTCGTTTAAGGAAGCTTGTAATTTCATTAGGACACAATTGCAGTGAAATTAATGAAGCTGTCCTTAGGAATGTTTTACGACAGCTCTGTTGTTATAAAAACAGAATGTATGTACTGGCTGGAACGACAGTTTATTAGATTGGGAAGACAGAAGATGCTGTAGCTTTTTTGTTTGATGCAGCTCTCTTGAGATGTTTTGTTACATTTACTCTAAGCTACAAGTCCACTGTAAGGCTACCATTCTAGCACTAAAACATTATATATGTATTTATATAGGCTATGTATGTATATATATTTCATTTATATTGTATTGTATTGTAAGCCTATGTTTTCCCTTTACAGAGATTTAGGCGCTCTCCCCCTACAGGGAAGAATTTGAACCATACTAATTTTAGTTACATATGTTTTCGTATAGATGTCATTTTGAGTGGTCCGTGGTCAGCGTTCCGCCTCATACTGACATCTAGGAAACCAAAGTAGTACTAGGACGGGAAAATTCGGTAAATTTTGCTTAGAGGCCTTTTCATTCAGGTTTAAGGATTTTTTACGAGCCTGAAAATCTTCAGACTCGGGACCCACGGCTTAAAGTCCCTCCCGGAGGAATTGCTCCTCGGATTTTTCCGTCCTAAAAAATCCATCGACCACGGCCGGGTTTGAACCTGCGACCCTTGGGACCAGAGGCAAGGAGCATAACCACTAGTCCACCGCGGTACAGAATTTTAATGTTTACACATCTTTATGTGCCTAAAGTTTTATTTTTCTTCTCCACTCGTCTCTCTCCATCCAATCCATGCCCTCCAGTCCTTTTGTTCTCATTCCAGTTATTTCCTGCATTCACGAGTTTCGAGGTCTTCCTCTCCTTCTTCTTCCAGGTGGACACCATTCCAATGTTTTCCTGGGTAATCTTTCTTCTTGCATTCGTCGTACGTGCCCATAACAATTTAATTGCTTATACCGTATATAATCTACTATTGAATAACCAATATTCATTTTTTTCTCTTATGACAGTATTTCTTATTTTGTCTAATTTTGAACATCTTGCTGTTCTCATCAAGAAATCCATTTCCATCGACATAAGTTTTTGTTCTAAGTTTTTGTTGAATTTCCAAACTTCAGCTCCATATGTGACAGTACTTCTCACTATTGAATTATATATTTGTAACTTATTTTCCCTGGTTATATGTCTGTTCCATAAGACTCCATTCATCATTGCTGTTATTGCTCTACCTTTATTTATTCTGTTCTTAATATCACTTTCTTGTTTATCCTCTTTATCTAATTTTACTCCCAGATACTCAAATTCTTCACATCCTCTAATATATCCCTTTTCATCTTCTAATATCAAATCTTCGGTTTCGGCTCCACATCCCATATAAAATGTTTTTTTTCTAAATTTATTTTCAAACCCCAGTTATCGTATTCGTCCAATAATTTTTGAACATGAATGTATGTATGTGTGTATGTATGTCTGTTCTTTATAGACTTCTAAACCGTTCAACCGATCTTGGTGAAAATTTGTATATACAGGGTTTCAGATGCGGCGTGTGTTTACCACTTACCTATTACGTTTTAAAATCATAATACATCGTGTCCCATTCAAACCTCCCACATTTTAATTAATCATAACTCTCAAAGTGTCCCGCGCCGTAGCCGAGCGGTTAAGGTAGGAAGCCTTGGCGCAGAGCTACGGGACTTGCGCTGGTTCGAGTCTCCATGGGGAAGAAATTTTCTCATGGTATTTCGGCCAGTATGGGACCGGTGCCCACCCAGCATTGTGAGGCAATTGGGTAGCTACAAATAAGTAGCGGCTCCAGGTTGAGGAACCAGCTATAACGGCTGGGGGACTCGACATGCTAACCACATGTCACCCCTACACTGGCTGTTGATCATCTACCTCTGTGATTGACACATGTGGATGTGAAGGGCCAGCAGCCGGCTGGTAAAAGGGCAACCGCTGAAAAGTGGAAAGACCCTCAATCGGAACTCTCAAAGTATGCGGATTATGAAATGAGGTTGGTATTAAAAGAAACAGAAACTGAAAGTTTTTTTTCATTGTTTCAGTTAATTCATCTGTCGCATGTTGGACAATAATGACAAAACAAAATGGCGACTCCTCAGCAACGAGCACAAACTATTTTCTGGTATGCAGAGACGAAATCAATAATTACAGTGCAAAGAAATTACCGGAGAGAATATGGAGGAAATGCACCTGATGGGAAGACCATTAAAGCATAGAAGTTTCTGGCGACTGGAAGCGTTAAAAAAGAATCAGGAGGTACTCGTACACGTGTTTCAGAAGAAAAGATTGAAGAAATGGTGCACATATAGAGGTTTTTAGCGTGTGGCAATGAAAATTCTTTGAGTTTCTGTTTCGTTTAATACCGGCCCCATTTCATAATTCCGCACACTTTGTTAGTTATGATTAATTAAAATGTGGGAGGTTTGAATGGGACACTCTGTATGTGTAGGAATTCACCTGAAACGAAATTTAAAAAAATCGCTCTAGCGATCGCAATTTTTTATGTTTCACAACAAAACTCTGAATATCCTATTAAAATAAACCGAGGTATGTATTATGCAAAAAATCAACGAAATCCGACCGTTAGAAGTGGGGGTTTAGCTGAAATTTGAAATTAAAAATTTACTCTAGCGACCGCCATGTTTGGTGCGTGCAGTGTTTACCATATAATTAATTAACCCTCAATATTTAATTTATTTAGGCGTAGCAGCGGACGTCGGGTATTCCCCAGTTTTGTATACCAAGTACTAGCCGATACCCAGAGTGCAATGCTACGCCCAAATAAATTAAATAATTCTATCGAACCCGTAGCTTCTTGGCCGTGCGGACATAATTACGTCACCAAATTAAATACAATTTGTGAGATTAAAGAACAATGCCTACTGTTTTAAATCATACCTGATTTAGGGGAAAAATGGACCCTGGTTTTGTAATATTAACAATTCTTTGCAGTGTATTTTCTGTATATACCTATTAAAGGAACTATATGTTGTTCGACGGCGTAGCTCATGTGGATAGATGCTGGACTGTCGAGTAGGCATTCCGTGTTCGAATCATGGCCGATTTTTTTCTTTTAATAATGATTAATATTGTAATCACATTTATCTACCTGGGCTTCCAATATAAACCCGGACCGGCCTCACGGGGTTTCACCCGTCAGGCAGCGCTCTCTCCTCGTCCGCATTTCACTCTGCCAGCCGCTCGTCCTTGAACTAGTCAGTTTACTATCGTTCGACAAGATGAGACGTCAGCTGACATTATAGCAGCGCATTTATGTGTGTAAATGTTATTATAAATACGAATCAGCTCGTCGCGTTCGCGAGGAATTTATTCGGAACTTCCATGGACAATTACCTCCTTCCAGATCGACAATCCACGATCTTGTGACTAAATTTCAGACCACTGGTTCAGTACAAAATAAAAAACACTCGCTCCCCAGATCTAATAGTGTGTGATTTTTATTTGTGGGGTAGCCTGAAAGACAAAGTGTACAAAACAAATCCGCACACATTGGAAGAACTGAAGAACAACATAAGAAATTAAATCAGAAACTTGACAGTGCCCGAACTACAGCGTGTCAATCTAAAT
Organism: Diploptera punctata; assembly: GCA_030220185.1. Classification (NCBI taxonomy): domain Eukaryota; kingdom Metazoa; phylum Arthropoda; class Insecta; order Blattodea; family Blaberidae; genus Diploptera; species Diploptera punctata. The sequence goes on along the minus strand of JASPKZ010003047.1, from coordinate 977,057 downwards.
GTGTTTACTCGGTATAATGCCTGTTTAACTGCGGGAGGACAACATTTCCAGCATTTTCTATAAGGTAAGAAACAGTTGAAGGACGGGTGGCAGGCAGGGTGAATTGCGGGAGGAAGAGACAGCACTGCGTGCCGGGTGAAACTCCGTAAGGCCGGTCCGGTTTTATATTGGAAGCCCGTTATTTACAAATATAATATTTCTCAATGTATTTTAAACAAATTACTAATTAACTGATATTGTATTGTAAATGATAAACAATGAAAAATTTGCGTGTCCATAGAGACCAATGCGACAAGTAGAAAGTTGCGTAACACAAGTATTAATTTATCACATAAAAACAAACATAGCTTTTATTTATTTATAAACAGTTTACAATGTAATAAAACATCTTCCTGTGCACAAAGCTTTTTAAATTTTTATCTTCTTTCTCCATTCTACTCTATCCCATTCCAATTCTTCCAGACCTAACTCTCTCATACCTCTTCTTACTCATCCATGCATCTAAGTCTACCTCTCTTTCCTTTCCCAGGTGGGATACAAAAATGCAAATAAATATTTAATTAATTTAGTGTTTACTTGATAAAAATCCATGATGTTTAATTATTAAAATGAACACGACATTCATATAAAACTTTGACAGTTTTATTTAAAAGATAGAAATATTTGAACATTAATTAAAATAATAATAATTCCAAACATTATTAAAAAATAAAACTAATCGGGACTCGAACACTCAATACTTATGTGGCCTTGCTCCCTCCGTGACAGTCCAGCGTCTATCCACATGAGCTACGCCGCCACACATTACGTATTCCCTTTAATAGGCTCCTAAAATAAGAATGTTACAAAGAATTCCTAATATTTCCAAAACGAGGGTCCATTAGCCCCTAAACAGGAATGGTTTTAAACAGTTGGTCTTGTTCTTTAATCTCACACAATTTTATTTAATTTGGTGTTCTACAGAGCGTGTCCTCTCCTTGTAAGTAATGAGTGGATACACACACTATATATATATAATATTTAAAAAAAAAACTAAAACAACACGCTTTATTAGAAAACCGAAGTAAAAAATGAAAAATAATTTAAATTTCCAACACGCTTGGGATAAAATTAATGTGGTCAACAAAAAAATCATCTCCAACACATTTAGAATAAAATTATATAGTTATCAACAAAAAGAAAATAATTTTACCATCAAAAGCGTGGGGTGCTTTTTATGATTTTTACATGTTCTTCTTAGAGACTTTACTTTTACCAATATCTGTTTATTATCAAATATATTAATTGATATAGAGCACCCTACGCTTTTGATGGTAAAATTATTTTCTTTTTGTTGATAACTCTAATTTTATTCTATATGTGTTGGAGATGATTTTTTTGTTGACCACTTTATTTTATCCCAAGCGTATTGGAAATTAAAATTATTTTTCATTTTTTAGTTTTCTAATAAAGCGTGTTGTTTTAGTTTTTAAAACTATTATTTATTTGTAAACTAACTTGCATAAGATCTTACTTTGTCTACACCGTCTATTGGGGGAACTGTAGCGCTATTTTTATCCGCCATATGACGGGATTGTGTACGATAGAAACATCGTTCTTGGGGAACATTGTATTTTACGAGAAATAAGACTGAATACAAGGTAAGAGGTACCAATAACACTGTTCAACATGATTTTCGTCTCATGAGTACCAATAGTTGTACTTAATGAAGTTTTTTTATCGTGTTTTCAAATATGTATTCGGAATTTCTCCATCACCCACAGTTTTTTTTATTTCAATTTCAATTAATGGATTTAAATAATTGTTTTTTTAATAAACGTTTTTTCGTCCATTTGTCTATTGTAAAATAAAACCAAATGAGCTAACTCAGGAGATTTCAGCTATGGAAAAGAGATATCAATTTAATTTTGTACTAGAGCATGCCATTAAATCTTTAGAGAATGAGGAAGGCTTACAACTGAATGGTATTAATAAGCTGTTAGTTTATGCTGATGATGTAGTACTACTGGCCGATAGCGAAGAGATACTAAAGGCCAACACGCACACACTATTGAGTAACACTAAGAAATTAGGACTGGAAGTAAATATCAGTAAAACTAAATATATGGTCACACGTAGAAATACATTATATAATGAAAATGGACAGCTAATGACAAATGAGGGAAATTTTGAGGAATTGGCTGAATTCAAATACCTAGGAACAATAATCACAAATAGGAATGAGATGCACAAAGAAATTAAACATAGGCTCAATTCTGGAAATGCATGCTATTATGCATTGCAGAGACTTTTGATGTCCCAACTCCTTTCAAAAAACGTTAAGCTGAATATATATAAAACTATTATTCTACCAGTTATATTATATGGGTGCGAAACATGGACTCTTACTTTAAGGGAGGAAAGGAGATTACGAGTATTTGAGAATAAAGTTCTTAGGAAAATTTTTGGACCAAAGAGAGATGAACAGACAGGTGAATGGAGAAGACTACATAACAATGAACTACATGGTGTTTATAGGAAGCCAGATATAATAAGAACAGTTAAGTCCCGTAGACTGCGATGGGCAGGACATGTTGCGCGTATGGGGAATGAAAGACGTGCATGGAAACTTCTTTTTGGAAAGCCAGAAGGAAAACGCCCAGTTGGTAGACCAAGAATGAGGTGGGAGAACAACATTAACTATGGTTTGAGGGAAGTAGATTATACAGGGAATGATTGGAAAGCATTAGCTCAGGATAGGGATGTATGGAGAGCTTATGTCCGTGCGGCCATGAACCTACGTGTTCGATAGTGCCAGTGAGTAAGTAAGTAAGGCAAATGGAATCCTAATATGTTGGCCGATTATTGTTGGACCATCAAGAGGGATGCTCCACAGGCGAAATATAACAGAAAATCGTCATTTCTTACTTTCTAGGTGAGTCCGAATTTCGAATATTGTGTAGTTACGAATGTAGAAAATATTAGTGTTTGAAATTATAAATTCCTGTCTCTCTGAAACCTTACGTGATGGAGTAAACCCGATATCATATTTGAATTCAGGAGAAAAAATACCATCAGAATTACATATTTTTCTTTCTGAGACAAAAAAAGTTTTTTTTTGTTGCTCAGTGTTATTAGCAAGTTCTTAGGAAAATTTTTGGACCAAAGAGAGATGAACAGACAGGTGAATGGAGAAGACTACATAACAATGAACTACATGGTGTGTATAGGAAGCCAGATATAATAAGAACAGTCAAGTCTCGTAGACTGCGATGGGCAGGACATGTTGCACGTATGGGGAATGAAAGACGTGGAAAGACATGGAAGCTTCTTGTAGGAAAACCAGAGGGAAAACGCCCAGTTGGTAGACCAATAATGAGGTGGGAGAATAACATTTACTATGATTTTTGATGACTATTTATCCTTCATACACGCGGGTGATAAATCAAGCTATGCTAAACATCTCATTAACGCAGGTCATCGAATGAACACAATTGAAAACACTCTCACGGTAATCCACCGAGAAAACATTCCAACTAGGATAAATATATTTGAAGACCTCGAAATTATAAAGGAAACAAACAACATCTCACTTCTTAATGAGAACGCACCCCAGTCAAACCCATTATACGAGATCGTCAAAAATAAGTCAGTTGCTGCTACAAACAGTTGCAGTATACATCACCGTACACAACAACAACAAGTAGCGGAAGCTCAACCTGCAGAAGATGGAAGATAACTTCCGAATGCGCTCCAGTTAATTTTATATACAATATTTTAACAGAAATAAAGATATAGAAAATAAAGTAAATAAATTTCAGGCTATTTGTGGAACTATAAAAAGAACCTTAGGTCGGAAAACAAGGAAAGATACGAAACTTAAATTATATAAACAATGGCTGTTCCTTTGTTGTTGTATGGAAGTGAAAATTGGATAATGAAATCAAGGGATAAAAGCAGGATACAGACTGCGGAAATGCTGTTTTTGCGTAATGTGAAAGGATGCACAAGAGCGGATAGAATAAGGAATGAAACTATACGAGAAGAATTAAATATATATAAAATTGAAGATAAAATCATCGAAAATAATAAGAAATGGACAGAACACTTAATGAGAATGAACAACGAAAGACTACCAAGAAGAACCTTCCTGTATAATCCCAGAGGAACAAGAGATGTTGGCCGACCACGCAGAAGATGGACTCCACTTTTAACTTCGCCGGAACAGGCTGCATAGCCTAAACCTTGTAGAAGAAGAAGATATTTTAACAAAGGTGAGGACGACGGCACCTACCAACAGGTACAATTTAATTTTTAACTTTGATGATACATCTAGTTTGTTTACATTACAAGTTGAACTTAGCTCGGAATTGGTGTGGATTAAAGTTAAGAATGACAGTGTATTTTTCAAGAAGGTGGATGTGACATGTTCGAGTAACCGTGTCCAATATAAATGCTACGTCATTGCCGTACTTAATCTGAGTTCACATCTCTACATTCTGCACTCTCTCTCTCTCTCTTGCATATTAAAGTTTTCTTTTCTTTTATTGTTTGAATCCTCCCACCATAAATCCTTGTTATATAATCACATTATTTTCATCAGCATCAGTTTTCACTCTTCTTCCTCCAGAAAAAAAAATGAAAGTACTTGCGATTACGTTGTCATTAAGGAAGTTGGGCATATGGGAGTTGTTTCGTACATGTGACAGGATAGCAGTGGCGGCCAGAAGAATATAAGGTGATACATTACTGCAGTGCCACCAGTGATTATTCGTTCGGAGAACTAGTGGTTTTTATCGTCGTGTTGTCCAATGTGATAACACATGTTCCCGCTAGATCCAATTGCCAATATGTTTGATCACATATAAGGGTGTTTTATCTCAAGAGTTCACCTACATAAAATAAAGCATTATTATTATTATTATTATTATTATTATTATTATTATTATTATTATTATTATTACATAATGGGCAAGTTAGGGTGAGAAAATGGGCAAGTTAGGATTTTTAAAATACATATAAGTTACAGATAGTAAAACATAGAGGCTGCTGAAATGAAGATGTTGAGAGCAATAGCAGGATACCAAAGGACCGATAAAAAGAAAAACGAAGATATAAGAACAGAACTTAATATATTTAATCTCTGTGAAAGAATAAAATATTATCAAAATGCTTATCTTCAGCACGTATAACGAATGAATGAACAGCGCATACCAAGAAGTATGTGTAATTATAAACCAAAAGGGAGAAGATTGTTGGGAAGACCATTGAAGAGATGGAAGGACCAATTCGACCTATAATGAGATCGGAACAGGCCTTTGGGCTTAATCCTTGTTGTTGTTAATGATGATGAAAATACATTACCAAACTCCGTTGAGGTCACCATGTTACAATTTTAAGAAATATAAAACAGTACCTAAGATGTCAGTCATCTACAATAATTAGCAGTGTTTTATAGGAGGCCTTTCGAAAACTTAAGTTTCATCTTCTGCTTGCAGTTTAGTACTAACTGTTGCTGGTAATGATTTTGTACATAGGATTCACATTCCTGGGTATGTTCTCATTTAACAGGTGTTTGTTTGTTTGTGGCTTCGTTAATAATTTTTAACTCTTCGAGAACGTTGATTTTTCGATGTGAGAAAATTTGTGAGCTAGTGTTAGTTTGGGCAAATTAGCGTGAGAAAATGGGCGAGTTAGTATTATTTTGTTAGATAGTTTATATTACGGGGTGAATCATAAATATGGCTATACGTTTGATCGCGTTGTGTGATGAAAATATTACCATTACAGAAAATGTGAAATTACCGTTGGAAAGGCAGTTATTCAAATTACAACAATGGAATAAAACAAAACAGCGTAGAACTTAAGTCATTAGTCAAAATGGCGTTACAATTGCTGCATGGGCAATAACGTATGCTAATGATGGTGAGACCGCAAGACGGGCAAGACGTGAGTTTAACGTAGCATTGCAGCCGTCGACTGTGGGGAAGTGGAGAAAACGACTGCTGGAAACGGGAAGGATGCAGAAAATCAAACCTCCTGGAAGGCCTCGCATTAGAACGGATGCAGAAACAACGAAGAGAATTTATTGTGGAAGCGTTCGACGCTAGCCCACAAAAATCAACCCGCCAAGCTGCACGTGAGCAGTGTTCTGTTTTGTTTTGTTCTATTGGTGTAATTTGAAGGATTCCCTTTCCAATGATAACATCATATTTCTTTTAATAATATTATTATTTTCGTCACAAAATGCGATCAAACATATAGCCATATTTCTGAATCACTCTGTATATTGTAAGCCTTCGCTATGTATGCAAGGTATAATAGGGAGGGATAATCATGTTATGTAAAATTGAAATATAGAGAAGTTTTTATTAATGATTTCGTACATCTCAATGATGGATAAATCATATTTGAAGAGAAAAATTATACGCTCAGACCGGGACTTGAACCCGGGATCCTTGGTTCTCTAGACCAAGTGCTCTACCAACTGAGCTACCTGAGCAAGTACCGATCTAAACGCAAATCTTTCTCTATATACATTGTAATTCCCATCCACCAAATGCTATGAAGCCAAATATGTCTTCTTAATAAAGGAGCCGCCATTTGCAAGATAGAAGCATGGCTTCACAGCATTTGGTGGATGGGAATTACAATGTATATAGAGAAAGATTTGCGTTTAGATCGGTACTTGCTCAGGTAGCTCAGTTGGTAGAGCACTTGGTCTAGAGAACCAAGGGTCCCGGGTTAAAGTCCCGGTCTGAGCGTATAATTTTTCTCTTCAAATATGATAGAGAAGTTTAATTTTATAAATTAATTTTTAACACAATAAAATTTCATAAGCCACGATAAACTCCACAATTAAATTTGTAGAGCATTCCAATGCATATTAATAAATTCAATTATTCTGAGGTTATTTCTATCATGTGCTGCAATTGAGTATAAAAGCCCTGTTCATTTTGTATAAAATGCAGTTTTATGTAGCACTCGCTTAAAGTTATTAATTTTTGTTTGATTTAGATTTTTATCCTCACAAAAATAAAAAAAACAATGGCCTTCAAGGGCGCTCATCCAGTTCGGACAAAGATAATATTAGAAAATAAACCAATTGAACAAGTGGTAAGATATAACTTCCTAGGTTGCGAAATATCATACACAGCAGAAAGAGATATAAATCCATCCATCCATAGTAATTCTGCCCGAAGGCAGGTCCTTCACTGCAATCATAGCATTTTCATGCTATGCTTGCAGCTTTACTAGGGAATTGTGTAGGTGTGGTAGCTTCCTGTTGCTTTCCACACCGGTGAAGGATGATGATGATAATGATAATGGTAAGGATGATAATGATAAGGATGATGGCCATATGATTTCGGGGACCGTTTGGGTCTTAAAGTTTTCCTGACATTTGTCTTACAGGTGAGGAAAAACCCCGATAAAAATCTCACCCAGAAAACTACCCGGACCGGGGATCGAACCCGGGCCCGCTGCGTGACAAGGCAGCACGCTACCTTGAGACCACAGCGGTGGACGAGATATAAATAACAAACTAAATAAGTTTAATTATATAACAGGAACACTTCCATGATATCTTTACCTTGTCGAGATGGAGCGGCTTATGTGCTTAAATGACCCCGAGAACTTCGCCGGCGCGACGGTAGCATTGCTGCCGTGCGCGACAGATGAAAGGCTATAAACCAGAAAAGAAAAAGTATCTTGGTCGAAAGAGTGAGAATCATCCGCCGTAAAAAAGCAACCTTCATGTTCCGGGGACATGGGTTCAACTGCGTACAATTTTCTGAAGATACTATAGTCCCCAAATCGGATCTCAGGGCGGAGAATAAGGAATTCACAACAAAAGTTCAAACATAGGGACTTGTTCCTAGGAACATGGAATATTAGAATATTAACCCTTAAATTCGTAATGTATCCATTTGGATACATCAGTTTGTTCAATTAATATAATATATTAAATAAATCAGAAGAAAACGAACAAAAAGAAATCACTTAAATGTGTGTATAATTATACGATATACATATTAATAACAGGGGCACGCCGTAGCGTAGTGGTTAAGGCACTGAGCTACAAGCCGGAGGGTCCAGGGTTCAAGTCCCGTTGGGGTCAGGATTTTTAAACTGACCCAAACCCTCTGGCGGCACTATGGCCCTGGGGTCGACTCAGCCTCTAACGGAAATGAGTACCAGACGCTTGTTCTGGGGGTAAAGGCGGCCGTCACGCAGGGCTGACAACCCGGCTGACATTAAGTGCCGATTGTCTGGAAAAAAAAGTGGGAGCCTTGACCTCCTACTACCCCAAGGGCCTCCGGGTCTGTTGTGGGATCACTTTACTTTTTTACATATTAATAACAGTTACACAAGATTCCGTTTTCACTGCGGTCCGCCACATTCAAATAACTAACAGACGAAATTTTTGTTTTGCCAATTTAAGGGTTAAGGAAGTAAAGGAGAATCTAGAATGAATAGAATACGAAATAAATAAATAAGGGAAATTATGGGTGTACAAGAGGAGCCAGACATCATAGACATTATAGAAAAGAAAATATTAGTGGTATGGCCATGTCAAAAGAATGCCAGAGCAAAGATTGCCTAAAATTGTTATGGAATGGATCCCAATATAAAGGAGGAAGAGAGGAAGACCGAAGAAAACTTGGATAGAAGAGGTACAAGCAGCTTTGAATATCAGAGGATTGGAGGAAGATCAATGGATGGACAAAGAGGAATGGCGTTTGGTTTCCGGAAGACGGCGGCAGCTGCCATGATACAGGATGATGATGAATTATACAGGGGATGATTACGTTGGCTCAGGATAGGGTATCTTCGAGATCGATTGTGCCAGTGACTTAGTTAATCAATGACGTGTAACAACTCTTGTGTGTAAGAAAAGGGACAAATAATTGAATTGTTTGTGGGTTCTATTAGCCCGGACGATATATGTCTAATAAGACGTATATAGACGAAGGGAAATGCATTATTTGAAATGCGTGTTATATAAGTGAGTCACTGGAACTTGTAATTGGCGCTGACGTGTTACCTTACGCGTGTTCGTGTCACGCCATGGCGTGGCGTGGCGTCCACAAGGGCGTCCTTACAGTTTCCCGTATCATGGTCATCATTTCCGGAATATCCATTCAGTATAGTTTTATAAATATAACATCAAACGAGAATATAAATATCACTCTTCCCTATTCTTTTTCACCTGCATAGCGTGTGCATCTACTATAACATAGAAAGTGTATAACAGTTCTTCCGATATGGGCGCCCGGGGAATATTTAAGGGTCATACGTTGGTAAAAAGTGCATGTTATTCTCCCACCTCTTTGCTGTTCTACAGACTGAGCGTTTTCTATCTGGTCTTCCTACAAGAAGCTTCCTCTTTCATTCCCCATTCATGCCATATGTCCTGCTCATCGCAGTCTATGAGACTTATTATATCTGGTTTCCTATTAAGATCATGTAGTTCACTGTTGAGTAGTCTTCTCAATTCGCCCATCTGTTCACTTCTCTCTGGCCCAAACTTTATTCTCAAATACTCACAATCTTTTCTATTCCCTTAAAGTCCGAGTCCATGCTTCGCCTCCATATAATATAACTGGGAGAATAACAGTTATATATATATATATATATATATATATATATATATATATATAAAGCTCTGGAACGATTAGTCCATAAACAATTGACTGACTACCTAAATGAACACAACCTTCTAGATCAATTTCAGTCAGGCTCCAGGACAGGACACAATACAAATACTGCTCTACTAAATATTTGCGAAGACATACGCGAAGCTGCTGATAATCGAAAACTTACCATTCTTACATTACTGGACTTCAGTAAAGCATTCGACACGGTAGACTTGGACTTATTGTTGCATAAACTTAAAAATCTCTTACTCTCTGATAGTGCCATGAAATGGTTCAATTCCTACCTTCATGAGCGCCAGCAATCTGTTGTAGGAAATCATACATTATGTTCTTCTTGGTCCTTCCGTAAAGCTGGGGTTCCACAGGGTTCGGTACTTGGATCTTTGCTTTTTTCAATCTACATAAATGACATATCTAACTCCCTAAAGCATTGCAAACATAATTTATTTGCAGACGACATGCAAATCTACATCCAAACAGACAAATATTCACTAAATGACGCTGTTGCCAAAATTAACGAGGATCTTGACTCACTAATGACTTGGACAGTTAAATATGGACTGCAATTAAATCCTAGAAAGTCACCATCAATCATTATGGGTCACCAGAGACTATTATCTACAATTAACCTAAACACAGTTTCGCATGTGTCACTAAATGGAGTTCAAATCCCTTATAGTGAGACAGTAAAAATTCTAGGAGTATTTATTGACAAAAACTTAAATTGGAATACACAAATAAACCATACATGCAAAACAGTCTTCTCAATAATACATTCATTAAATCGTGTACGAAATTGTTTGCCATTCGCTCTTAGGAAAATGTTAGTAGAAACACTTGCAATGCCCCATTTTGATTATTGTGACACTCTTTTTACGGACTTAAATATTATTTACACTCAAAGACTTCAACGTGTTAATAATTCTTGCGCACGTTTTATTTGTGGTATTCGCAAATTTGACCATGTTACACCGTCCCTGGAACAATTATCGTGGCTTCGTCTAAGAGATCGTATAACTGTCCATTCCTTATCCCTTCTCTATAAAATCCTTCACACATCATCGCCTAATTATTTATCACGCCGCTTCATCAGACTATCCGACACACATAATCTTGACACTCGATCCCATCAGTACATTGTACTTTATATCCCGCCTCATCACACTGTATATTATTCATTATCTTTTACGGTGTCACTTACCAAAACATGGAATTCCCTTCCGTTCTATGTGAAACTATAACATCCTTCAAAAACAAACTAAAGAATTATTTAATAACAAACTAACTTATACAGCTCACTGATAGCATTCTTTTAGCAATATTAATATATTTAATTGTTTATGAAAATAATATTAAGAATAACAAATATTTTTATTTGTTTTGTTTTAAATATTGTATAATCGTAAAATTAGTTTTCTATATCTCATTATTTTCCTTTGTTTTTTATATACACTAGACAGGGACAATTTAATATGTCTTGCTTGTATACATTTTATTATTAGTTTTAGTCTTAATTTTAACTAACATTAACTGGTTGTATTATAGATCGTAATATTTTAGATATTATCTTTTGATCAAATTTTTACTTAGTGTTTAATATTAGAGTTAATTAAGATTGTTATATTCTGATGTAATATATGTTTGTCCTGGTGAGTGGAAGAGAAGGCCACATGGCCTTAACTCCACCAGGCTAAATAAATCTAATCTAATCTATATATATATTCAGTTTAACGTATTTTGAAAGGAGTTGGTACGACAAGAGTCATGTAATGCATAATAGCACGCATTTCCAGAATTGAGCCTATGTTTAATTTCTTTCAGCCATTTCTTCAAAATTTCCCTAATTTGTCATTAACTATATAATGTATTTCTAAGTGTGACCATAAAATCTGTTTTATCGATAGTTACTTTCAGTCCCATTTCTTAATGATATATATATATATATATATATATACACTCATGGAAATTCCTTCGGAATTTTGTAATAAAAGCTGTTTCCTAGTTTGTGCTTTAAAGTATATACGAGGTTAACTAATATATATATATATATATATATAATCATCATCCGGTATGATGGCAGCTGCCGCCGTCTTCCGGAAACCAAACGCCATTCCTCTCTGTCCATCCATTGATCTTCCTCCAATCCTCTGATATTCATAGCGGCTTGTAATCCTTCTATCCAAGTTTTCTTCGGTCTTCCTCTCTTTCTCCTTTCCATTGGGATCCATTCCATAACAATTTTAGGCAATCTTTACTCTGGCATTCTTTTGACATGGCCATACCACTGTAATATTTTCTTTTCTATAATGTCTATGATGTCCGGCTCCTCTTGTACACCCATATATATATATATATATATATATATATATATATATATATATATATATGTTATAATTACATTGATCCTTCCGCAGGTGGACTAGTGGTTATGCACCTTGCCTCTGGTCCCGAGGGTCGCGGGTTCAACCCGGCCGGGGTCGATGGATTTTTTAGGACGTAAAAATCCAAGGAGCAAGTCCTCCGGGAGGGACTTTAAGCCGTGGGTCCCGAGTCTGAAGATTTTCAGGCTCGTAAAAAATCCTTAAGCCTGAATGAAAAGGCCTCTACGCAAAACTTATCGAATTTTCCCGTCCTAGTACTACCTTAGTTTCCTGGATGTCAGTATGAGGCGGAACGCTGACCATGTACCACTCAAAATGACATGTATACGAAAACAAGTGTAACTAAATTAGTATGGTTCAAATTCTTCCCTGTAGGGGGAGAGCGCCTAAATCTCTGTAAAGGGAAAACATAGGCTTACAATACAATACAAATATAATTACTTTTTGACATTTAGCAATGATGGCCAAATACAACACGAAAAAAATTCAAGGAAGAAAAAAAAAAACAAATGTTTATGCTGGAACGCCTGAGTGGATAGAGTTCTAATTTGTAGCATTATATATATAATTAATTATCCTAGATTATGAAATGTATATCTATTTGTTATTTAAGATTCATTTTTTTAAGTTTATCAACAATGTGTTGGGTTCAAATCCCTGTTCAGGCGTTTTTTTTCTTTTCATGTCTTTTATATATATATATATATATATATATATATATAGTATGATAAGAAAAATAAATGCCTGGGCGGGATTCGAACCCGGATCTCTGAGTCTGTACCTCAGCGTGATATCCATTACACCACCAGGCGAATCCAATTCAAACATTTATTTTTCTTATGTATGTATTATATTCTCCATTATTACTAGATGTCGCGAGAACTCGGTCTTCACTGCCATCTAGTAGCTGACTATAACAAGTAAGCAAATTATAGAGAATATTTTTACCTTGTAGCAGTTACGCTTTATAGATGTTATAATTAAATGTTTAACATTGAGCAATGTAAGCTTAATATGGTATGATAAGAAAAATAAATGCCTGGACGGGATTCGAACCCGGATCTCTGAGTTTGTACCTCAGCGTGATATCCATTACACTACCAGGCGAATCCAATTCAAACACTTAAAAATATTCTCTTTAATTTGCTTACTTGTTATAGTGAGCTACTAGATGGCGGTGAAGACCGAGTTCTCGCGACATCTAGTAATAATGGAGAATATAATACATATATAAGAAAAAGAAGTGTTTGAATTGGATTCGCCTGGTAGTGTAATGGATATCACGCTGAGGTACAGACTCAGAGATCCGGGTTCGAATCCCGTCCAGGCATTTATTTTTCTTATCATACCATATATATATAGTTACAACATCTAAAAATATACAAGCGTTACTGGTATAAAGTAAATATTCTCTTTAAAAATTGCTTAACTGTTATGTTGGCCACTAGATGGTGTTGGAACGAATTCCCACTACCTCTTGTGTGAATTGAGAATACTACATATATAAGAAAAATGTATGTTTGTGTTGGAATTCTTGAGTAGATCAGTTGGTTAGAGCGCTAAACGTACAGAGTTTAGAGACTCGGGTTCAAATCCCGACTCAAGCATTCATTTTTCATATCATATATATATATATATATATATATATATATATATATATATATAATTGTCTTTTTTGGTATCTAGCAAAGAGATTCATAGAAAAATATTTTCATGAAAAGAAAAATTGAATAGGTATATTCCTTTGGGATTTGTTAAACATACATTTTTGTTACCTTCTTCCGACCACAAGTCTTTCATTTGATTAATTTTTGACTGCACTCATAATCACACATAGCTAGGTTTAACGTGTGGATGTGTCACTTTCTCCAGAACTGCCCTTCACTTGTAAAACCTGTTACTAACATGAAATTTACTGTACTCTCAATATTACGTGCCGAGCTTAAGATTAACGTAATCACGTACCAGCGGAGAGTAGGTGATGCCCGTCTCAGGTCGTGATTCGTTATCCTTCAACTTCATCAACTATGCAACTTTCCAAAACCAACAACAAATTAAAGTTAAATCCACGTCCATTCATCTATTTTTGACTATTTAACTCATGCCCCAAATGTCAGTCAATGACCAATCACATTTCAATGATTTTTTATTTACAACCAATCACAGTCGTGTTTCGGCTAAAATTTACCAACTAAAGTTTATCATAATAAAGAAAGCACCTTCTTTTTAACATTCTGAATAGACACTTTCTTAAACGAATTATATTTCCAGGAAATGACGTTGCAGAAAAATATAATTGACATATTTACATCATAGGACATCAGAAACCTATAACGCTGGTTATAAATTTCTCCGCTAAGGTGCATTGTTACAATATTGCGATCCTTTGGCAATAAATTATATTATGATCTGGTTGCAGTGATGAACAAAGGAAGGAAATGAAGCGTACCAATCGTTTCTCATTTGTTTTCAAACATCGCCGTTTACGTTAAATATATAAATATTTTAAAATAACTATAGTTAAATAATGAGTTGTGAGTAAACAAATTAATTTTATTCGTTAAATAGTCCTAACAAAAGCCACTCTTGATTTCCAAATTCTCTAGATAAATTCACGACTCACTTCGTGAGTCGTGAATTTATCGATAATTTGGAAATCACTCGTGTCATTACTTATGACTATTTAACTCATGCCCCAAATGAGAGTCAATGACTAATCACGTTTCAATGATTTCTGTTTTACAACCAATCAGAGTCGTGTTTCACGAAATATTTATCAGTGTTATAATTACCATATTAGAGAAAGCTCCTCGTTTTTAATATTCTGAACAGGTCTGATCATTATTTTGCAGTGACTGAGCCTATAAGAAATACGGCTACCAGATTGTATATATAGTGCATAGATGTCAACACATAGCGCTTGCAAGAGTTAATATAAAAACATTTGTAGCAATTTATTATACCACCAAAAAAGAAACCACTGTTTGCACTTTCTTAAATGTATTTTTTCCCAGGGAATAATCCAGAAAAATATAATTGTCATATTTACATCGTACGACATCAGAAATTAATTAATATACAGTTTGATGTGTTTCATTATTTCTCCACTAGAGAGCATTCTTACAATATTGCGTTCCGTTGGCAATAAATAGTATGATCTGGTTGCAGTGATAAACAAAAGAAGCAGATAAAGCGTACCTGTCGTTTCTCATTTGTTTTCAAACATCGCCGTTTACATTAAATATATAAATACTTTAAAATAACTATAGTTAAACAATGGTTTGTGAGTAAACAGGTTAATTTTATTCGTTAGATAGTCCTAACAAATGCCACTCTTGATTTCCAAATTCTCTAAATAAATTCACTCCTCACTTCGTGAGTCGTGAATTTATCGATAATTTGGAAATCACTCGTGGCATTACTTATGATAAATAAATGAATGAGTAGGTAAAGATACAAAATAATTCTATGCATTGAGATATTACAAGGGTTTTCACTTGGACATGTATTTATTCGGGCTGTTAACGCCCATATGTCTGTAGCTCAGTAATTTTAGATTGAATTCTATCGACCAGCGGTTTTGTTGTCTCTCCCACCCTTCAGTTGGTCAGGAGGTAGACCCCGAAAAGAGGATTTGACCTCATCCTTCCCTGCGGTCCATAGCGCGTGAGCAAAGCTTTTGTGTGGATACAGAACATAGCGAGTAGCCTTGTCTTTTGAACTGTTTGTGGTGAAAGTCTTTTATATTGGAAACATACTTATACAGGGTGTTAGTTCATTTTATTATCGTGTAAAGGGTGATGACGATTCAACTATATGTATCTTCCCTTTGCAGCCCTCATGGAGACATTTCCTCTAGCGGAAATTTCTTGACCAAGGTAATTTAATTACGCTTATTTCCCTACACATATCAGTGAGTGACATGTTGTTATCACATCGCCTTAATTGGACATCTGGTAGGCAACTCAGGTATTATTTGGAAAGGGAAGTTGGGCTGAGGTTCACTGTTTTTCTCACACGATTTTCCATACAACATCCTTACGCAACTGTTGCACTATACACTTTTAAGCACGTTTCTTACTATTTTAAACCGTTCTGGAAACATTTTATAAACATTTCTTACGATTTTTAAATATTGAAAATATTTATATAATTGAGGAGTTGAATGGAATGTGGACACTTTATATATATTTATACGTTTTGAGGTACTAGCAATTGATATATGACTAAATCCATAACATTGCTATTTTAATTGATACAATCTGCTGCTGAACCTGTTGTAATCGAGACATCGAAACGAAACTTTTTAGGCTGAACAATTATAAAATGGCGAGTCCAAAAATGCATTGAACGGAAAAAGGGCAAAACATGAGTTATGACCATACTACATTCAACTCCTCAATTACGCTAATATTGTGAATCGAATTCTACAGACGCGCAAATGCTTAATGTAACGTCCGCTGGATGACTCTCAAATCGGTATTAGCAACATTCGCAAATATTTCCAAACCATATTTCAAGAAATTAACTTCATTTTGTTAGATTCCGATGGGACAAGTTAGTGTACATAAAATTAGTTTATAGTATATTAAATAATCTTCTTCACGGTTTAGGCTTATTTACTAGCCTGTTCCGGCTCCAAATTGCTGCTCTTTCCATCTTTTCCTTGGTCTTCCCAAACTTCTTCTTCCTCGTGGTGAATAGTTATATGCTGCTTTTGGTATTCTATTCTGTCATCCTTGCTAAGTGTTCTTTCCAGTTCATTCTGCACTTCACTATTGTTGTGTTTAATTCCTCTACTTTTAGTTGATGTCTTATTTCTGTGTTGTGTTTTTTGTCAGTTCTTTGATATCCTGCTATTGGTCTGAGGAATCTCATTTCAGCAGCTTGTATTCTGGCAGATTGCTGTGTTGTCAGTGCCCATGTTTCGGATCCATAAGTAAAAATAGGCACTGCCATTGTCATAAGTAATGCCACGAGTGATTTCCAAATTATCGATAAATTCACGACTCACGAAGTGAGGAGTGAATTTATCTAGAGAATTTGGAAATCAAGAGTGACATTTGTTAGGACTATTTAACGAATAAAATTAAGCTCTTTACTAAAAAAAATATTTGAATATAGTTAAAGGTGTTTTAAAATATTTATATAGTTAATGTAAACGGCGATGTTTGAAAACAAATTAGAAATGTGAGATTATGTATATTCACTGTAACTCGATCATATTATTTATTGCCAAATAGGATCGCAATATTGTGAGAATGCACTCTAGTGGAGAAATAATGAAACACATCAAACTATTATATTCAACATTATAGGTTAATCATTTATATTTTGAATAAACAACTCAGTAAAATCACTGAATCTATTCATTATTTGCTATATTCAATGTATTTGTTGGAGAAAGCTAATGGTCTAACCTGTTCAGAATATTAAAAAAGGAGGAGCTTTCTTTATCACAAAAGCAAGAGCTGATAAAGAGAAATCGATAAAGAACAAGGTGGAACATGACTGTCATTGGTATAAAACAGAATTAATTGAATCGTGATTGGTCATTGACTACCATTTGCGACATGAGTTAAATAGTCTTGTATAATTTCATTACAGAGTATTTTTATTAAATAATATGCATGTAATTTTTTTTAGGGTAGGAAATGGAAAGTCAGTTTACGTTCAATTTTTTTTTTTTTTTTTTTAGCATTTGGGTATTTATTCCGAAAGATGGTAACGCCGACTCCAGAGCCATCTACCGGAAGCTACATTAACCATTGCAGCAACTCCCGCAACTTTGCGCATGGGCACTGCGATTGTGTAGAACTTAGAAGAATTCATGTGAGACAAAGAATACACTTTATCCGGAACTTGGTTAAATTTTGATAAGAGGCACTGATTTAGGTTTGAGGTTCTTTCACGAGCATGAAAATCTTCAGACTCGAAACCCACGGTTTAAATTCCCTTCGGAGGGCTTGTCCCTTGGATTTCTCAATCCTGAAAATCCACCGAACCCGGACGGATCTGAACCCGCGATCCTCGGAACCAAAGGCAAGGAATATAACCACAAGATCACTGCGGCATAGCATGCCAAAGGAGGTCCTTAGAGGAAGGAAGGGAAGATGTAAACGAAGAGAACTTTGGATGGATGTAGTAAGTTTGTAAGGAATTGTATCAGAAGGTACAGCCTTTCAAATAATTGATGGCGCACAGATAATTTTCAAGTCTCAGAACGAAGCCACTGCGCATGATCAGAGATCAGCTATTTGGTTCACAAGTATACAACTATTTGAGAAACTAAAATCCGTTCTATTTCGTTGTGTGTCGTGCAATGGAAAACAATTTCGTGTAAATAAGTAGACTAATGCGGTAAATACTGAAAATAAAACAAAGCAAAGAAATTAAACAAAAGAATAACAATTAATTGAAATAAGGACGAGAAAAAAAAAGCCTGGCATCAGGTTCGAACACGCGATCTCATTCACGGGAAACAGAAGCTCCCTCCAGTAGACCACAACCATCTCTCCTAGAAATTGTCTCTATGAAGCGATGCAGTACTTCAGCACTTACTTGTGTAATAAATTAGAATCAACTTAATTTAAATTAATCAGACGCATTTTGTACTAGTGATGGAAATAAATAATTTTATTATGCCATGTGTTCTCTAAACAAAGTAATGAGACGCTATAATCGTTATCCATTTTATATACATATATAAGCTGTTTCCTTTAATATATTTATTTCCATTTATTCCATTCCACAGTAATTCTGCCCGAGGGCAGGTCTTTCACTGTAATAATAGCATTTTCATGCTATGCTTTGCAGCTTTATTAGGGAACTGTAGGTGTAGTAGCTTCCCGTTTCTTTCCACAATGGTGAAGGATGATGATGATAATGATAAAGATGATGATGATGGCCGGATGATTTTCGGACGTTGGCCCCTAAGCTTCCTGACATTTATCTTACAAGTGAGGAAAACCCCCGAAAATATCTTACCCAGGAGCCTGTCCCGACCGGGAATATTTCCATACACATACAAATTTATTTATATAACGAAGCCTGCTAACATATAGGCATTATGATTATTAACGACGTTATTAAATAATAATAATAATAATAATAATAATAATAATAATAATAATAAATAAAGAAAAATCTACCTGACAGGAATCGAACATGGGCCCGCGTCGTCGGAAAAAGAGTATCTTACCGACTGCTCCAATGAAGCGAACGATACGAATGTTGCATGAAGAGAGACTTACTCCATCCGCTTTATTCTCAAACGAGGCAGAACATGTAACAACGTACTGGTGTGAATCGCTCTTCAAAACTCTTTAACTTTCCATCATCAAGATTTGCTCCATCATTTTTTTCAAAGGCTGTACATTAGACATAAATCTATGGCGACAAATAACTTTGAATTGAAGAAGAACCACTGCAGTGTGGAATATTCCTAATAAAATTATTATTATTATTATTATTATTATTATTATTATTATTATTATTGGATAGAAGGGGTACAAGCAGCTATGAATAACAGAGGAATGGAGGAAGATCAATGGATGGACAGAGAGGAATGGCGTTTGGTTTCCGGAAGACGGCGGCAGCTGCCATGATACCGGATTATTATTATTATTATTATTATTATTATTATTATTATTATTATTATTATTATTAAGTTGGTTATTGCTATTATTTTCCAGAAAAAGCGAGTTAAGTTAATTACATGTTTTCTTTTGTTTTTTTTTCAGGTGAGTTTCGGTGACGTAACAGAGGGTTCAGTTAATGATGTGAGTAAAGTTAAATTTTGTACAGTAAAAGCTCCTTATTCGGGGGGGGGGATATGTTCCGCAAATTTGCCGCGAATGCAGAAACCGCGAATATGGAATAGTAATTTGTATGGTTATATAGGGGATACGTTCCAAGGTTCCTAAATAAAATAAAAATTATCAAAATAAAATGAATTAATGAAAGATTTTGAACAATTTTCCTTCTACTCGACATTATAAATTAGCAACAAAGCAGAAGAGACGCGCGTTATTTAATCAAAATTATTGCAACGAATGGCAAGTTGAAACAATAAAACACCGATCGTGGCGAGGGCACCATTTATCAAAGGACATAGCGGCACGTGAAATACAGCGGCGGTGGCTTTTAGCAATGAACTTAAGACTTAGTAACAATAAGGTTTGTTTTACTTTGATATTAATTTGTCCATTTGGTTTGATTTACTCTTTATAAAAGCCGCCTTGGCACGTGCCTGCAGTAAAAAAAATTGCCGATACGTTAATAAAGAATATTCCATCTATCCATCCATAGTAATTTTTGCCCGAGGGCAGGTCTTTCACTGCAATCATAGCATTTCCAAGCTTTACTAGGGAATTATAGGTGTGATAGCTTCCCGTTGCTTTCCACACCGGTGAAAGATGATGATAATGATAAGGATGATGGTGATGGCCAAATGATTTTTGGGGACCATAAGCTTCCTGATATTTGTCATATAGGTGAGGAAAAACCCCGTAAAAACCTCACCCAGGAGCCTGTCCCGACCGGGAATCGAACCAGGGCCCGCTACGTGACAAGGCAGCACGCTACCTCGAGACCACAGCGGTGGACTTAAAGAACACTAATCCTACTAATAGCCTATACCGACCGGATCCGCAAATAAAGACATTTTTAGCCGCGAATGCAGAAACTGTGTCGCAAATTTTTAACCCGCGAATATGTGAAAACGCGAATAAAGGAACCGCGAATAAAGAGTTTTTACTGTATTTAATTAATTTTATTATTTGTAGACAGTCATTATTTATTATTAAAATATTGTAAAGAAATTTCCACAGTTTTAAAACGCTCCGGACATAAGACCTTCATTCGTCCCTATCCTGAGCTAATGTTTTCCAATCGTTTTTTGTATAAACCATCGCTCTCAAATCATGTTTGACGTTATTCTTCCACACCATTCTACTGTGCATTTTTCCTCTCACTTTACCGCAAATAATGTTCATGCCCGTCTTTCATTCCAAATTCTACTCACATGTGCTATCAGTCGCAGTCTACGAGACTTAACTATTTTTAGTACATCAGATTTCCCAGATTTCACTGATTTTTTTGTGTATGTATTTCAATTTTTATGTTGATCGCATAGCTCTATACCAAGTTCCGTTGCAAAAAAAATTGCGGCCGCTAGAGCACCTAGTGGTACGATTTCATTGGTTAACGGACTCGACATTCCTTTTTTAAAATTTATTACAATACCGAGTTTGGTTTTAGAAAACAGAAAAAAATACAGCCCCTATAATGTAAGCACACATTTTTGGTGTATACATATCTATATATCATCTATCTATCTATCTATCTATCATCTATCTATCTATCTATCTATCATCATCTATCTATCTCATCTATCTATCTACCTATAAATCTATCTATCATTATTTATCTATCTATCTATGATCTATCTATCTTATCTATCTATTATCTCGACGATGCTCAATGTTGAACTTTGGCTCTCCTGTTAGCGGTACTGGACCAAGTTCATTTATTACTCTTAATTCTAGAGGTTCATGAATGGTATGCGGTCAACATACCGACCCAATTTGATATCTAGCAGGGAATTAAGTATTACAGTAAAACCTGTCTATGAAGGAACATGACGGTTCCTTAAATATATTTCCGTCTTGGCAGTTTTCCTTCTTATAAAGGGTTCTCAAATTACAAGCTTGAATTTTCTACGCAGAGTAAGGGTTTTACATGCACGCTTTAAAGGCATAACGTATTGAACTGAAATACAGACAAAACAGTGTATGTAACACAGCCCAGTTTGCACGGCAATACAAAACAACTTTATTACACAAAAGCGAGAAGGAACTCAACTACAGGAAGACTGAAGAGTTTCCCCACTCCCTCACAGGTTACGTAAGCAGGCAAGGAAAAGCGAGGGATTCCCGCTGTCACACATAACAAGGGTATCTCTGCAATACAATGTAAACACAAGAAGGTAAAACGATATAATGCAGAAAGCGTCATATGTAGAATTTTCACGTGTGTTCATTAATACTGTAATTAGAACGTGTTTGAGAATAATTTTCCATCTTACTGAGGTAATAATTAACTATTGGTGCTTTATAAACCATTCCGTTTCAGCGCTATGATATTTTCGGGCCTACACAGGCCGATTTTACATATAAAATCGCACTGTTCTGGAGATTTATTTCCGTCTCTACAGGTTTCCTTCTTATAAATGTTCGGCTAAGACAGGTTTCACTGTACTATATAGGATGAGATGTTCGGTAAATTATGCAAAGATGCCTTTTTATTCAGGTTTGCTGATATTTTATGAGCCTGAAATTTTTCAGACTCGGGACCCACAGCTTTAAAGTCCCTCCCGGAGGTCTTGCTGCTTGGATCTTTACTTCCGGTGTCTACTAAAGTAATCCGATTGAGGGTCTTTCCACTTTTTCAGCGGTTGCCCTTTTACCAGCCGGCTGCTGGCCCTTCACATCCACATGTGTCAATCACAGAGGTAGATGATCAACAGCCAGTGTAGGGGTGACATGTGGTTAGCATGTCGAGTCCCCCAGCCGTTATAGCTGGTTCCTCAACCTGGAGCCGCTACTTATTGTAGCTACCCAATTGCCTCACGATGCTGGATGGGCACCGGTCCCATACTGGCCGAAATACCATGAGAAAATTTCTTCCCCCACGGAGACTCGAACCAGCGCAAGTCCCGTAGCTCTGCGCCAAGGCTTCCTACCTTAACCGCTCGGCTACGGCGCGGGACTCCTTCACATCCACATGTGTCAATCACAGAGGTAGATGATCAACAGCCAGTGTAGGGGTGACATGTGGTTAGCATGTCGAGTCCCCCAGCCGTTATAGCTGGTTCCTCAACCTGGAGCCGCTACTTATTGTAGCTACCCAATTGCCTCACGATGCTGGGTGGGCACCGGTCCCATACTGGCCGAAATGCCATGAGAAAATTTCTTCCCCACGGAGACTCGAACCAGCGCAAGTCCCGTAGCTCTGCGCCAAGGCTTCCTACCTTAACCACTCGGCTACGGCGCGGGACACTAAAGTAATAAACATAATATAATTGGCTAAGATCTGTAACATTTCTTCAAAAATATTTTAATGAGAACAACCCCAATAGCTTCAGTCTTTCGGTATTCGCCAGAAATGGAATAAGCGTGAAACGATGATGGTAATTCGCAAATCGGATAATCCATGCACAATCGAAACTCAGTTTTTGTTGATAAGATCAACGCATGTTGGGGGAAATATTTGTTTTTAATCGAGCTACGTGTATTACTGTTTACTTTCAGTAAAATACATATCTTTGGTATTTGTTTTACCCCAAATTGAAATGTTTGTGCTTCTGTAGACAAAATGTTTACATTTGTGGATTTCATAGCTTGCTGAGGCTTTGAATTATTTTAGAATTCATGGCGATTCTAGATATTACGACATTATAAAAACCTACATTCAATTTTTTTTTTCTCCCTCCTCCAGAGAAGAGTTGCGATGTACACTTAGAGACAAAAAGAATGAGCCGCTTCAAAAAGCAGAGTCTGTTATGGCCAACTGCGCATGCTCGAAAAGCTAAAGCTGTGATTCACGAGGTAACTTACTTACTTACTCACTGGCACTATCGAACCCGTAGGTTCATAGCCGTGCGGACATAAGCTCTCCATACATCCCTATCCTGAGATAATGCTTTCCAATCATTCCCTGTATAATCTACTTCCCTCAAATCATAGTTAATGTTATTCTCCCACCACGAGGTATCGCACTGTTAAATGTTTTTTGATCGATGTGACTAATTTCTTATACTTGCCAATATTGTTGTTACTGGAAGTAAGTCAACGTTCCCACATCTAACCTGGTTGCTATGCAAACAAAAGAAATCGCAGTGCTGATATGGACTCAAAAAGCACACGTTCGGTAAGTAAAATATTTCTTGAATGTTTTGTACACTAACTCGTACCTTTATTTAGACGTTTCCGGAATTAATGCAGAACATCCCACTCTCCAGGCTTCTTCAATTTCTCTATCATCTACCACGACTCCTTCCATAATAAAATTATCAAACAGATTCTAATCACGGTACTACATATAAAAATGTCTCCACAGCCAACAATCCTTGCTTATAATAAAACAAATGAAAAGCTACATAGCAACGATCACCAAATGCGTCTTTCTCATAGAAGTCATTTACATCCAACCAATATTTTAATTAATTTATTACTATATTTAATAAAAATTAGTCACATCGACCAAAAAATAGTATGCAATACACATGAGGTAAGCACGTAACAGATCTCAAAAATTGAAAAAACCCGGCGCAAACGCCTCGTTTTTTTTAAACTTTTTCTCGATCAGTAACAAGTGCTTACCTCACTTGTATCGCAATATACTATTAAATACGCTGTATTTGTTTTTAATCGTCTTAAATAATCAAAGAACAGTGAAGGGGACATGTTTCTAGATATTTACGAGTGTTCGACAAATGCAATATTACTTAAATTGAGACATTTCAAATTAACGTTAAACTCTCGTTCATAGCGCAAAAGTTCAAGATACACAATATTTAGACAACTAGTATCCGACGTTCGAGTAGCGTAGATCGTTAAACCACTTAAAAGGATATGAAATATATATGAAAGCTAGGGTTCGATTCCTTAGCGATGTTTTTTATTCATTTGTATTTTCGCAAAATACATCCTATAAGTGCTACAACATTTAATTCCTGCCTCTTAATCTACGTCCACTTTACACTATATTAAGTAATATTCCTGCCTTCGTAAACTCTATAACACTATAACTACCGGTATAAATTTAATTGTACAGTACCACGTTTTAATAACAATACTATAAATGTATGTAATAAAATATATTATAGTTATATATTTATGTATATATTTATTTATTACGTATCAAATGAGGGAAAAGTTTCACCCTTCAATTAAAATATTTAATTTATATATGTCAAGTCCAGCATAATAATAAACCATAGATGGATAATAATAATAATAATAATAATAATAATAATAATAATAATAATAATAATCTCGTAGACTGCGATGGGCCGGACATGTGTCATGAATGGGGAATGACAAAGGGGCATAGAAAGTCCTTGTAGGAAAACCAGAGAAAGCGCCCAGTACGTAGGCCAAGAATGAGTGGTAACCATGATTTCCCATCCATAGTAATTCTGCCCGAATGCAGGTCCTTCACTGCAATCATAGCATTTTCATGCTATGATTGCAGCTTTACTAGGGAATTGTAGGTGTGGTAGCTTTCCCGTTGCTTTCCACACCGGTGAAGGATGATGACGATAATGATAAGGATGATGGCCATGTGATTTCGGGGACCGTTTGGGACTTAAAGTTTTCCTGACATTTGTCTTACAGGTGAGGAAAAACCCCGATAAAAACCTCACCCAGAAAAACTGCCCCGATCGGGGATCGAACCCGGGCCCGCTGCGTGACAAGGCAGCACGCTACCTCGAGACCACAGCAGTGGACTTGATAATAATAATAATAATAATAATAATAATAATAATAATAATAATAATAATAATAATAATAATGGGATATATCAAAGGATGTGAAGAATGTAATTAACTGAGGATCAAAATTAACTCATAATGTACCCAAGAAAATGACATAAAATATAGAATTAAAAAAGGATTAACTATGATTTTAGGGAAGTAGATTATACAGGGAATGATTGGAAAGCTTTAGCTTAGGATAGGGATGTATGGAGAGCATATTTCCGCGCGGTCAAGTACCTATGGGTTGCGATAGAGCCAGTGACTTAGTTATTATTGAGTGAAGTGGTCGGCAATGCCACTGTGGAGAAGGCGGTCGTGTATGCAAGTAGTTATTGAAGCTCTGGTTTAGATAAAGCTAAACGTCGTGTTATGGCTGATTGCTTTTAAAATTGAAGATATCCGCTGTGCCATAGATCTGTAGGTCAGGACTCAGTCACGCAGGAGGAGAACTTGAGCTGAACAATGGTAATGGCCCGGTAATCATACATAATCATCCAGCGTTCTTCAAATTCTTACGTTACTGTACAATTTAAAATGGCGAATTCTGCACGATCTCTCGTTCCTCGAATTCTAGCAGCTGTGCTTTAAGTCTATGAGGAGCTACTTTTTATAGCGCACCTTATGCTCTAACGGAAGTTCGCATATTACTTTTTTTCAAGAGTTGTTTATGTGTCATCTGCATTCCATGGACATTTACATTTCAAAATTTGTTTATAATTCAACTCACAAGGGAACTGACAACGGTGGGGTTGTACAAGACCAGCTTTTTACTTACGCGACTTAAGACATTTTTGATGTAATTTAAAGTACATAAGTATATTATTAAACAATTAGCTATTAATAATAACTTCTTCTTCTTGTAAGCCCATGTTTTCCCTTTACAGAGATTTAGGCGCTCTCCCCTACAGCGAAGAATTTGAACCATATTAATTTAGTTACACTTGTTTTCGTATAGATGTCATTTTTGAGTGGTCCGTGGTCGGTGCACCGCCTCATACTGACATCTAATTAACCAAGGTAGTACTAGGACGGGAAAATTCGGTAAATTTTGCTTAGAGGCCTTTTCATTCAGGCTTAAGGATTTTTTACGAGCCTGAAAATCTTCAGACTCGGGGCCCACGGCTTAAAGTCCCTCCCGGAGGACTTGCTCCTTGGATTTTTCCGTCCTAAAAAATCCATCTACCCCGGTCGGGTTTGAACCCGCGAACCTCGGGACCAGAGGCAAGGAGCATAACCACTAGTCCACCGCGGCCGATATTAATAATAACTACGACCCTAAAATTATAGAATATTTAATTAAGAAAGTTCATTACAAAAAAGTAATTAACAAAATTTTTCCTTTACCCAAAGAAAACAATAAGATATATGTATTATTTGTCATACATAGGCCCATTTTCAAATAAAATATCTAAACACTTTAAAAAGTTGAACATTAATGTGGCATTTAAAACTAATAAAACTACAAAATATAATAAAAAGCAATAAAACCAAAATAAAAAAAGAAAAATTATCAGGTGTACATAAATTGAAGTGTGGCACATGTGACAATGTCTATATAGGACAAACTGGTAGACCTTTTATCTCTCGGATAAAGGAACACATGAGAGCATATAACAGAAATTTAGAATATTCAAAATATGCTAATCACCTATTCCAATTTAATCATTGTTTCGATCAAAATTTTGAAATTTTACATATTTGTGATATGGGTAAGAAGTTAGATCTTTTGGAGGCTGTAGAAATTAATTAATTTAAAAATAGTAACAAACTGTTAAATTCTCAACTTGATTTGAATGAATCCCCTTTGTTAAATTAAAAAATTTAAATAAATATTGTTGTATGGTTGCTTAGATCAGTTGGAACACAATTCATAATTTGTTAACATGTCTGAAGAAGGTATAGTGTACCGAAACAGCTGTCACTGAATTATATAATAAATATGAAAATCAAATAAAACTACGTTTTATTTTTATGTAATTAATAAAGTACAGAGTGATTCAGAAATATGGCTATACGTTTGATCGCATTTTGTGACGAAACTATTATTATGAAAGGAAATATGATATCATTGGAAAGGGAATCCTTCAAATTACAACAATAGAACAATTGTGGGCTAGCGTCGAACGCCTCCACAATTCTCTTCGTTGTTTCTGCATCCGTGCTAATGCTAGGCCTTCCAGGAGGTTTGATTTTCTGCATCCTTCCCGTTTCCAGCAGTCGTTTTCTCCACTTTCCCACAGTCGACGACTGCAATGCTACGTTAAACTCACGTCTTGCCCGTCTTGCGGCCTCACGATCATTAGCATACGATATTGCCCATGCAGCAATTGTAATTTGCTGTTGCATATTCAGCGCCATTTTGACTAATGACGTAAGTTCTATACTGTTTTTGTTTTATTCCATTGTTGTAATTTGAATAATTGCCTTTCCAACGGTAATTTCATATTTCCTGTAATGGTAATATTTTCATCACACAACGCGATCAAACGTATAGCCATATTTATGATTCACCCCGGCGTCCAGATTTGAGAAGTTATCCTCTTACCACAATATTGACACTAGGTCACAAGATAGCAGTCTGCTAACAATTCCTCTTCATAGCACTTCCTCCTATTCTACTTCCTTCACAGTAGCCTCTGCCCGCTCCTGGAATCTCCTTCCTCAAGATATCAGGGGTTGCCGCACACTTGGCACCTGTAAGTCACGCTTATACAGTTACCTGTTGTCTAATAATTAATTTTTCTCTATTTATTTAATTTTATACTATGTCATTAATCTTTTCCTCGTTTTTTATATATCTTGTACATATTATATATTGAATTCGTTAAATTTAGAGTAAAACAAAATATATTATAAATATTAATTGTATTGTATTCATAACTTGTAATCGTTTGTATATATATATATATATATATATATATATATATATTGTAATTTAGATTTAAGACTATTTTTTTTGTTTGCATTTTTTTAAACCTGGTTGAGTGGTAGAGAAGGCCTTAAGGCCTTAACTCTGCCAGGTAAAATAAAGCTATTATTATTATTATTATTATTATTATTATTATTATTATTATTATTATTATTATTATTACGAAGTGTTAATGATACCATTTAGCTGCGGGATTTTACCATCGTCAAAATATTGAAATGTATCATGAAATGAACTAGTGGAAATATAATTTTACGTTGTAATCGTCAGACATGTTGAATTTTTCATAGAATAAGAGATATGAAGAGGGCATTTATTTCACGTATCAAAATCACATTTAAAATGCAAGGAACCTAAAAGCTAACCAAACCTAAATCATTTACTGTAAACTAAATCAATTACTCTAACCTAGGTAAATTCCAGTGAACGTTCCTTTTTATTATTTTACGCGGTTAAGCAAGTAAAATTCAAATGTTGACAATTGGTTGAAGCCACAGATATGGTCCACAGATATGCTGTATATGTACACAATGTGGTTTACACATTGTGCTCATTTGTGGTTTATCGCTGATCATCGGTGGTGTATCGCTGGTTAGAAGTGTGATAATAATCGATGGTTTATCGCTGGTTAGAAGTAAGAACTGTTGTAACCTTCGTGGTCATGACAGGAAATAGTCCCACTTTATTTTCATATGTACAGGAAAATAAATAAATGATCATTAATTTTCCGCAGTAAAATACGTTAAATATAATATTTCATTAATATTTATTGCAATTAGGTACTGTTAGAGTGCGTAAATAAAAAGACACTCTTCTCCCACCCGGCCCTGTCGACCAATACACGCCGAAAGCTACCCTGAAATATTTCCTACAGAAGGATTGTGGTGTATTAAGACTGTAAAAAATTATATTGCAGATTTTCCCGGATATAAGTATGATTAAGAAAGTTTTCTTGGGTTTTCCGCGTCATGGATCAGGAAAACAATAGAAATTGAGAAAATACATTCAACTACATACATCTTGAAAAAATATACTGTTATCGATAGGATAACAAAGAGAGCTTTACAGTTGTATGGACATGTACAACGGATGTCGGAAGAACAGTGGCCTAAACAGATGTTAGATTGGATGGTACCAGGCAGAAGGATGAGTGGGAGAAGTAGAAGGACATGGGATGAGGGAATATATGATGCCATGATGAAGAGCGGTATGAAAGAAGGGCAATGGGGAGATAGGAATCTATGAAAGGCAGGAATCAAAGGCGAACTGCTGTAAAGTGGAAAGCCTGTATTAAGTAAGTAATTTAATTACGCTTATTTCCCTACATATTTCAATGAGTGACATGTGGTTATCACATCGCCTTAATTGGACAACTGGTAGGCACTTGATATCTGCTCAATGTAATTGTAACAACTGTTCAATCATATAAATTTGAATTATCAAAGTGAGAATAAGTGCGATAGAATAACATTGTATTACTCAATAAAATTTTAAGTTGGTAACATTTTTACGTAATGAATTAAGTCGATTACTTTTCTTCCCTAGGGAAGTAAGTTGAGCAATTACATGCCGTTGTCAATGGATACCAAGGCCTCTCTGGCAAATTCAACTTATTTCCCTAAAAACAGAATTACACTGAGCAACAAAAAATATACTTTTTTGTCTCAGAAAGGAAAATATGCGATTCTGATAGTATTTTTTCTTCTGAATTAAAATCTGATATCGTTTTTTTTTCTCCATCACGCAAGGTTTCCGAGAGACAGGCATTTATAATTTCAAACACTTTAATATTTTCTACATTCGTAACTACACAATATTCGAACATACGAACTCACCTAGAAAAGTAAGAAATGACGATTTTTTGCTATATTTTGCCTCTTGATGGT
Organism: Diploptera punctata; assembly: GCA_030220185.1. Classification (NCBI taxonomy): domain Eukaryota; kingdom Metazoa; phylum Arthropoda; class Insecta; order Blattodea; family Blaberidae; genus Diploptera; species Diploptera punctata. The sequence continues at coordinate 946,680 of JASPKZ010003047.1, read as the reverse complement.
CCAACAATAATCGGCCAGCATATTAGGATTCCATTTGCCTTGATATCTCTTTTCCATAGCTGAAATCTCCTGAGTTAGCTCATTTGGTTTTATTTTACAATGGGCAAATGGACAAATGGACGAAGAAACGTTTATTAAAAAATTTTATTATTTAAATCCATCAATTGAAATTGAAATTGAAATAAAAAAAACTGTGGGTGACGGAGTAATTCGGAATACATATTTGAAAACACGATAAGAAACTGCATTAAATACAACTACTGGTACTCATGATACAAAAATCATGTTGACCAGTGTAATCAGGTCATTATTAGTATAGAAGCTAGAAAAACAATATTTTCCCGTTTTAAATATTGATAATCCAGAAATAGATCTGTATTTAGATTTTATGATAAGCTTTTAGGAACTGAAACTTGCATTTTCTTTTTTCTTTTTGCAGTTCTCTTTTAGTTGGTAGATGTTGGTGTCACACTGGGCGAATAAAAGCTCGACCAGTGTGAAGGCCGCAATCAATCTTTGAGCACCATCCCCTCCCTCTATGTCTCTCGTACATGTGGGGTACCGTTCGATAATGTAGGTTCATGGATTTCCCAGAGAGAGAGAGAGAGAGCTTATTTGTCTAGCGTATGTGCTGGATTAGCATTCCTCAAGTAGATTTTTATCTTTTCATCTCTAAAGCTAGTTAATCTGTGAATGCAGTTCATTGAAGTAGCATTTTGTTGGTTGCATTCCTTGAAATTCATATTGATTCACCGTTGAGGTTATGTAATAAGATGTTAATTATATAATTTTTACCTGGTAAGTTCTCATCTAAATTATTAAACTTCTTCATGTTATTCCAATATGGAGGCGTTTCGAAAACAGTGTTTCATCTTCTGCATTTTAACTGGAACTGGTGGCGTTGTATAGGTTGAGGTAGGAGGGGAAGGCAAGGCAAGGCAGGCAAGCAAAGGCAGGCAGGCATGGCAAGGCAAGACAAGACAGGCAATGCAGGCAAGGAAAGGCAAGGCAAGGTAGGCCGGCAAGGCAGGGCAGGCAAGACAAGGCAGGCAGACAGGCTGGCAAGGGAAGGCAAGGCAAGGCTAGGCATGGCAATGCAGCCAAGTCAAGTCAAGGCAGGGCAGGCAAGGCAAGGCAGGCAGGCAGGCAGACATACCAGGCAGGCAGGCAAAGTCGACAGGCAGGCAAGGTAGGAAGTCAAGGCAAGACAAGGCAAAGCATGGCAAGGCAAGGCAGGCAGGCAGACAAGCAAGGAAAGCAGGCAAATCAGGCAGGCAAGACAGGGCAAGGCAGACAAGCCGAGGCAAAGCGGGGCAGGGCAAGGTGGGGCGGGCAATGCAAGGCTGGCAAAACAAGGCAAGGCAGGATGGGCGGGGCAAGGCAAGTTAGGAGTGGCAAGGCAAGTTAGGAGTGGCAAGGAAAAGCAAGGCAGGAGGGGCAAGGCAAGGCAGGTAAGGCGTGAGGGGCAAGGCAGGAGTGGAAGGCAAGTCAGAAGGAGCAGGACAAGGCAGGAGGGGCAAGGCACGCAAGGCAAGGGAGGAGCGGCAAGGCAATACTGGAGGGGCAGGGCAAGGCAAGGCAAGTCAGGAGGGGCAAGGATAGGCAGGAAGGGCAAAGCAAGGCAGGAGTAGCGAGGTATGGCAGGTGGAGCAAGGGATGTCAAGGCATACCAGGCAAGGCAGGAGGAGCAATACAATGCTAGGCAGGAGGGGCAAGTCAAAGCATACAAGGCAAGGCAGACAAGGTTGGCAAAGCAAGGAAAGGCAAGGCAATACACGCAAGGCAATGCATGGCAGGCAAGGCAAAGCAAAGCAAGGGAGGCAAGGCAAGTCAAGGCATACAAGGTAAGGCAAGGGAAGAGGGGCAATGCAAGTCAAGGCAGGAAGTGCAAGGTAAGGCAGGCAAACCAGGTAGGCAGGCAAGGCAAGACAGGCAAGTCAAGGCAAGGCAGGAGGGACAAAGCAAGGCAAGGGAAGGCTAGGCAGGCAAGGCAAGGTAAGGCATGGCATGATGGGCAAGGCAGGATGGTCATTGCAAGGCACGAGGGGCAAGGCAAGGCAAGGCAGTAAGGGCAAGGCCAGACAGGATGGGCAACGCAAGCAGGCGACTCAAGGCAGGCATGGCAAGACTAGGCATGGCAATGCAGGCAAGGCAAGGGAGGCAGGCAGTTATACAGGCCAGGCAGACAAGGCAGACAGACATTCAAGGCAAGGCAGGCAGACATGACCAGGGAGGCAGAGGGGCAAGGCAGGCAAAGTAGGCAAGGCAAGTAAGGCAGGGAAGACAAGGAAGGGTAAGCAAGGCAAGGGAAGGCAGGAGGGGCAATGCAAGTCAAGGTAGGGGCAAGAGAAGGCAGGCAGGCAACAAGGCAAGTGAAGGCAAGGCGAGGCAAGGCAAGGCGAGGCAAAGTAAGAGGGGTAAGGCAAGGGAAGTCAGGCAGGCAAGTCAAGGCAGGAGGGGCAATTCAAGGCAAGGCAGTAGGAGCAAAGCAAGTCAAGGCAATCAGTAGGGGAAAGGCCAGGCAAGGCAGTAGGTACAAGGCCAGGCAGGAGGGGCAAGGCAAGGCTAGGCATTGGAATGCAGGCAAGGCAAGGTCAGGCAATGCAGGCAGGCAGGCAAGGTAAAGCAGGGCAGCAAGGCATGGCAAGGTAGGGCAGGCAAGGGAAGGTAGTCAGGCAAGGGAGGCAGGCAGACAAAGCAGGCAAGGCAAGGCAGGGCAGGCAAGGCAAGGCAAAGCAAGGCAGTCAAGGCAAAGCAGGGCAGGGCAAGGCCTGGCAGGGGAATGCAAGGCAGGAGGGGCTAGGCAAGGCAAGGCAGGAGGGACAAGGCAAAGCAGGAGGGGTAAGGCAAGGCAAGGCGAGGAAAGACAGGCAATTCAATGCAGGCGAGGCAAGTCAGGAGGGGCAAGACAAGGCATGCATGGCAGGAGGGGCAACGGAAGGCAAGGCAGGAGGGTCAAGGCAAGGCAAGAAAATTTTTGGACTAAGAAACAGGTAACTGCAGAAGACTTCATAACAGTAAGCTACATGATATTTATAAGAAACCAGATACCGTATAATAAGAACAATTTAATTCCTACAGACTGAGTTGGCAGGACATGTGGCACGAATGGGGAATAAATGAGGGACTTGAAAACTTCTTGTAGGAAAACCAGAGGGAAAACGCCCAGTTGGTAGACCAAGAATGAGGTGAGAGAATAACATTAACCATGATTTAAGGGAAGTAGATTATACAGGGGATGACTAAAAACATTAGCTGAAAATACGGATGTATGGAGAGCTGATTTCCTCGCCGCCGGTTTGGATAGTGCCAGGGAGTCAGTTTTTATTCAGGTATCTTAATTTTGCTATTGAAATGTGTTGAATGTAACAGTGAGTCGATAATGGGTTGTCGTACAGTTATCGACGAATGAAATGATGGAATACATGTCAAGTTCTTCATGACTAGTGACTTGTCAGAGCTTCTATGATCGATTTTTCACTTTAATAATTTATTAAGTTTGGAACTGAACTTATTTGGATATCAAGGAGACAGATAAAATACATTACAATTTTCGACTCAGCCATATGTGAACTTCAATAATGCACGAGTAATTTGAGAGGTAGAATTTCAGATATCCTGCTAGAATTTGGAATTTATATATCTCTTCCGATCTAAGTTCCGTTGTAACGAAAACAAAGAAGATGTATGACTGCATTTTTATTGATCAAATAATGGTTTCACATTTAAGCGCGTAAGAAAATATAGTTCCCTGACACTCGGAATAAAAGGGATAAAAATACGCATTATCTAGAACATGTCTATGTAAGGTATATGAGAAAATCTTAAAATACAGGGCTATTCAGAAAGAAGGAACATACTTCAAGCATTTATTTCTTCCAAACTATAAGAAATAAAAACACAATTACAACGTTCCTGGAAGGAGAAAAGTTCAAATTCCACTATTTTATGCATCCAATATGAGCACTGTGTGTTTAACGACAAATACCAAAACGGTGGTTCATATATTGGCACACATGAATCAGCTGGTCTCTAGTTATCGAATTCACAACTCAAACAATTCAATGTTGCAGATTTTCAACAGTCTTAGGCATAGGGGGGATAAAAACAAGGTCTTTTACGTAACCCCACAGACAAAAATCACACGGGTAGGTCGGGTGACCTGGGAGGCCACCGGTAATGAAGTTGATCTTCTGCTCCTCCTCTTCCAATCCAACGTCCCGTTGTGTCGCCATTTTAATATAAATAATCAACATAAGTAACAGCGCCAATGCGGCCGTGATAGTAACTTCAAACATTTCAAACGTTGAAATTGGGTTTATATTTTTTGTAGTTTGGAAGAAATAAATGTTTGAAGTCTTCTCCTTCTTTCTGAATGACCCTCTATATAATTACAATTTTAATACATCGAATATGTATTGTTTTATTCTTACGCATGCGCAATGCAGAATATCTTGGATTTCAATTGTTTCAGAATGGCAAAATTTCTATAGAATTTCTTAAACATTAGAAAGCAAAGCATTTTTGAAAAGCGAAGAGAATCACATTATTTTGACTATTTAACTCATGCCCCAAATGAGAGTCAACCAATCACATTTCAATGATTTTTTATTTACAACCAATCACAGTCGTGTTTCCCCTAAAATGTATCAACTAAAGTTTATCATAATAAAGAAAGCACCTCCTTTTTACCATTCTGAATAGGTCATAGCATTATTTTGCAGTGACTGACTCTCCAAGTATCAGATTGTATATATGGTGCATGAATGTCAACAGAAAGCGCATGCGATAGATAATATAAAAACATTTATAACAATTAATTATGCCAAAAAGAAAAAAGAAACCACTATTTGCACATTCTTAAACGAATTATTTTCCAGGAAATTACATTGCAGAAAAATATAATTGACATATTTACATCATAGGACATCCAATTAATTAATACCTATAACGTTGGTTATAAATTTCTCCACTAGGGTGCATTATTACAATATTGCGATCCTTTGACAATAAATAATATTATGATCTGGTTACAGTGGTGAACAAAAGAAGCAGATGAGCGTACCAATCGTTTCTCATTTGTTTTCAAACATCGCCGTTTACTTTAAATATATAAATATTTTAAAATAACTATAGTTAAATAATGATTTGTGAGTAAACAGCTTAATTTTATTCATTACATAGTCTTAAGAAATGCCACTCTTGATTTCCAAATTCTCTAGATAAATTTGGAAGCCACTCGTGGCATTACTTATGAATATTTTCAAATACTTTAGTGAAATCTCTCGGCTTTTCGCGATTCTTCCAGTATAGAAGCTTCTAGCATCGAACTTTCCTGACATGGCTTAGAGAATCTTCCGGAACCGAAGTCTAAAAGCATAGACCACTATGCGGGTCTTTCAACTCGCGAGTAAACGACCCACGAATCTATTTCCATCAATGCGAGACAACCATCCTCGTCGTTTCTCACGAAATTCAGACATTGCTTCACAATATGATTGGAAAAGCTTTGGCTCAGGATATGGATGTATGGAGAACATTGTATCGGATCGTACTTGAAACTCCGAGTTCGGTCGTGTCAGTGAGAGAGTGAATTGGTTAGTTAATAATCAGGTTCTTTTTATTCGTGATTGTATTGGGCGGTATGCATACTGATTTATGCACAGTGTTTACCTGTATACGTGCCTTGTATTTCTGGAATGGAACTCCCCTATCGCTCGTGGTTTTGTATGACGCTAACGAGCTATTATGTACTCTGTTCACTTTTTTCTCTGACGTCTGTGCTGACCGCTCATACACGCAGAATTCAAAATTAATACCAAGTTCAACAGAACATGTATTGGACTACACACCCTGATATATGTATATAAAATGTAAAGTAAAGTAATCCCACTACAGGCCTCGGGAGGCCCTTGGGGCAGTAGGAGGTTAAGGCTCCCACTTTTTCTAGACTATCGGCACTTGTTGTCAGCCCTGCGTGACGGCCGCCTTTACCCCCAGAACAAACGTCTGGTACTCATTTCCGTTAGAGGCTGAGTCAACCCTAGGGCCATAGTGCCGCCAGAAGGTTTTGGTCAGTTTAAAAATCCTGACCCCACCGGGACTTGAACCCTCGACCTTCCGACTTGTAGCGCAGTGCCTTAACCACTACGCTAATACAGAGTGAAAATTATTTAAACCGACAAACTCTGGGAGGTTGTAGGGGACGCCAAAACAAATATTTTTCCCTAATGTCATTTTTTTCCTATGGGGATTATTTAAACCGGTAGAGATTCTGGGGACACGCCGTAGCGTAGTGGTTAAGGCACTGAGCTACAAGCCGGAGGGTCGAGGGTTCAAGTCCCGTTGGGGTCAGGATTTTTAAACGGACCCAAACCCTCTGGCGACACTATGACCCTGGGGTCGACTCAGCCTCTAACGGAAATGAGTACCAGACGCTTGTTCTGGGAGTAAAGGCGGCCGTCACGCAGGGCTGACAACCCGGCTGACATAAAGTGCCGATTGTCTAGAAAAAGTGGGAGCCTTAACCTCCTACTACCCCAAGGGCCTCCGGCCCTGGTGTGGGATCACTCACTCAGAGGAAGATTTCTCTAGCGGCAAATTAATTAAACTAACAAACACTTTTGCATTTTTTATTACCAAGAGACAACACATTAACACAACGCAATTACTTAAATTACGGTAGAGGTTCAAAAATGCCTCCATTGACATGTAAACAAAGGTTACACCGGCGGGTCATGTTCTGTCTAACACGGGCGAAAACTCCAGGAGTACCGTTAATTGCTCCTGCTGCTGCTACTATCCGGGCAACCAAATCTTTTTTAACCGATGCAACAGGAGTTGTGTAAACAAGGTTGCGCATCTCTCCCCACATAAAAAATCCAAAGGGGTCATATCTGGGGATCGAGCAGGCCATGGTACAGGACCACCTCTACCAATCAACTTTTCTGAAAACCGTTGTTTCAAGAATCGACGCACACAACGACTGAAATGTGCCGGCGCCCTGTCATGTTGGAACCACATGCGTTGTCTTGTAGGAAGCGGGACGTCTTCTAGCAATTCTGGCAATGCTCTGGCGAGAAAATTGTAATAGTGCCTGCCATTTAATGGTCTAGGTAGGAGATATGTCCCAATTAAACAGTCCCCAACAACACCGGCCCACACATATCAGCGTACTCACTCCAGGTGTATCGCTCCATTAGTAAACAAATACAATTCACTACACATTTTTCCGGCACCAGTGATTTGTCTTCAATTTCGTTTTATAACTTTCCTCCATTTGGCTCTATTATAACACAGTTCTTCCTCTATTTCCCAGTCCTTCAAAGTTTCTCAGATCCCTTGGATCCATGTGAGATTTCGTCGTCCTTTCCATCTCGTTCCTGATGGTGTCCATTCCATTACTTTTTTGTAATCTTTCATCCTCCATTCGCTTAATACGCCCGTGCCATTTTAGTTGTTTTTCTTGGATAAATTCTAAAATCTAGTTTTGCACTTTCATGTTATAACATCATTTCTAATTTTCTCTGTCCTTGATATCCTACCAGATCTTGTCCAATAGTCCATTTCTGCCACCATTAGTTTTCTTTTCATCTGATAATTCATAATCCAAACCTCTGAACCATAAGTCATAATACTTCTAACTATTATTTTAAAATAGTTAACATTAGTTTCTATATATATATATATATATATATATATATATATATATATATATATATATATAATGTTTATCCTATAATATTCCATTCTGGGCAGATATTACATATTTTCCTGAATTTATCTTTCATCTTATGTCCCTTTCCTGCTTCCCATCTTCTGTAATTTTTATTCCCAAATAATTCCTCTATGTGTTTAATTAATAATAATCCACCCATCCATAGAAATTCTGCCCTAAGGCAGATCCTTCACTACAATCATATCATTTTCATGCTATTCTTGCAGCTTTACTAGGGAATTGTAAGTATGATAGCTTCCCGTTGCTTTCCACACCGGTGAAGGATGATGATGACGATGATGATAATGATAAGGATGATGATGATGTCCATTTGATTAATAATAATAATAATAATAATAATAATAATCCCGATTCCGATTGAGGGTCTTTCCACTTTTCAGCGGTTGCCCTTTTACCAGCCGGCTGCTGGCCCTTCACATCCACATGTGTCAATCACAGAGGTAGATGATCAACAGCCAGTGTAGGGGTGACATGTGGTTAGCATGTCGAGTCCCCCAGCCGTTATAGCTGGTTCCTCAACCTGGAGCCGCTACTTATTGTAGCTACCCAATTGCCTCACGATGCTGGGTGGGCACCGGTCCCATACTGGCCGAAATACCATGAGAAAATTTCTTCCCCCATGTAGACTCGAACCAGCGCAAGTCCCGTAGCTCTGCGCCAAGGATTCCTACCTTAACCGCTCGGCTACGGCGCGGGACATAATAATAATAATAATAATACCCCCATTTCATCTTCCAGTTTCAAATCTTGATGAATGTGTCCTTTTTTTTTTTCTGCATATTCACGTCAGAAAAATAATTGTATAAATTTGACTTGCTGAAGAATTGGCTTAGTTTGCGCCATCCCTGCATGACGGACTCTTTTACTTTCATTTTTCACCTGAGTGTGGTTTTCAACTTGAGTTAGTTATTGGTTTTTGGAAGAGAAGCAATCCAATTAATGTTGCTGGAGGCTAAGAAACATGGAATTCCAGTGAGTTGGTATGTAGGATCAGGAATTCATCTCTCGTGGACCACATCCCTTGTAGCGGCAGGAACAGGAGTGAAATGGGGTGTATAATTGAGAAGTTGATACAATCAGGATGTAAATCTGCGATAATGGAATAAACTGCTCCATCAGACAGTAATAGGGAGAAGGGCATTTTACCCTGCAATAAAATTTGTTAATTTTTATCGAAAAGATGCAATTACCCTTGTTTAATCTTGTTACTGGCAGCCTGGCTATGCAATTAGTTTATGAACAAGTTTGTAAGGCTTGATATTCTGTCAGATTACATCCCAGATTGTAAATTGTAAAATAGTTTAAAATTAAATGAAATTAAAAAGTTATATTAAAAAACAAATCCTAGTGCAGAATCTTGTGTTACCACACTTCGATTATTGTGACATTATATATAATGATCTAAACTATGCCTTGTCGCAGAGACTGCAGCGTGTTCATAATGCTTGCATTCGATTCATTTTCAATATCCGCCGTTATGACCATATTTCTGAACACTTTAATAACCTCTCTTGGCTCCGTCTTACTGACAGACGTAAATTGCACTCTCTTTCGCTACTTTTCAAGCTTCTGAATTCCTGCATTCCTACTTACCTGGCGTCCAGATTTGAGAAGTTATCCTCCTACCACAATATTGACACTAGGTCACAAGATAGCAGTCTGCTAACAATTCCTCTTCATAGCACTTCCTCCTATTCTACTTCCTTCACAGTAGCCTCCGCCCGCTCCTGGAATCTCCTTCCTCAAGATATCAGGGGTTGCCGCACACTTGGCACCTTTAAGTCACGCTTATACAGTTACCTGTTGTTTAATAATTAATTTTTTTTCTCTATTTATTTAATTTTATACTATGTCATTAATCTTTTCCTCGTTTTTTATATATCTTGTACATATTATATATTTAATTCGTTAAATTTAGAGTAAATCAAAATACATTATAAATATTAATTGTATTGTATTCATAACTTGTAATCGTTTATATATATATATATATATATATATATATATATATATATATATTGTAATTTAGATTTAAGACTTTTCTTTTGTATTTTTTTAAACCTGGTTGAGTGGTAGACAAGGCCTTAAGGCCTTAACTCTGCCAGGTAAAATAAAGCTATTATTATTATTTTATTACGACTATTAGAGAATAAAGTTGTAAGGAAATGGGTATTCCTATAGGAGGAAAAGTACTGCATTCATTGTTGTTTGCAATTATTTTTGCAGGGGATGAAGATGATATGAAATATAATATGATGCGGCCATGAACCTAGGGGTTCGATAGTGCTAGTGAGTAAGTAAGTAAGGAAAGTAATGGAAGAATATAAAAAAATGGGGACTGAATATAAATTTACAGAAAACAGAATATATGTGTTTGGGAAAGGATGTGGATGACCTCATACTTGAAACAGGGAAAATAAAAAAGTGTGAATTTTTAAAATATCTTGGGTCAATAATTGCAAGTTTAGGTACCTGTGAGAGAGATGTACAGACTAAAATTGCAATGGTAAAAAATGCAACTAAGACATTACATGGAATAATTTGGAATAAAAATATTACAAAGGAAACTAAAATGAAAATTTATAAGAGCATAATACACAATATTTTGTCATATGCAAGCGAAACTCCCACTTTTTCTGGACAATCGGCAGTTTATGTCAGCCCTGTGTGACGGCCGCCTTTACCCCCAGAACAAGCATCCGGTACTCATTTCCGTTAGAGGCTGAGTCGACCTCAGGGCCATAGTCCCGCCAGACGGTTTGGGTCAGTTTAAAAATCCTGACCTCAACGGGACTTGAACCCCTCGACCCTCCGGCTTGTAGCTCAGTGCTCTAGTGATAATGAATTCATTTGTTTACTCTCATATTGTGTTTGGATAGCTTGGCTTGTATCAACGCTGAATATGAATAATTACGTCATAAAGGTTTTAATCAGTTGTTTGTTGATTTTGTATTAATTTTAATCACTGATGAGTTCTAATTTAAATATAAATTATTAATTGATTCTTAGCGAGTTTGTTTAACAAATGAATCTGTTATATTTGTATACTTTAGAAGCCAGTATATTATGTACCGGTACATTAAAAAATGATAAATGGGCTTTGGAAATATCAATAAAACTGAACATATTTTGACACGTGTCGGCCGTGGTGGACTCGTAGTTATGTTCTTTCTCTCTGGTCACGAAGAACGCGGGTTCAAATCCAGCCTGGTTCGATGGATTTATTTTATGATGGAAAGATTCAAGGAACAAGTCCTCCGGGAGGGACTTTAAGCCGTGAGTACCGAGACTGAAGATTTTCAGGCTCGTAAAAGAACCACAAGCCTGAATAAAGAGACCATTGTGCAAAATTTACCGACCTTGTTAATCATAAGTAATGCCACGAGTGATTTCCAAATTAACCATAAATTCACGACTCACGAAGTGAGGAGTGAATTTATCTAGAGAATTTGGAAATCAAGAGTGGCGTTTGTTAGGACCATTTAACGAATAAAATTAAGCTGTTTACTCACAAATAATTATTTAATTATATTTATTTTAAAATATTTATATATTTAATGTAAACTGCGGTGTTTGAAAACAAACGAGAAACGATTGGTAAGTTTCATTTGCTTCTTTTGTTCATCACTGCAATCAGATCATATTATTTATTGCCAAAGGAACGCAATATTGTAAGAATGCACTCTAGTGGAGAAAAAATAAAACACATCAAACTGTATATTAATTCATTTCTGGTGTCCTATGATGTAAATATGACAATTATATTTTTCTAGAATGTTATTACCTTGGGAAAAATGTATTTAAGAAAGTGTAAACAGTGGTTTCTATTTCTGGTGATATAATCAATTGCTACAAATGTGTTTATATTAACTCCCGCATGTGTTATGTGTTGACATTCATGCACTATATATACAATCTGGTAGCCGTATTTCTTACGGAGTCAGTCACTGCAAAATAATGCTATGGCCTGTTCAGAATATTGAAAAGGAAGTGCTTTCGTTATTATGATAAACTTTAGTTGATAAATTCTAGGCGAAACACGACTGTGATTGGTTGTAAATCCAAAATCATTGAAATGTGATTGGTCATTGACTCCCATTTAGGGCATGAGTTAAATAGTCTAGGGAAATAAGCGCAACTAAATTAACTTGGTCTAGTAACTCCTAGCAAAGGAGAGGGCAAGCCTATTACGCCATTGTAGATTATAGATTTTGACACGTAGAAATATATTATCGGTATATAATGATAACACTGAGCAACAAAAAAGAAACTTTTTTTTTTACTCAGAAAGAAAAATATGTGATTGTGATAGTATTTTTTGTCCTGAATTCAAATATGATATCGGTTTTACTCCATCACGCAAGGTTTCCGAGAGACAGACATTTATAATTACAAACACTTTAATATTTTCTACATTCGTATCTACACAATATTCGAACATTCGGACTCACCTAGAAAGTAAGAAATGACGATTTTCTGCTATATTTCGCCTGTGGAGCATCCCTCTTGGTGGTCCAACAATAATCGGCCAGCATATGATGATTCTATTTATTTTGATATCTCTTTTCCATAGCTGAAATCTCCTGAGTTAGCTCATTTGGTTTTATTTTACAATGGACAAATGGATGAAAAAAAACGTTTATTAAAAAATAATTATTTAAATCCATTAATTGAAATTGAAATAAAAAACAGTGGGTTTGTCAATAACTGCCCATTTCCATTGTGAATAACAGTTATATATTATAGTATACCGTAATATAAACCAAAATTGTGTATTGCTTGTTTATCATAAGTAATGCCACGAGCGATTTCCAATTTATCTAGATAATTTGGAAATCAAGAGTGGCATTTGTTAGGACTATTTAACGAATAAAATTAAGCTGTTTACTCACAAATCATTATTTAACTATAGTTATTTTAAAATATTTATATATTTAATGTAAACGGCGATGTTTGAAAACAAATGAGAAACGATAGGTACGCTTCATCTGCTCCTTTTGTTTATCACTGCAACCTGATCATACTATTTATTGCCAAAGGAACGCAATATTGTAAGAATGCTCTCTAGTGGAGAAAAAATGAAACACATCAAACTGTATATTAATTAATTTCTGATGTCGTATGATGTAAATATGACAATTATATTTTTCTGGATTATTCCCTGGGAAAAAATACATTTAAGAAAGTGCAAACAGTGGTTTCTTTTTTGGTGGTATAAAAAATTGCTACAAATGTTTTTATATTAACTCGTGCAAGCGCTATGTGTTGACATCTATGCACTATATATACAATCTGGTAGCCGTATTTCTCACAGGCTCGGTCACTGGTAAGACCTGTTCAGAATATTAAAAAGGAGGAGCTTTCTTTAGTATGGTAAATTTAACACTGATAAATATTTCGTGAAACACGACTGTGATTGGTTGTAAAACAAAAATCTTTGAAACGTGATTGGTCATTGACTCCCATTTGGGGCATGAGTTAAATAGTGAATGTAACGTTTTTTCTTGCAGTAACACAAGATGTCTGTTGGCCTTCATGGAATGTTTAGTGTAATGATAGTAGGTGTATACAACGAGGTTAATAATACACTCAATTCTAAGCACAAAAGAAAACTTTACTTTTATCTGCGGTTTAAGCGACGAACGCCAAGGACTTGTAGTGGAAGTCTAGACCTTGCAGAAAAATAATGATCAAAGATTTTCCTCCATTTTGTCTTAGTAATGCTCCTCTGGGAAAAACGCACAAAGAAATCCATTCATAAACTTTTCTCACAATTCTAAAGAAATGGGTAGCCCGTTCAATTCAAGAACATTGACCCAAAATACATTTCAGCATCTTAATTTTTGTCCCTGATTAAAATACACCCAAAGAAGATTCAATCAGAGTGAACTTCATTTAGAAGGATCTATATTGAACTTTGTGTTTTACAATTCAGAGCAGATTTTTATATTTTCCATTATACATTATGATAACTGAACAATGCATATATCCATCCATCGATGGTAATTCTGGCCGAGGGCTGGTCTTTCAGTGCAATCATAGCATTTTCGTGCTAAGCTTTACAGCTTTACTAGGGGATTGTTGATGTGGTAGTTACCCGTTGCCTTCCACACCGGTGAAGGATGATGATGATAATGATAAGGATGATGGTGATGATGGCCGGATGATTTTCGGGGACCGTTGGACCCTAAGCTTCCTGAGTTTCTTACAGGTGAGAAAAAAACCCGAAAAAACCTCACCCAGTAGCCTGTCCCGACCGGGAATCGAACCCGGGCCCGCTGCGTGACAAGGCAGCATGCAACCACGAGACCACAGCGGTGGATATATATATATATATATATATATATATATATACACTAGGTCCACCGCTGTGGTTTCCAGGTAGCGTGCTGCCTTGTCACGCAGCGGGCCCGGGTTCGATCCCCGGTCGGGGCAGTTTTTCTGGGTGAGGTTTTTATCGGGGTTTTTCCTCACCTGTAAGACAAATGTCAGGAAAACTTTAAGGCCCAAACGGTCCCCGAAATCATATGGCCGTCATCCTTATCATTATCATTCTTACCATTATCATTATCATCATCATCCTTCACCGGTGTGGAAAGAAACGGGAAGCTACCACACCTACACAATTCCCTAGTAAAGCTGCAAGCATAGTATGAAAATGCTATGATTGCAGTGAAGGACCTACCTTCGGGCAGAATTACTATGGATGGATATACAGTCCCGGCCACGCGTTGCTGTGCCTAAGGTATACATTACAAAATTTAATTAAGTTGCTGTCTTTCAGCCAGATTACTTAAAACTAATACTTACACACAAAATTAATAATATTGAAAATAAAATAAACATTGAACACACTTAAATTATGAAATAATCAATATTTGTAATTCAATTGAAATTCGCGGTTGCAACAAAAAGCACAGCCATCTGGATTTATCTTTGTTAAATAATAAACCAATTACCTTACTAAATTACCTTACAACGCCATCTGTTAGAATCGTATGGAACTCACAGATAATTATAACCCTTTGTTAAATAATAAACAAATAATTTGCAATACAAAAATAATGCGACTATAAATTTAGTTATAAACTACCCTAAGTCTTAAGTTGGGTCAAACTGCACAAAGTGTACACAATTTTATTAAAATTGGTTCAGTAGTTTAGGATTCCATCGCGGACAAACAACGTGACACGAAATTTTTATATATATATATATATATATATATAGTAAACTCGGTAAATTTCGTGACATGGAAAATTTCGTTATATTTTTTCTTTCGTTTGTAATGAACTTGTACTGGCAAAAAAAAAAAAATTCTGCCTCGTAGATGGCAGAAAGTCTACTTTCTTGCTGTGTTTTCATATTTGTGATAACAGCACTTATTGGGTGTATTTTATGTTAAATTGAGAGGAAGTGTTTTCATTCATGTTAGCAGTTGTTTGATTTAATACTTGTCTGGGTTTGAACAACATTTTTGAGTAATATTCTTCGGCGTCTTTTAGCTCATTTATGCCAAGAAGATCGGGATGAGTAGATTCCCAGGCATCACCATCTAATCAGCACGGGAATCTTAAAATAATTACGATATACATTTATAAATATTATTCATTTTACTTATTCAACTAATCAAAATAAGTAATATAATTTTCGTCTTTCAGCTCATTTGTGCCAAGAAGTTCGGGATGAGTAGATTCCCGCAGAACGCCGGGTAAACAGCACGGGGTATCTAAAAATAATTACGATATGAATGTTTCCCTTTACTTATTTAAGTAAGTCCTCATCTAGAGGATATGTAGATGGCGTCCACAAGGTGCCCAAGCTGAGCATAACATTTCTTCCACTTACTTGTGTTTTGCACTCTTTTAACTTTACTATCTAACCTCCCTTGGTTAACTCTTGTTTTTTCGATCCCGACGCTATTAGGGCATCCGAGGGCTAGGGAGTCTTTCCTTTCTTCCATTTCTTCTTTCCTTTATTTTCTTTTCTTCTCCAGAAAAGCCTGACCAGAGGCTATAAGATGGCAGCCCCATCACTGGTCTTGCCTTCCTTTGGCCAGCAACCAATCGAAGGGACTATTATTATGCTTTCAAATCTCATATGAGAATTTTCTGGAAGGATCAAACTATTTACGCTGGAGGGAATATTTTCTATAGGATCGTAACAGGCCTTGGCCTAATACTTGGAAGGAAGAAGAAGAAGAAGACATAAAAGACATTAATTTTCGTATTTCAGCTCATTTATGTCAAGAAGATCGGGTTAAGTAGATTCCCGGGCAACGCCGGGTAAACAGCACGGGGCATCTAAAAATAATTACGATATGAATGTTTCTCTTTACTTATTTAAGTAAACATAAAAGGCATTAATTTTCGTATTTCAGCTCATTTATGTCAAGAAGATCGGGTTAAGTAGATTCCCGGGCAACGCCGGGTAATCAGCACGGGGTATCTAAAAATATAAATTTATAATTACTTTTCCTCTTACTTATTCAACTACATATCAAAGCTCAGTAATTTTCATTTATTTAGGCGCAGCAGAGCATGCCGGGAATTAGCTAGTATATAATGTTAAACAGTTTTATATATTTTAAATTTGACTTTTTTTTTAGAGAATTTGGGACAACTGCTGTAATGTATTCTATTTTTCCTTCCTAAGCCGTTAGTTTATGCTGATGATGTAGTACTACTGGCCGATAGCGAGGAGATACTAAAGGCCAACACGCACACACTATTGAGTAACACTAAGAAATTAGGACAGGAAGTAAATATCAATAAAACTAAATATATGGTCACACGTAGAAATACATTATATAGGGTGGACCGCTCGAATGGACCTAATTTCAATTGCTTGTTACTGGCAAACGGTTGAAGATAGAAACTTAAAACAACGTTCATATTACAGAAAAACTCACCAAGTTTTGATATCCAGATCACCACATCTCTATATGAGCCCCAGCAGTCACTGTGACGATATCAAAGCGATGAACAATTTCTTGCCAAGTACGTTGGAGTATGTCTTCTGGAATGTTCTCAATAGCCTCTATGATGCGCTCACGAAGATCACGAAGGTCTTTGACTGGGGTGGTGTAAACTTTATCTTTGACATAGCCCCAGAGAAAGAAATCCAGTGGTGTTAAATCGGGAGATCTCGGGGGCCACGCGATTGGTCCTCCCCTACCAATCCAACGGCCAGGGAAAATGTTGTCCAAAGTCGTACGAACTTCATTGGACCAGTGGGGAGGAGCACCATCTTGCTGGAAAACGATGTTAGGCTGCAGTTGTTCAATTTGTGGAAAGAAGAACTGCTCCAGCATGTCAAGATATGTGGTACCACGAACAGTTTTCTCGGCGAAGAAAAACGGTCCAATGACCTTATTATGTGACAAACTGCACCAAACATTCATCTTCGGACTATCACGAACATGCTCTTGAATAGCGTGAGGATTCTCCGATCCCCAGATCCGCACATTATGCCGGTTTACCTTGCCTGACAAATGGAAAGTGGCTTCGTCCGAGAAGAAAATCTTGGTCATGAAGTCAGGATCAGCGCCGAGACGGTCCAGCATCGTATTGGCGAATTCCACTCGTTTCGGCATGTCATTCGGCTCCAGACGTTGCACTAACTGCACTTTATATGCGTGCAGTTTGAGGCGTTTGTGGACAATCCGTTGTAATGTCGATTTTGGTATTTGAAGTTCCCGCGAAGCTCTTCTTAATGACTTCCGGGGGGTTTCGCTCAAATGCGGCTTGAACATTTGCTACCATTTCATCGGATGCTCTGCGACCACCACCATGCTTCTTCAACACAGATCCTGTAGCTAATAATGTATCACGCCACTTCTTTATGCTTCTAGCAGTTGGAGCATCACGGTTAAACACACGCCGGAACTCCCTTTGAACTCTAATGATTGATTTAAACTCCGCATACCACAAAACAGCTTGCGCTTTCATCTGCGGAGTCGCCATTTTCACAAACAATTAAATCTAAGAACGAGAAACGTATCTTTGTGCCATCTACCGACAGGATTCGAAACTTGGAGAGTTTTTCTGTACTATGAACGTTGTTTTAAGTTTCTATCTTCAACCGTTTGCCAGTAACAAGCAATTGAAATTAGGTCCATTCGAGCGGTCCACCCTGTATAATGAAAATGGACAGCTAATGACAAATGAGGGAAATTTTGAGGAATTGGCTGAATTCAAATACCTAGGAACAATAATCACAAATAGGAATGAGATGCACAAAGAAATTAAACATAGGCTCAATTCTGGAAATGCGTGCTATTATGCATTGCAGAGACTCTTGATGTCCCAACTCCTTTCAAAAAACGTTAAACTGAAGATATATAGAACTATTATTCTACCAGTTATATTATATGGGTGCGAAACATGGACTCTTACTTTAAGGGAGGAAAGGAGATTACGAGTATTTGAGAATAAAGTTCTTAGGAAAATTTTTGGACCAAAGAGAGATGAACAGACAGGTGAATGGAGAAGACTACATAACAATGAACTACATGGTCTTTATAGGAAGCCAGATATAATAAGAACAGTTAAGTCCCGTAGACTGCGATGGGCAGGAAATGTTGCGCGTATGGGGAATGAAAGACATGCATGGAAACTTCTTGTAGGAAAGCCAGAAGGAAAACGCCCAGTTGGTAGACCAAGAATGAGGTGGGAGAACAACATTAACTATGATTTGAGGGAAGTAGATTATACAGGGAATGATTGGAAAGCATTCGCTCAGGATAGGGATGTATGGAGAGCTTATGTCCGTGCGGCCATGAACCTACGCGTTCGATAGTGCCAGTGAGTAAGTAAGTAAGTAATTATTCTATTCTCGATCCGAAATCTAATTTCCCACTGAGCATTTATTACTTGGTAGCTTATTTGAAAATAGTTTTACAGCAATTTCCATCCATTCGAACTGACCTTTTTTGATAATTAAGGGAGTTTACAATCAATGGAAGTGCAGGTGCATTATACAATCCAATTTTCGTTTCTGGAGGTTGGTAATTGATTAATGCATTTGAGAATACATTATTCATTGCTTCACTGAAATTGTAACAGAACGGGAATTTTACAATGCATTGCACAGTGCTAACAGCCTTCTGAAGTAGTGCTTCCAATTTAATTACATTGAGTGGTTGGTAAAATTTGGGCCATATGAGTTGTGTAGACGGAACATTCTTTTCATATCGGAAATCTATGTTCGATTCTGCTTTTAAATGTATTTCTTATTTATTAGTTTCTGATTAAATTGAAGTGGGCTATCGAATATCTTAAAACCTCCATATACATGTATAAAATGATTGGGTACACGATTGTGTATGTTCAACATAGCTCTATTGGCTTATACTATTTAACTCATGCCCCAAATTGGAGTCAATGACCAATCACATTTCAATGATTTTTTATTTACAACCAATCATAGTCGTGTTTCGCCTAGAATTTGCCAACTAAAGTTTATCATAATAAAGAAAGCACCTCCTATTTAACATTCTGAATAGGTCATAGCATTAGTTTGACCCTCCATGAAATGCGGCTACCAGATTGTATATATAGTGCATGAATGTCAACACATAGCGCATGTGGGAATTAGTATAAAAACATTTGTAGCAATTGATTATACCACCGAAAAAATAAACCACTGTTTTCACTTTATTAAATGTATTTTTTCCCAGGTAATAAGATTCCAAAAAAATATAATTGTCATATGACATCATAAATGAATTAATATACAGTTTCATGTGTTTCATTTTTTCTCCACTAGAGTGCATTCTTACAATATTGCGTTCCTTTGGCAATAAATAATATGATCTGGTTGCAGTGACGAACAAAAGAAGCAAATGAACCGTACCAATCGTTTCTCATTTGTTTTCAAACATCGCCGTTTACATTAAATATATAAATATTTTTAAAATAACTATAGTTAAATAATGATTTGTGAGTATACAGCTTAATTTTATTCGTTAAATAGTCCTAACAAATTCCACTCTTGATTTCCAAATTCTCTAGATAAATTGGAAATCACTGGTGGCATTACTTATGAAAATCCTTCGGTTATACAATTACGTGGTGTTAATTTTTTTCTCCAGAATTAAATTTATTTTATGTAATTAAGTGTTTTTTTATTATTTTTTATCTTGTACATTTTATATTTCATTCGTTAAATCAAAATATAAAGGTAAAGTGATTCCACTACAGGCCTCAGGAGGCCCATGGGGTAGTAGGAGGTTAAGGCTCTTTTTTTTTTTTTTTGGATCATCGGCATTTGATGTCAGCCGGGTTGTCAACCCTGCATGAGGGCCGTCTTTACCCCCCTAAGTCAGGAGATTTCAGCTATGGAAAATATATATCAAGGGAAATGGAATCCTAATATGCTGGCCGATTATTGTTGGACCATCAAGATGGATGCTCCACAGGCGAAAAATAACAGAAAATCGCCATTTCTTACTTTCTAGGTAAGTCCGAATGTTCGAATATTGTGTAGTTACGAATGCAGAAAATATTAAAGTGTTTGAAATTATAAATTCCTGTCTCTCGGAAACTTTGCGCGATGAAAAAAAAAACCGATATCATATTTGAATTTAGGAGAAAAGGTATTACCAGAATCACATATTTTTCTTTCTGAGACAAAAAAAAAAAGTTTATTTTTTGTTGCTCAGTGTAATTAGCATTTTTACACTTTTTAATTAAATTCGTATTGCCTCGACAATAACAGACACATTTTTTCCGGTTGATGGGCTTGGTCTTCCGTCCCTATGCCAGTTTTTCTGTTCCCAGAAGTTGGCAGGCGACACAGTAGTCGCCTAATCAGCCTCAATCTGTGTTGTTCTTGTTTTTATTGATTGATTCTTCAATTCAGAGTTAACAAAAGAAAGATATATAGCGTAAACAAGCAAAACCAACAACAAATTATACTTTCTAATTTTTAAAAAATTTAATATCTTTTATTTTTTCGTTTAACTTGTTCTTCCTTTTTGTTTTACTTACTTACTCACTAGCACTATCGAACCCGTAGGTTCATGGCCGCGCGGACATAAGCTCTCCATACATCCCTATCCTGAGCTAATGTTTTCCAATCATTCCCTGTATAATCTACTTCCCTCAAATCATAGTTAATGTTGTTCTCCCACCTCATTCTTGGTCTACCAACTGGGCGTTTTCCATCTGGCTTTCCTACAAGAAGCTTCCATGCAAGTCTTTCATTCCCCATACGCGCAACATGTCCTGCCCATCGCAGTCTACGAGACTTAACTGTTCTTATTACATCTGGCTTCCTATAAAGACCATGTAGTTCATTGTTGACTAGTCTTCTCCATTCACCTGTCTGTTCATCTCTCTTTGGTCCAACAATTTTCCTAAGAACTTTATTCTCAAATACTCGTAATCTCCTTTCCTCCCTTAAAGTAAGAGCCCATGTTTCGCACCCATATAATATAACTGGTAGAATAACAGTTATATATATTTTCAGCTTAACATTTTTTGAAAGGAGTTGGGACATCAAAAGTCTCTGCAGTGCATAATAGCATGCATTTCCAGAATTGAGCCTATGTTTAATTTCTTTGTGCATCTCATTCCTATTTGTGATTATTGTTCCTAGGTATTTGAATTCAGCCACTTCCTCAAAATTTCCCTCATTTGCCATTAGCTGTCCATTTCCATTATTTACTGAATTTCTATGTGTGACCATATATTTAGTTTTACTGATATTTACTTCCAGTCCTAATTTCTTAGTGTTACTCAATAGTGTGTACGTGTTGGCCTTTAGTATCTCCTCGCTATCGGCCAGTAGTACATTCTCCCACCTCATTCTTGGTCTACCAACTGGGCGTTTCCCTCTGACTTTCCTACAAGCAGCTTCCATGCTAGTCTTTCATTCCCCATACGCGCAACATGTCCTGCCCATCGCAGTCTACGAGACTTAACTGTTCTTACTATATCTGGCTTCCTATAAAGACCATGTAGTTCATCGTTTTTGTTTTACCTTTGTTAACCTTTTTTTATCTTATTCACACATACAAACACAAGACAGGACACACACCCAGACCCAAGGTGGAGATTTAAAATCCCCTACCTGGGTTTATTATTTTTTTTTTTACATTTTAAACTCTAGCGCCAAAGTAACAATACTCAGTTATGCATCAACAATCTAAGAGCGAGGCCATTTTTACAAAACTTATATAATGGCATAGCCGGTTGAGGCATAACATCGTACAACAGTTTTAAACGAAAAACAGAGCATTAGTAAAGTACTCTTGGTGCCCCACGTGTTCAGTAAAACGACCCAGAGGGATAATTTACCCCACTTTTAGCCAATTTCCAAGGAGGTTGTTCTCACAAAAAAGAGTTCTGAAAAAACAAAATTATAATTATTAATTTACCTATTTATATTACAGGTTGAGACGACCACAGGACCTAGTGCTGCCCAGAGGATTTGTGGTGAGTTTAAAAATCCCTTACACACCAGGACTCGAACTCTTGACCTTATGCCTTGTAGCTTATTGCCTTAACCAACTAAGCTACGGTTTCAATTATAATATTTAGGCGTAACATTTTTTTAGGATTATTTCCATATGTTTTATCAAAGTAAAGGAAAGTGATGCCACGACCCTTGGGGTAGTGGGAGGTTAAGCCTCCCACTTTTTCTGGACAATCGGCACTTGATGTCAGCCGGGTTGTCACCTCTGCGTGACGGCCGTCTTTACCCCCAGAGCAATCGTCTGGTACTCATTTTCACTTTCTCATGAGTTCATTTAGTTTGCACAGTTTTACTGTATGACGGATTTTTCTTAAAATAATCCATGAGCTCATTTAGTAGAACATTGCACTGTAACCGACTCCATTAAGTTCATTGCCACCCAACTTAATTAATGACAAAATGTTGAGCAAATATTCGTAAGATGCTTTCTTTCTGTATCTTAATTTAATCTCTCATCTTATAGCTATTTTTTACATCCCACACGTATCACCCGGGCTGTACAATTGCCGATGCTGATAAAACATAGGGACACGCCGTTGCGTAGTGGTTAAGGCACTGCGCTGCAACCCGGAAGGTCGAGGGTTCGAGTCCCGGTAAGTCAGAATTTTTAAACTGACCCAAACGCTCTGGCGGCACTATGGTCCTGAGATCAACTCAGCCTCTAACGGAAATGAGTACCAGACGCTTGTTCTGGGGGTAAAGGTGGCCGTCACGCAGAGCTGAGAACCCGGCTGACATCAAGTGTCGATTGTCCAGAAAAAGTGGGAGCCTTAACCTCCCACTACCCGCAAGGGCTTCTCGAGGCCTGTCGTGGCATCACTTTACTTTGATAAAACATATGGAAATAATCCTAAAAAAATGTTACGCCTAAATATTATAATTGAAACCGTAGCTTAGTTGGTTAAGGCAATAAGCTACAAGGCATAAGGTCAAGAGTTCGAGTCCTGGTGTGTCAGGATTTTTAAACTCACCACAAATCCTCTGGCAGCACCAGGTCCTGTGGTCGTCTCAACCTGTAATGTAAATAGGTAAATTAATAATTATAATTTTGTTTTTTCAGAACTCTTTTTTGTGAGAACAACCTCCTTGGAAATTGGCTAAAAGTGGGGTAAATTATCCCTCTGGGTCGTTTTACTGAACACGTGGGGCACCAAGAGTACTTTACTAATGCTCTGCTTTTCGATTAAAACTGTTGTACGATATTATGCCTCAACCGGCTATGCCATTATATAAGTTTTGTGAAAAATACGTTTATTTTTTTTTACATTTTAAACTCTAGCGCCAAAGTAACAATACTCAGTTATGCATCAACAATCTAAGAGCGAGGCCATTTGGCGCTTAGTTGGTTGATACAACATTTAGATTAGCATTTATAAAGATTAACTTCCATAGCCGTTTGTTGGAAAACATAGATTCTCTGATAAGACTGATGACGTTTACATTTTTCTTTAATTGTAAGGCTACATTAAAAGATTCGGTGCTAAAAGTGTGCGTATTTCATGAGCCATTGCAACAGATGACATCAAAATATAATTTTTTTAAAATGGCGTTTAGCCGATTGATGCATAACACCGACCAATTGTAATGATATTGTGATTGTGTTTAGTGGCGAGGCATTGAACTTAATAATTTTTTTTTTGCAGTTGCAGAGTTTTACTAAATGAGTTCATGGTTTGAGAAAATGCGGGAAGCGTTTTGTATTGTATTGTATTTATCAAGGATGCGAGGAAATCATTAGTAATCAAGACATGCTGCACGCGCCGTATAATTACAGCGTTAATTAATGCTGCTCATCGGTTGTCGAGCACATAAACAAAGCGTCTTTACTTCATCGCCGCAGTATGTTGAGTTTATTTCCTTTTAGCGAATTCCGAAGGAATGGAGCTATTCAAATTTTTCTCATGATAATATTTTTCAATTTTTTTTACGTATCTTCGACGGTCTTGCCTCTTAGATGCAGAAAAAATGACCTTGGATACTCCCTGTATTTACGACGTAATGAGTGATCATCAATATGGATTTAGAGGAAATATATCTACAACTGATCAGATTTTCAGTATAAGACAGATTTAAAAAAATAAATGTTAATACGGGGTGTACATAAAAGAATATAGCGATTTTAAAGGTGTTGAATTATACTTGAACTATGACAAAAACTAACTCACTGTCACTATCGAACCCGTAGGTTCATGGCCGCGCGGATATAAGCTCTCTATACATCCCTATCCTGATATAATGCTTTCCAATCATTCCCTGTATAATCTACTTCCATCAAATCATAGTTAATGTTATTCTCCCACCTCATTCATGGTCTACCAACTGGGCGTTTTTCCACTAGTTTTCCTACAAGAAGTTTCCATGCATGTCTTTCATTCCCCATTCGTGCCACATGTTCTGCCCATCACAGTCTACAAGACTTAACAGTTATATCTGGCTTCCTATAAAGACCATGCAGTTAACTGTTATGTAGTCTTCTCCATTCACCTGTCTGTTCATCTCTCTTTGGTCCAAAAATTTTCCTAAGAGCATTATTCTCAAATACTCGCAATCTCATTTCCTCCCTTAAAGTAAGAGTCCATGTTTCGCACCCATTTAATATAACTGGTAGAATAACAGTTTTATATATTTTCAGTTTAACGTTTTTTGAAAGGAGTTGGGACATCAAGAGTCTTTGCAATGCATAATAGCACGCATTTCCAGAATTGAGCCTATGTTTAATTTCTTTGTACATCTCATTCCTATTTGTAATTATTGTTCCTAGGTATTTGAATTCAGCCACTTCCTCAAAAATTCCCCTCATTTTACATTAGCTGCCCCATTTTACAGAGGTTAATTGGGAAACAATAACTCAGGATATGGATATATGAATAGCTTATTTTCCCACGTCTTTGAACGTCCGGCTGCCAGTGAGTTAGTTTATTTAGTGTATTTATTTTGTATTTATTTTACAGTATCATTACAGAGTTCACTAATGACCTACTTAAAGGATGGTGCTTAATGAATGAATGCATTAGCTATGTAAAAATTCTTAAATCGTTATTTAGTTTGGAAAGAACTTCCATTACATTAAAGAAGCGGTCTGATGTTAGAGTTCATAAGTTATGCATAATCAAGACAAACAAGGTTAAATATTCTTTTCCAAAGTAAATTCATTCTTATGCATACCAGTTTGTGTTATGCAAGGGAAAAATTGCAGGGCTAAAGAAGCTGCATTTCTTAAGATATTTCTACATTTGTAACTATTATTATTATAGATTTATTTATAGATTTATTTAGCCTGATGGAGTTAAGGCCATGTGGCCTTCTCTTCCACTCACCAGAACAAACATATGTTACATATGAATACAAAAAAATTACAATAAAAGACATATTAAACAGGACAAACATATGTTACATATGAATACAAAAATAATTACAATAATAGTCATATTGAACAGGACAAACATATGTTACATATGAATACAAAAAAATTACAATAATAGTCATATTGAACAGGACAAACATATGTCACATATGAAAACAAAAAAAAACAATAATAGTCATATTAAACAGGACAAACATATGTTACATATGAATACAAAAAAATTACAATAATAGTCATATTGAACAGGACAAACATATGTTACATATGAATACAAAAAAAATTACAATAATAGTCATATTAAACAGGACAAACATATGTTACATATGAATACAAAAAAATTACAATAATAGTCATATTGAACAGGACAAACATATGTTACATATGAAAACAAAAAAATTACAATAATAGTCATATTAAACAGGACAAACATATGTTACATATGAATACAAAAAAATTACAATAATAGTCATATTGAACAGGACAAACATATGTTACATATGAAAACAAAGAAAATTACAATAATAGTCATATTAAACAATTAATTATCTGTCAAATTGAATAATAATGAAAATAATGTCTAATAATACAATGAAATCAAATACAATTGAAATTAAATTAATGATAGAATGAATACAGAAAGGAATAACAGCTCGAATCTACTATACATAAAAAGAAAAGAAAGAAAAAATACATAGGAAGTAATGAACTACAATGAATTAATCTATGTTTTTTATACAAGGCATTAGGTAAATATATTAACGAATCTTAAATGCATTTTTATTAAATAATGAAAAAAACATTATTCATTTTTTAAAAAGTAATATTAGTGAGTTGTTTCTGTTAGTAATTTTATTTTCAATTTGTTTCTGAAAGATGGTAAAGTTTGGCAGTCTCTGACATAGGGTGGAAGTGAATTCCATGTTCTAGCAAGAGAAACTGTAAAAGATTTCGAATAATAGGTAGTGTGATGAGGAGGGATATAAAGGACACTGTGCTCAAGGGATCGGGTATCTAAGTTATGTGTATCAGAGAGTTTAGTGAAGCGATGTGATAAATAATAAGGTAATGATGTGTGTAATATGTTATAGAGAAGGCATAGGGAATGGATGGATCTACGATCTTGTAGACGAAGCCATGATAATTGTTCCAGGGATGGTGTAACGTGATCAAATCTACGTATACCACAAATAAAACGTATGCAAGAATTATGAACACTTTCCTTTATATTTATTTAATGTTTATACCCCAAACGTTCCTTTTGGAACTCCTATCGGGAGTTTTTTTGACCAACTAACTCACTGGCACTATAGAACACGTAGGTTCATAGCGGCGCGGACATAAGCTCTCCACACACCCCTGTCCTGAACTAATATTTTAAAATCATCCCCTGTATAATCTACTTCCCTCAAATCTGGATTAATGTTGTTCTACCACTTTTATTTTGAAATTCTACAAAAACGGCCATTTTAAAACAACTGAAATCCCAATATATTTCTGCATTGCACATGTGTTAGTAAACAACAATGCTTATTTAATGTATTAACATTGTAATTATAACGGGCTTCCAATATAAACCCGGACCGGCCTCACGTGGTTTCACCCGTCAGGCAGCGCTCTCTCCTCACCCGCATTTCACTCTGCCAACCGCTCGTCCTTGAACTAGTCAGTTTACTATCGTTCGACAAGATGAGACGTCAGCTGACATTAGAGTAGCGCATTTATGTGTGTAAATGTTATTATAAATACGAATCAGCTCGTCGCGTTCGCGAGGAATTTATTCGGAACTTCCCTGGACAATTACCTCCTTCCAGATCGACAATCCACGATCTTGTGACTAAATTTGAGACCACTGCTTCAGTACAAAATAAGAAACACACGCGAAGGCGTACGGTTCTCACCGAAGAAAAATTAGACGAAATTGGCGAAAATTTGTGGGGTAGCCTGAAAGATAAAGTGTACAAAACAAATCCGCACACATTGGAAGAACTGAAGAACAACATAAGAAATGAAATCAGAAACTTGACAGTGCCCGAACTACACCGTGTCAATCTAAACGTGTTTACTCGGTATAATGCCTGTTTAACTGCGGGAGGACAACATTTCCAGCATTTTCTATAAGGTAAGAAACAGTTCAAGGACGGGTGGCAGGCAGAGTGAATTGCGGGAGGAAGAGACAACACTGCGTGCCGGGTGAAACTCCGCGAGGCCGGTCCGGTTTTATATTGGAAGCCCGGTATATATATATATATATATATACTAGCTGGCCCGGCGAACGTCGTATCGCCTTTAAATATTTTTACGTTAATTTTTCCTATGTTTTAATAGTTATCTGCTATTCGGGGCGGAAACAAATCCAACAAATCAAAGATCATAAAAATCGGTCCAGTCGTTCTTGAGTTATAAATAGTGTAACTAATCCGACTTTGTTTTATATATATATATAAAGTCCCGCCCACGCGTTGCTGTGGCTGCGGTATACGTTAAATTATGTTGTAGTAAACTAAGTGAGAAATCTAAATCAGACAGTTTTTGCTTTACACAATTTTTTAGTTCTGGTACGTTAACTACACCCGGTATAAATATGGGTGTTGGTTTATGTGGAAGTGGTTTTGTTGATTGAGATGAATTTATGTTGTCTGCATTCTCAGTATCATCCATAAGTGTATCATAAGGATTATATACATTTATTGATGGAGTATTTTGAGGAGCTTGCTGATTTCATTATACTTTCGTTTTTTTTTCTACGAACTTATTGGCAGTTTGGATTCTCATCATCACCAAGAAGTCTCTGTATAGTAATATCATCTTGTGATATATTATAGTCATCTTGTTTTTCATTTAATTGAGGCATGGGGATTGTTTCTGTAATATTAGGCATATTATTATAACTAACAGACTTACTTATAGTTCTGTTATTCCGTTCCTTAGGACCTTCATATGTTTTTAAATTGACATTCTTCTTAAATGTAAGCTTTATGTCACATAGGCCTATACCAATTTGCGTAAATTCACTTGATATCTTATCATTCATGGTCTCTAGAACTGATCCGCCATATTGTTCAATGCCCCTTCTCGGTCCAGTTAAATTTAAATTAAGTTGCTGTCTTTCAGCCAGATTACTTAAAACTAATAATTACACACGAAATTAATATTATTATCAATATATTGAAAATAAAATAAACACAAACACACTTCATCATCATCATCATCATTAGGCACTTGCCCGTTCCGACCTCATAATGCATCAGCCCAACGTCTTCTAGGTCTTCCAACATCACGTCTTCCTCGAGCTTGATAATTTCTTGCTAACAATGGATATCTCTCCTTACTCATTCCATCCATATGATCAATCCATTTCTGTCTGTAATTCGTGACCTTATCCAATAAAGGCTGCACTTTCAATTCTTCCTGCGAAGCGCTCGTAACGCTTCCAGGAGACATTCATCTTACTGAGAAGCTTCATGGAAATCAGCCGGATTGTCAAACACACTTAAATTATGAAATAGTCAATATTCGTAATTCAATTGAAATTCGCGGTTGCAACAAAAAGCACAGCCACCTGGTTAAATAATAAACCAATTACCTTACACGGCCTCTGTTAGAATCGTATGGAACTCACAGATAATTATACCTGTTTGTTAAATAATAAACAAATAATTTGCAATAAAAATAATGCGACTATAAATTTAGTTATAAACTTCCCTAATTCTCAAGTTGGATCAAACTTCACACAGTGTGCAATATTTTATTAAAATCGGTTCAGTAGTTTAGGATTCCATCGCGGACAAACAACGTGACAAGTAATTTTTTATGTATTAAGATGATTCTCCCATATAACTTATATAGGCATGTGCCAGTTAATACATATTTTTATTTTCTCTATTTCGAGTGTTAGAGAGCAAACTACGTGTCATTACACGATTAAAGAAAACATTATTCGAGCAATGAAAATGCAGTCATACATCTGGTTTGTTTATACTAACTGGAACTTAGCTCGGAAGAAACGATGTGCTAGGTAACATCTGTGTTCTCACGCTAAACATACGGCGTGTATACATTTTTCCCAACAGATATCACTAAATGACATGTGGTCAGCACATCGCTTCAATGATACAACTAGTAAGCAATTTAGTTATTACCTCACCCGTAAATGCAAATGATGACAGGATGGCAGATAGGAGGGCGAAATAAAGAAGGAAGTAAATATATATAAATAATAGTTTACAAAAACTAAAACAACACGCTTTATTAGAAAACCGAACTAAAAAATGAAAAATAATTTTAATTTCCAACACGCTTGGGATAACATTAAAGTGGTCAACAAAAAATCATCTCCAACACATCTAGAATAAAACTAGAGTTATCTACAAAAAAATAATTTTACCGTCAAAAGCGTGGGGTGCTCTATATCAATTAATGTATTTGATAATAAACAGATATTGGTAAAAGTAAAGTCTCTATGAAGAAAACGTAAAATCTATAAAAAGCGCCGCACGCTTTTGATGGTAAAATTATTTTTTTTGTAGATAACTCTAGTTTTATTCTAGATGTGTTGGAAATGATTTTTTTGTTGACCACTTTAATTTTATCTCAAACGTGTTGGAAATTAAAACTATTTTTCATTTTTTAGTTCGGTTTTCTAATAAAGCGTGTTGTTTTAGTTTTTTTAAACTAATATTTATTTTTTATTTTTTAGTTTGGTTTTCCAATAAAGCATTTCGTTTTAATTTTTCTAAACTATTATTATTTTTATTTTTAGTTTAATTTATTGTCATAAACCGGAATCCCATGAAAATTTAATTGCTTAATGCTCTTTTAAAAAACCTCCGTGTCGGATTTGAACCAGCGACCTATGGATTACTGAAATTATATACCACTACAGTTCACCGCCCTACCAACTGAGCTCTTACAACGATTGACTAAAAAGTCGATAAGTCCCCAACCTATTATACCGGTTTTTATTTTTTTGATTTTCGGATGATTCTGGCCAGCATTTTAGAAAACAATTATGAAATTATTGTATTGTCATTGGTCCTTTACATGTATACAAAGTTTCAAGTCGATCCAATATTTTTAAGTGGGTGAAAATCGTGTTCAAAGATTCCGTTACATAGATAGATGGACAGATACAGGTCGAGCTAATATCAAGCGTGTAAACACTGGTTGGGTGTTAGTAAGAGTAGGTAATTGTGGAGGGGCATTACTGAGAAGACCAAGAGATTCACCAATTGAAGTTGCAGCGCCCGTAGAATGAGAAAATATCGAGATTAATTTACAGGCATGCAAGAGAGTGGCATCATGTGGGTATGTTGAACTTGATATAGTGAAAGTATGTACAATTAGAAACAATTGCGTTGAGATGGTATCTTCAATGGCGGGTAATCGGGTCAACAAGTACTGCATACCACACCAGTTCATTACTGTGCCCTTGTCAATGGAAGGCCTGCTTCGTACCGGTTTCCATCGTTATTAATTGAGTTACTTTCAAAGATAGTGCAAGCGTGCTCTTGTATATAGATCCAAACCTCTTCAATTCTGATTATTAAGTATCTTGTCTTCCACTTCCTCTTTTGTGTGCTCAATCTTGATTCGAAATTCAAAACACTGAACATGGTTTAACTAACTGGTTATTCAGATTCGTAAAGGTCAAAGTCGCGCGAACACAAACTCCCCATATACAGTGTGATTATAAAGTCCCAGTACATTTTGTGTATAACGTAGCGCAAATAAAACAACAATTATAAGGTAGTTTCTACTGTCAAGTTAGTGTTCAACATACCTCCATCAATCTCAAAACATGTTTCCGAACGACGCACCGTTGCCCGGAAAACATGCCCCAACATATCCTCTGTAATCATTTAACTCGCTTGGCGTATGCGTTCTTTCAGCACTTGCAGATTAGGAAACTTGGTTCTGTACATCTGTTGCTTGATGAACCCCCAAGCAAAAAAGTCCAGGGGTGCGAGGTCTGGCGAACGAGGTGCCCAGATACGAGGAGATGCCCTTCCAATCCACCTTTTGGGAAACCTGTCATTGAGATACCCGCGTATAGCCAGAGCAAAGTGTGGTGGTGCTCCATCTTGTTGCAACACCACTGTATCAATGATACCATCTTGCTGTAACTGTGGCTGTAAGAAAAGTTGCAACATATCAAGATACACGTCTCCCGTGAGGGTTTCCTTTGGAATCTGTCTCTAACTTCTTCGTACGATTGGCCTCTTAAAGGCGCAGCGACAATCTCTATCCACTCTTCAGTGGTGAACATATTTGTATCTTTCGAATGGCTGTAACAGAAATACAATATGTAAGCGATTTCTTTAAAATGTACAGGGTCTTTATAATCACACTGTATATTTATCCTTAGCTAATATTTTCCAGTCATTCCCTGTATAATTTCCTCCCTAAAATCTTGGTTAGTTATTCTCTCACCTCATTCTTGACATACGTAATGGACACTGTTCCTCTGGTTTTCTTACAAGGGGTTTCTTCCCTGTTTCCCTAAGTGGTATATCCACTTTAACGTAAATATTTAAGTGAAATTTAAATTTTAAATGTACCGCTATTTAATTTTATGATGAAGCTATGAAAGCTAAACTAGAATTTTCATCTGTTACGTCAAATTATACATGGAATTCACCATAAATAAAACATATTTTGTTGCGGACCTTTTTGTAGAATTTTTTGAGATATTTAATTCTGTGTACATTAATTTGGTGTATGTGTTATTGTTTAGGATCTTTCCCGTAAAAATACATTGGTCAAGAACCTCGGGATGGGATCCACTGGGTAAAATTTTCCGGAGTAAGACAGGAGATTGGAAAAGAGTACGTGGCAATGAACTACATGATCTTTATAGGAAGCCAGATATAATAAGAACAGTTAAGTCACGTAGGCTGCGTTGGCCTGGGTGTATGACACGAATGGAGAATGAAAGACGTGTATGGAAGTTTCTTGTAGAAAAAACAGAGGGAAAACGCCCAGTCGGTAGACCAATAATAAGGTTGGAGAATAACATTAACTGTGTTTGAGGGAAATAGATACAACAGGGAATGATTGGAAAACATTAACTCAGGATAGAAATGTATGGAGAGCTTATGTACGCGCGTCCATGTACCTACAGGTTCGATAGTGCCAGTTAGGCAGCGTAAGCAATTTAAACGTCTAAAAAGGGACTTTTTTAGTGTGCCGATGCACTTTTTTTTGGCTCCTGCTCTACGTGAACAAGCCACTACCAGTTCTCCAACTTAAGGAAGAAATTCAATGGGTCAACGACAACAACAGAGATGTCTATTAAAGCGTCATCACGAACTTCATAGACCGAGTAACTGCCTGCTGAGACAGTGGTGGTGGACATATGTCTGATAGAATTTTCCGCACTTAAATGGGAGTGTATTTAGATGAAAATAAAAAAAAAAGAATTTTGTATTTCGATGCATTTTTACTTAATTATAGTAAGTAAAGTGACCCCACAACAGGCCCGGAGGCCCTTGGGGTAGTAGGAGGTTAAGGCTCCCACTTTTTCTAGACAATCGACACTTTATGTCAGCCGGGTTGTCAGCCCTGCGTGTCGGCCGCCTTTACCCCAGAACAAGCGTCTGGTACTCATTTCCGTTAGAGGCTGAGTCGACCCCAGGGCCGTAGTGCCGCCAGAGGATTTGGGTCAATTTAAAAATCCTGACCCCAAACGGACTTGAACCCTCGACCCTCCAGCTTGTAGCTCAGTGCCTTAACCACTACGCTACGGCGTGCCCCACTTAATTATTACATTTTATTAATTGTGTAATATATATGAAAGACCGGGGCACGCCGTAGCGTAGTGATTAAGGCACTGAGCTACAAGCCGGAGGGTCGAGGGTTCAAGTCCCGTTGGGGTCAGGATTTTTAAACTGACCCAAACCCTCTGGCGGCACTACGGCCCTGTGGTCGACTCAGCCTCTAACGGAAATGAGTACCAGACGCTTGTTCTGGGGGTAAAGGCGGCCGTCACGCAGGGCTGACAACCCGGCCGACATAAAGTGCCGATTGCCTGGAAAAAGTGGGAGCCTAACCTCCTACTACCCCAAGGGCCTCCGGGTCTGTTGTGGGATCACTTTACTTTTTTATGAAAGACCCTTCATTTTGTAGTATTGATGTTTACTGTGTGAACTCTAAAGAATAAAACAACTCAAAATAATTAACTGAAATTTATAAAGTCGTGTCCTTTCCTACTACAGTAAAACCTGTCTATGAAGGAACATGACGGTTCCTTAAATATATTTCCGTCTTGGCAGTTTTCCTTCTTATAAAGGGTTCCCAAATTACAAGCTTGAATTTTCTCATGCAGTGTAAGGGGTTTCCCTCCATGGCATCTTTACCTTGTCGTGTTGGAGTGGCTTGCGTGCTTAAATGATCCTGAGAGCTATGCCGGCGGTAGCATTGCTGCCGATAGGGTTACCCTTGCCGGACTGGTCGAAGGTGATAAGCCAGACGAAAAAAGTACCATAGTCGAAGGAGTGACGATCTTTCACCGAAAAAATACAACCGTCAAGAAATGCGGACATTGTTCAACTGGGGTAATATTTTTTGGAGGTCAAATAGTCCCCCATTCGGTTCTCCGGGCGGGGACTACTTCAGGGAACCCATGCCAAAGGCTCAAACATTAGCTCAGGATAGGGATGTATGGAGAACTTATGTCCGCGCGGCCATGAACCTACGGGTTAGATAGTGCCAGTGAGTAGGTAAGTGTAAGGGTTTTACATTCACGCTTTAAAGACATAACGTATTGACTGAAATACAGACAACATAGTGTATGTAACACAGCTCAGTTTGCACGACAATACAAAATAACTTTATTACACAAAAGTGAGAAGGAACTCAACTGCAGGAAGACTGAAGAGTTTCCGAACTCCCTCGCAGGTAACGTAAGCAGGCAAGGAAAAGCGAGGGATTCCCCGCTGTCACACATAAGCAAGGGTATCCCCGCAATACAATAGCAACACAAGAAGGTAAAACATTATAATACAGAAAGCGTCATATGCAGAATTTTCACGTGTGGTCATTAATACTGTAATTAGAACGTGCTCAACAATAATTTTCCGTCTTACTGAGGTAAAAATTAACTATTGGTACTTTAAAAACCATTCCGTTTCCGAGTTATGAAGGTTTCGGCTTTTACAGGACGATTTTACATATAAAATCGCACCTTTCTGGAGATTTTTTCCGTCTCTACAGGTTTCCTTCTTATAAAGGTTCCGGCTAAGACAGGTTTTTCTGTGTTATGTGTGGCAGTGAAAATTGTACTTTGACTTGTACTGGTAGGAGAAACATAGAGGCAGCGGAGATGAGATTTTTAAGGTCAACGGCGGGCTACACTCTTATGGGCCAGAAAATAAGTACAGAGATAAGAGATCAATTAAATATTTTTAAATTGACGGATAAAATTGACAATCAAAGACAAAATTCATACCGCGCGGACATAAGCTCTCCATACATACCTATCCGGAGCTAATGATTTCAAATCATTTCCAGTATAATCTACTTCCCTCAAATCACAGTTAATGTTATTCTCCCACCTCGTTCTTGGTCTACCAACTGCTCGTTTTCCCTCTGATTTTCCTACAAGAAGCTTCCATGCACGTCTTTCATTCCCCATTCGTGCCACATGTCCTGCCCATCGCAGTCTACGAGACTTAACTGTTCTTATTATATCTGGCTTCCTATAAAGGCCATGTAGTTCATCGTTAAGTAGTCTTCTCCATTCACCTATCTGTTCATCTCTCTTTGGTCCAAAATTTTTCTTAAGAACTTTATTCTCAAATACTTGTAATCTCCTTTCCTCCCTTAAAGTGAGAGTCCATGTTTCGCATCCATATAATATAACTGGTAGAATAATAATTTTATATATTTTCAGTTTAACGTTTTTTGAAAGGAGTTGGGACATCAAGAGTCTCTGCAATGCATAATAACACGCATTTCCAGAATTAAGCCCGTGTTTAATTTCCTTGTGCATTTCATTCCTGTTTGTGATTATTGTTCCTAGGTATTTGAATTCAGCCACTTCCTCAAAATATCCGTCATTTGTCATTAGCTGTCCATTTCCATTATATAATGCATTTGCTAGATAGACCAAATCTCTTGAAGTCGAAACAGGTCAGATGACGTAAGCCTTGATGATGTTTACTCTATTGAAAATGTTTGTTTGAAGACAAATCAATGGTTGTCAAGATGAATGTTACGGTCGTGGGTTAAGCTCGTGTGCCTACACAAGACGTTTTTAAATACTGGACTTGCATTTCTTGTTAGAAATGTCATGCATTATACATGAAGAAGATCCTAATGGAATTGAAATGGAAATAAGCAATTATCAGAGAGTCTGTCCAATTTAAAATTTCCTTTTAATGTAGTCTTGATCTCAGATTAAAAGGAAACTCAAGTACCGGTGAACTTATAAAATCGCGTCCACAAAATTTCTGAATAAAAGTTTTGGATTCCTCTGGGATTTGTTGATTTTTCTTGTCTCTTGTAAGAAGTCAGTCTTAAAACTTTTTATTTAGTTTTTTATCTCGGCTGAGCGGTTAAGGGGGGTGATGGGTGAAATTTCTATTTTCTACATGTTTTAAGGTACATACTTGATATTTTGTACACACTTTGATGCCATAATAGGTAATGTTATATTAAAATTTCATCCTTCTAGGCTTAATCGTTTTTGAGTTATTGAAGACAATCCATTTAAAAAATTGCATGTTAAAATTTTTTACATGTCCCATAATTTTTTAGTAAATTTTTTTGAATTTTTTCTACACGACTACTGACTTATTTCGAACAACACTGTGCATTAACTTTTCTATATGATTATAATAAAGGAAGAAAAAAATATATACAACCTCTGCATATGAAATTTTTTTTAAATTACTACACATTTTTTATTTTTTATTAAAGAAACTATCAACGTTGTTTCAAAATCATGCATAAGAATTATTAACCATAGTGTGTGGGACATGCAGTTAAAATTTTGTGCATCTATCATTAAATTTGTCAATGCTATTTTGATTTGAATGTATTGAAATGCAATGAAAATAAAAGTGTGGAAAAGCCAATTTGAAAGTTTGCATGCAGTTAAATTAGAATGTAGCATACATGCCCTCCTACAGTCATTAGGGAGACTTACAAGCGCCATAGGACACTAAAACTTCGCCAACTTTTACTTTAAGATATGTAGTATTTTTAATTAAAAAATGCTAAATTTGGCCGAAAATGTCGAAAATTTCACCCATGAACCCCCTTAAGGCATGATGCCTTGATGCAGAGCTAAGGAACTTGGCCTCGTTCGAGTCCCAATGGGGAAAGACATTTTCTAGGAATTTTTGTCAGTATTGTACCTGTGCGAAGCTACCATCTCGAGGAATTTGTGTAGCTACAATGAGTAGTGGCTCCAGGTTGAGAAAACCAGCTTTAATGGCTGGGGACCTGACATGCTGATCACATGTTATCCCTATACTAGCTGGATGTTCGTCCTCTTTGTGTTTAACCACGTGGGGGAGTGAAAGCCTGCAGTCGACTGTTAGGTCAAGGGTCTTTTAGGTCTGTAGCGCCATGGAGGTGTGTGTGTATCTATATATCTATATTCTATATTATATAACTATATATATAAATTATAGATTAATTATATATATAAGGCATTAAGAAAAATAAATCCTCGGACGGACCTTGATTGAACCCGGGTCTCTGGATTGATACCCCAGTGCGTTTTCCGATTACGCCACTGAGCAAGTGTAGTACAAACATCCATTTATATATATAATATTCTCATTATTACTAGATGTCGTGGGAACTCGGTCTTCACTGCCATCTGGTAGCTCCTATCACAAGTAAGCAAATTAAAGAGAATATTTTTACTTTATAGCAGTGACGCTTTATCGATTTTATATATAATATATATATATATATATATATATATATATATATATATATAT
This sequence comes from Diploptera punctata, assembly GCA_030220185.1. Taxonomy (NCBI): domain Eukaryota; kingdom Metazoa; phylum Arthropoda; class Insecta; order Blattodea; family Blaberidae; genus Diploptera; species Diploptera punctata. The sequence goes on along the minus strand of JASPKZ010003047.1, from coordinate 909,149 downwards.
ATATATATCCATCCATAGTAATTCTGCCCGAGGGCAGGTCTTTCACTGCAGTCATAGCATTTTCATGCTATGCTTTGCAGCTTTACTAGCGAATTATAGGTGTGGTACTTCCCGTTGCTTTCCACACCTGTGGAGGATGATGATGATAATGATAAGGATGATGAATGATGGCCGGATTTTAGGGGACCGTTGGGCCCTAAGCTTCCTGAGATTCGTCTTACAGGTGAGGAAAAACCTCACCCAGGAGCCTGACCCGACCGGGAATCGAACCCGGGCCCGCTGGGTGACAAGGCGGGACGCTACCTCGAAACCACAGCGGTGGACATATATATATAGGATGTCCCTCGTGTAGAGAGATGTACTCTTAGCGGGAGTTTCTTTACCAAGATTATATGTATGTATATACCCCATACTTTTTCCTCACCTGCAAGACAAATGTTAGGAAGCTTTGAGGTCCAAACGGTCTCCGAACATCATCTGACCATCATCGTCTTAATTACCATCATCATCATTCACCGGTATGGAAAGCAACGGGAAGCTACCACACCTATAATTCCCTAGTAAAGCTGCAAAGCATAGCATGAAAATGCTATGATTGCAGTGAACTGCCTACCCTCAGGCAGATCTCTATATAATATAATGCCCCATACATCCCATGTGGGAACATGTGTATTCTCTAGCGGGAATTTCTTAACCAGGTTAATTTAGTTACGTTTATTTACCTACATGCGTCAATGTGTGACATGTGGTCAGCACATCGCCTCAATGAGACATCTAGTAGGCAACTAAGGTATTTATTAGATGGATGAAGATCGTTAAATTTTGCACACATGCTTTTTTATTGAGGCTTACGGTTCTTCTACGAGCCTGAAAATCTTCATTGTCGGGAGTCACGACTTTAAATCCTCTCCACGATACCTTCCGGGTTTGAACCCGCGATCTTTCGGTCTAGAGGCAAGGGACATAACCACCAGATCATCACGGAAGCTTATTTAGTTACATTTGTTTCCTACTTTGTGAGTGAATGACATGTGGCTAACCCCATTGAGTCATCTCGTAGAGAACCGAAGTACAGCGAAACTTGCTCAAAGCGGAATCGCATGGGACCAATTTTTTTCCAATTTAGACAACATTTGGCATTATAAAAAACAAAAAATATTAATCAATCTTAGATTATAGAGCACCGCATATGTCTTTTCATGTGCCTTGAATTAATTGTAGTTCCTCTGCCGTTGTAAAGTGAAGTATAGTGTGTACGAGCGACATCGACGGTAATGCGCGAAAAAAAAAGAAGTTCCGTTTCGTCAGCGTTAAATACAAAAAAATTACAATAATAGTCATATTGAACAGGACAAACATATGTCACATATGAAAACAAAAAAAATTACAATAATAGTCATATTAAACAGGACAAACATATGTTACATATGAATACAAAAAAATTACAATAATAGTCATATTGAACAGGACAAACATATGTCACATATGAAAACAAAAAAAATTACAATAATAGTCATATTAAACAGGACAAACATATGTTACATATGAATACAAAAAAATTACAATAATAGTCATATTGAACAGGACAAACATATGTCACATATGAAAACAAAAAAAATTACAATAATAGTCATATTAAACAGGACAAACATATGTTACATATGAATACAAAAAAATTACAATAATAGTCATATTGAACAGGACAAACATATGTCACATATGAAAACAAAAAAAATTACAATAATAGTCATATTAAACAGGACAAACATATGTTACATATGAATACAAAAAAATTACAATAATAGTCATATTGAACAGGACAAACATATGTTACATATGAATACAAAAAAAATTACAATAATAGTCATATTAAACAGGACAAACATATGTTACATATGAATACAAAAAAATTACAATAATAGTCATATTGAACAGGACAAACATATGTCACATATGAAAACAAAAAAAATTACAATAATAGTCATATTAAACAGGACAAACATATGTTACATATGAATACAAAAAAAATTACAATAATAGTCATATTAAACAGGACAAACATATGTTACATATGAATACAAAAAAATTACAATAATAGTCATTATAAACAGGACAAACATATGTTACATATGAATACAAAAAAATTACAATAATAGTCATATTAAACAGGACAAACATATGTTACATATGAATACAAAAAAAATTACAATAATAGTCATATTAAACAGGACAAACATATGTTACATATGAATACAAAAAAAAAATACAATAATAGTCATATTAAACAGGACAAACATATGTTACATATGAATACAAAAAAATTACAATAATAGTCATATTAAACAGGACAAACATATGTTACATATAAATACAAAAAAATTACAATAATAGTCATATTAAACAGGACAAACATATGTTACATATGAATACAAAAAAAAATTACAATAATAGTCATATTAAACAGGACAAACATATGTTACATATGAATACAAAAAAAATACAATAATAGTCATATTAAACAGGACAAACATATGTTACATATGAATACAAAAAAAATTACAATAATAGTCATATTAAACAGGACAAACATATGTTACATATGAATACAAAAAAAATTACAATAATAGTCATATTAAACAGGACAAACATATGTTACATATGAATACAAAAAAATTACAATAATAGTCATATTAAACAGGACAAACATATGTTACATATGAATACAAAAAAAATTACAATAATAGTCATATTAAACAGGACAAACATATGTTACATATGAATACAAAAAAAATTACAATAATAGTCATATTAAACAGGACAAACATATGTTACATATGAATACAAAAAAAATTACAATAATAGTCATATTAAACAGGACAAACATATGTTACATATGAATACAAAAAAAATTACAATAATAGTCATATTAAACAGGACAAACATATGTTACATATGAATACAAAAAAAATTACAATAATAGTCATATTAAACAGGACAAACATATGTTACATATGAATACAAAAAAAATTACAATAATAGTCATATTAAACAGGACAAACATATGTTACATATAAATACAAAAAAATTACAATAATAGTCATATTAAACAGGACAAACATATGTTACATATAAATACAAAAAAAATTACAATAATAGTCATATTAAACAGGACAAACATATGTTACATATGAATACAAAAAAAATTACAATAATAGTCATATTAAACAGGACAAACATATGTTACATATGAATACAAAAAAAATTACAATAATAGTCATATTAAACAGGACAAACATATGTTACATATGAATACAAAAAAAATTACAATAATAGTCATATTAAACAGGACAAACATATGTTACATATGAATACAAAAAAAATTACAATAATAGTCATATTAAACAGGACAAACATATGTTACATATGAATACAAAAAAAATTACAATAATAGTCATATTAAACAGGACAAACATATGTTACATATGAATACAAAAAAAATTACAATAATAGTCATATTAAACAGGACAAACATATGTTACATATGAATACAAAAAAAATACAATAATAGTCATATTAAACAGGACAAACATATGTTACATATGAATACAAAAAAAATTACAATAATAGTCATATTAAACAGGACAAACATATGTTACATATGAATACAAAAAAATTACAATAATAGTCATATTAAACAGGACAAACATATGTTACATATGAATACAAAAAAAATTACAATAATAGTCATATTAAACAGGACAAACATATGTTACATATGAATACAAAAAATTACAATAATAGTCATATTAAACAGGACAAACATATGTTACATATGAATACAAAAAAAATTACAATAATAGTCATATTAAACAGGACAAACATATGTTACATATGAATACAAAAAAATTACAATAATAGTCATATTAAACAGGACAAACATATGTTACATATGAATACAAAAAAAAATTACAATAATAGTCATATTAAACAGGACAAACATATGTTACATATGAATACAAAAACATTACAATAATAGTCATATTGAACAGGACAAACATATGTTACAAAATTCAACTACATTGTGTCGTCTTTTAAAACTGTCCGCAACCAACATGAAGATGCCTTGAAATCGTTATTCCATGGGTTATGGCAACACCCAGAGCTTAACTTTGGGGCATCGGTCCTGAAATTTGGAGATTTTTTGATCGTGTACTTGTAAAACACTCCGAAAACTTGAGTTTTTCCACATTTAAATTTAGTCATTATTTTGCGTACTGAGAGTTTGTTTTTCTTTACCTTCAATCACTTCCACTTTGTAGTTTAATGAGAATGATACATACGATTTAGCCATCTTTATTCCGTAAGTTCAGAAAGATACCTGTGAAAAAATACGTACACAATAGGTCTCAGATCCTAAACTAATTTATTTTACAGTGCACTGGTTATTTGTAAGACAGATGTCACACACCAAACATTTGTTTAACGAACCTGTATTTCGCAAAACGGGTGAGCAGTGAGGACGAAAGAAAATTCCAGATACAGGTAAAAATCTACTTCACCCGGCGGCAGGAATCGTCACTTATTATTAATTCGCCTAACGGGAATTCAATGAAGTGGAAACTAATTTATTTCCCTCTCTATATTTTTGCATTATAAACGTTTTGTTTCATGAATTGTGTAGAAATATCCTGATTCCGCGTTGAACAGATTCCGTTTTATACAAAATAAATACATGTACAATTACCATTATTTTGCCGGAACCAATAAATTTGTTCACATTGGACATATTTCCGCATTATTCACGTTCCGGATTAAACAAGTTTTACTGTATTACTTTTATGGGGTAGGTCGATTAAAATTTGCTCAGTGGCACTAAATGTATACTTGAGTGATTAGGAATTTGAATCTCAGAACTAGTGTATGATATATTTAAGAGGTTTGTCTATGTTTCACTATTTTTGTAGATGAAGGTATTAACACGTTTGTTAATATGCGAGGTATGTAATGAAGGTATTTTTATGGATACTGACCACTCCCTGTCTGGTAGCTCGACTGGCACACTGAGCTGGTTATGGGGAGGTGAGGAAAGTGGTCGAACCTTCCGGAATATAATGCTTCAACTCCTATAATTCCAAATAGATTGTTACACGACTTGGCAACTTCATTATTACACGCCTCTGTGGTTATTTCTCCAGTTACCATGAATTTCCCTTTCCTGACATCCTTAAACATAACATGTTTCAACGGATATTATGTTTATTTTTCATAAGTAATGCCACGAGTGATTTCCAAATTATCGATAAATTCACGACTCACGAAGTGAGAAGTGAACTTTTATAGAGAATTTGGAATTCAAGAGTGGCATTTGTTAGGACTATTTAACGAATAAAATTAAGCTGTTTACTCACAAGGGGGCACGCCGTAGCGTAGTGGTTAAGGCACTGAGCTACAAGCCGGAGGGTCGAGGGTTCAAGTCCCGTTGGGGTCAGGATTTTTAAACTGACCCAAACCCTCTGGCGGCACTGTGGCCCTGGGGTCGACTCAGCCTCTAACGGAAATGAGTACCAGACGCCTGTTCTGGGGGTAAAGGCGGCCGTCACGCAGGGCTGACAACCCGGCTGACATAAAGTGCCGATTGTCTAGAAAAAGTGGGAGCCCTAACCTCCTACTACCCCAAGGACCTCCGGGTCTGTTGTGGGATCACTTTACTTTTTTTTGTTTACTCACAAATTATTATATATTTATATTATGTATTTATTTTATTTAGGCTTAGCAGCGCTCACCGGGTATTAGCTAATACAGTAAAACTTGTCTTAGCCAGAACCTTTATAAGAAGGAAACTTGTAGAGATGGAAAAAAAATCTCCAGAACGGTACGATTTTATATGTAAAATCGTCCTGTATAAGCCTGAAACCTTCATAACGCGAAAACGGAATGGTTTTTAAAGTACCAATAGTTAATTTTTACCTCAGTAAGACGGAAAATTATTCTTAATCACGTTCTAATTACAGTATTAATGACCACACGTGAAAATTCTGCATATGACGCTTTCTGCATTATATCGTTTTACCTTCTTGTGTTGCCATTGTATTGCGGGGATACCCTTGCTTATGTGTGACAGCGGGGAATCCCTCGCTTTTCATTGCCTGCTTACGTTACCTGCGAGGGAGTTGGGAAACTCTTCAATCTTCCTGTAGTTGAGTTCCTTCTCGCTTTTGTGTAATAAAGTTGTTTTGTATTGCCGTGCAAACTGAACTGTGTTACATACACTATTTTGTCTGTATTTCAGTTCAATACGTTATGTCTTTAAAGCGTGCATGTAAAACCCTTACACTGCGTGAGAAAATTCAAGCTTGTAATTTGGGAACCCTTTATAAGAAGGAAAACTGCCAAGACGGAAATATATTTAAGGAACCGTCATCTTCCTTCATAGACAGGTTTTATTTATTTTTATTTATTTATTTATTTATTTTACGCGATGGAGCTAAGACCGTAAGGTGTTCTCTTCCACTTCAGCAGGGTTTAAATTATACATACAATAACAATTATGAATTATCTGCATGATTAATGGTACGTAATATATATAGGCAGGCTACACAATATAAAGTTGGCAATGGAAGGAAATAAAAATTGTAATAATAATAATAGATAATAATAATAAAGATAATAAGAAAAATAATAATAATAATAATATTAATAATAATAATATTAATAATAATAATATTAATATAATAATATTAATAATAATAATAGTATAATTAAATAATAATAATAATAACGAATAATACTAATAATAATAATAGTAATAATATAAATAATAAATAAAAATAATAATAAATAATAAATAATAATTAATAAATAATAAATAATAATTATTAATAATAATAATTATAATAATAATAATACTAATAATAATAATAATAATAATAATAATAATAATAATAATAATAGTAATAATAATCTAATAATAATAATAATAATAATAATAATAAGAATATTAATAATTAATAAGTATTAATAATAAACAAGAATAATAATAATAAATGAAGAGAATGAGTAATAATAATATTAATAATAATGAGTAATCATCAACTAATACCAGCACAATATATAATAATACATAATATTAATAATAATAATATTAATTATTAATAATAATAATAGTAATAATAATAATAGAATTAAAGTAATAATAATAATAAGAATGTAATATATAATATAATAATAATAATAATAACAATAATAATAATTATAATAATAATAATAATAATAATAATAATAATAGTAATAATAATAATATTAATAATAATAATAATAATATTAATAATAATATTAATAATAATAACAATATTAATAATAATAGTAAAATAATATATTAATAATAATAATAATAGTAGTAATAATAATAATAATAACAATAAGGTCCACAAGTCATAGGTGAAGCATTTAGACTCAGAAGTAAAAAAGGAAATAAAAATATATACAGACATTCATAGTGATATTAGAAAACGAAGGTTAAAATGTTATGGCCATATTAAACGAATGAACTCAAATAGGCTTACAAAACAGATGATGGAATTCTACGAAAACAGAAGTAAAGCTCCAGTGGATACTATGAAGTGGATTGATGAAGTCAAAAAGGACTTAAAATAGGCAGGAATTACTAAATAAGATATCCCAAACAGAGATATATTTAAAATTAAGGTGAGTAAGTGGCAAGTCGATCAAGAGGACAAACCGAAGAAAAAACTGGAATAACTTGGACAGATGAGAGAAAACAAGCTCATAGCAAAAGAATGAAAGAAATTTGGGCTCAAAGGAAACGCCTCTAAGTACTTTGCGTAGTCCTACATGGGCTCATCCGCAATCAAAAAAAAAAACCTATAATTTGATTAATTAATTGACTTGGTAAAGGAAGTTATCAGTTCATAATAGGACATTATATTTTCATTGTTAATATTCACTCATAGTATTCTGCCCAAGAGTAGGTCTTTCACTGCAAACTCAGCATTCTCCACTCTTTCCTTAACACCTACTTTCCTTTATTGTAAGATATTAACCTGTAATCATAAATTTATTATTTAAGGATGTAACAATCACCATAGCATGAAGGTTTACAATACCATATCCAATGTTAGAAAAAGCAATAATATGGAAGGTTCCATTGTAATTAACGCATTGTATAAGTGTGCCTAAAAGGTATTACTGTATATTATAAAAAGTAAAGTGATCCCACAACAGACCCGGAGGCCCTTGGAGTAGTAAGAGGTTAGAGCTCCCACTTTTTCTAGACAATAGGCACTTTATGTCAGCCGGGTTGTCAGCCCTGCGTGACGGCCGCCTTTACCCCCAGAACAAGCGTCTGGTACTCATTTCCGTTAGAGGCTGAGTCGACCCCAGGGCCATAGTGCCGCCAGAGGGTTTGGGTCAGTTTAAAAATCCTGACCCCAACGGGACTTGAACCCTCGACCCTCTGGCTTGTAGCTCAGTGCCTTAACCACTATGCTACGGCGTGCCCCCACTGTATAATATAAAGTGATGTGTTATTTATGGCCGAATTTGGACGCTTGGCGAACACCAGTAGGCCTACTAGCCGATTGATTGAGGGTCTTTCCACTTTTCAGCGGTTGCCCTTTTACCAGCCGGCTGCTGGCCCTTCACATCCACATGTGTCAATCACAGAGGTAGATGATCAACAGCCAGTGTAGGGGTGACGTGTGGTTAGCATGTCGAGTCCCCAGCCGTTATAGCTGGTTCCTCAACCTGGAGCCGCTACTTATTGTAGCTACCCAATTGCCTCACGATGCTGGGTGGGCACCGGTCCCATACTGGCCGAAATACCATGAGAAAATGTCTTCCCCCATGGAGATTCGAACCAGCGCAAGTCCCGTAGCTCTGCGCCAAGGCTTCCTACCTTAACCGCTCGGCTACGGCGCGGGACGGCCTACTAGTAATTTTCCAATTAACCCCAGTGTAATTAACCTCCCTCAGATTAAAGTTAATGATATTCTCCAACCTCATTCTTGGTTGTATAACATTGTGCACAACTTCCAAGATTAAAACAATATTCTGTAGCTTCTAAATAGAGTAAAATTGGAGAGAAGCTATAAAAAAAAGGGAGGATCTAATTTCATGCATGTATTCAGTAGTATTTTATGTGTGGACTTTCACGCTGTTTTACATACATTTCCATAATCCGTTCGCAGTAGCTGGGAAGAGTTAAAATGGTAAATTTCTGTGATTTTCCGTTACAGATGTGTTGGAAATGAACAATTCTGACAAGATTCATCCATTTAATTGACAATATACTGAAGTAATCTTTACCTAAGTTCAATTCGATTTGGAATTTATGTTTAGAAGATTATGCCATCGTGATCTTGAGTATTAACCTTTAAATTGGCAAAAAATAATTTCTGGTATCAGTTATTTAAATGTGGCGGACCGTACTTTCATTTCGGTTGTTTTATTAATTTGTTTTGTTTTTTGAGTTTCTGTTCGACATTTACAACCATATGTTAGATCTGGTCTTATGACAGATTTGTAAATTCTTATTTTTGTTTCGGTTATATTTTAATAATATTTTAAAATTGTAATAAGTATGTAATTTTTGTATAATTTTACTATTCGCTGGTTGAGTGGAAGAGAAGGCCTTATGGCCTTAACTCTGCCAGCTAAAATAAAACATTATTATTATTATTATTATTATTATTATTATTATTATTATTATTATTATTATTATTATTATTATTATTATGGTCCACCGCTGTGGTCTCGAGGTAGCGTGCTGCCTTGTCACGCAGCGGGCCCGGGTTCGATCCCCGGTCGGAGCAGTTTTTCTGGGTGAGGTTTTTATCGGGGTTTTTCCTCACCTCTAAGACAAATGTCAGGAAAACTTTAAGGCCCAAACGGTCCCCGAAATCATATGGCCATCATCCTTATCATTAACATCCTGACCATTACCATTATCATCATCATCATCCTTCACCGGCGTGGAAAGCAACGGGAAGCTACCACACCTACACAATTCCCTAGTAAAGCTGCAAGCATAGCATGCTGTGAAGGACCTGCCTTCGGGCAGAATTACTATGGATGGATTATTATTATTATTATTATTATTATTAATACTATAAGAATAGACTAATAGCTTTAGAAATGGATTATTTACGCAGAAGTGGCAGAAAGTCTAGATTAGAACATGTCACAAATAAGGAAATTAGAAACATAATGGAAGCAGAAGAAAGCATAATTGAAAGAATTCGGGAGAAGGAATTAAAGAGGTTAGGACATGTTTTAAGAATGGAAGATGAGCGATGGCCGAAGCAACTGTATGAATGGCATCCGAACAGAAAGAAGAAAAGAGGGAGACCAAAGGTAACATGGAAGGAAAACATGAAGACATTAATGGAAGCTAGAGGCCTAAGCATCGAAGATGCCCAAGACCGTAGGCTTTGGAGGTTTGGCACGGGAAGACGGCAGCTGCTGTAAAAACCCGAAGATAGATAGATAGATTATTATTATTATTATTATTATTATTATTATTATTATTATTATTATTATTATTATTATTATTATTTGTACATATATGTACAGATTATTCTTAATATTGCTTACGTTAAAGTGAGTCACCACACGCTAAGTTTTAGTTTTTTTATGTTGGTAAGAGTTGCGTGTGTTAATGGGTTTGTGAACTGTTATATTTCGTTTTCCACACATTTTTACCAACATAAACATATCAAAATCGACATAAGTATATAAAAAAAGTAATCAACAGTTTTACTTGTTTCAGGTATGTGGAGAATTTGCTGCACTTTTTTTCACCTCGTGTTGATTCCAGTGGTGCAGGTCAGTAGTCCTACATAGTTATTATAGTTATTATGTGTAGTAATTATTCTTTTTGTATCTTGTAAGCCCATGTTTCCCTTAACAGAGATTTAGGCGCTCTCCCCCTACAGGGAGGAATTTGAACCATACTAATTTAGTCACACTAGTTTTCGCATAGATGTCATTTTGAGTGGTCCGTGGTCAGCGTTCCGCCTCATACTGACATCTAGGAAACCAAGGTAGTACTAGGACGGGAAAATTTGGTAAATTTTGCTTAGAGGGCTTTTCATTCAGGCTTAAGGATCTTTTACGAGCCTGAAAATCTTCAGACTCACGACCCACGGCTTAAAGTCCCTCCCGGAGGACTTGCTCCTTGGATTTTTCCATCCTAAAAAATCCATCGACCCCGGCCGGGTTTGAACCCGCGGCCCTCGGGACCAGAGGCAAGGAGCATAACCACTAGTCCACTGAGGCCGATTCTAGTATTTATATGTATTAAAATATGCCTATACAGGGTGATTCGTAAGAGCATACAAAACTTAATAGGACATGGGGATGCTCCACCTTATAATTTGATATGGGGAATCTAAGGTCCGAGAAGTGAGCTTTAGGAGCTATAGAAATAAACTTCTCTTTCACATTACTGTATAGTCTTTTTTATTTACATTATTTATCAGTGACACAATTAACGTACCATTTTGTATCTTACAAGAGTTGTTCAAACTGACAGCCACCAACATCAATTCAAACATGACATCTGCGAACAAGATTCTGCCGCACCCTGATGTGTTTGGAATCACATTCACATGCAGTTAGAATCTTGCAACTGAGTAATTCAAAACATGGAATTCCCTTCCGCCCTATGTCAGAGACTGTCAAACTATAACATCCTTCAAAAACAAATTAAAGAATTATTTAATAACAAACTAACTTATACACCTCACTGATAGTATTCTTTTAACAATTAATAAATTTAATTATCTATGAAAATAATATTAAGATTAACAAATATTTTCTTTTGTTTTGTTTTAAATATTGTACAAACGTAAAATTAGTTTTCTATATCTCGTTATTTTTCTTTGTTTTATATATACATTAGACAGGGACAATTTAATGTCTTGATTGTATACATTTTATTATTAGTTTTAGTCTTAATTTTAACTAACATTAACTAGTTGCATTATAAATCATAATATAATATATATTTTTGATCAAATTTTTATTTAGTATTTAATATTAGAGTTCATTGTGATTGTTATATTCTGATGTAATATATGTTTGCCCTGGTGAGTGGAAGAGAAGGCCACATGGCCTTAACTCCACCGCGCTAAATAAATAAATCTAAATCTAATTCCACGTTCGTTTCCACTGGAGTCTCGAACACCAGTGACTTTATATATCCACATAGGGGAGTCGAGTCATCACTTCCTAGTCATCAGGCTCTTCCTTGCAGCAACTAAATGATGGAGTTTACTGTATGCAAATTAACAGCACAGTACATGCAAACTTGTAACTAACTAACTCACAGGCACTATCGAACCCGTAGGTTCATGGCCGCGAGGACATAAGCTGCCCATAAATCCCTATCCTGAGATGTTTTCCAATAATTTCCTGTATAATCTACTTCCCTCAAATCATAATTAATGTTATTCTCCCACCTCATTCTTGGTCTACCAACTGGGTGTTTTCCCTCTGGTTTTCCAACAAGAAGCTTCCACGCACCTCTTCCATTTCCGATTCATGCCACGTGTCGTGCCCATCTCAATCTACGAGACTTAACTGTTCTTATTGTATCTGGCTTCCTATAAATATAATTTTGCTTACTGTTATGCAGTCTTCTCCATTCGCCTGTCTGTTCATCTCTCTTTGGTCCAAAAATGTTCATAAGAACTTTATTCTCAAATCATCGTAATCTCCTTGTGTCTCTTAAAGTAAGAGTCCATGTTTCGCATCCATATAATATAACTGGTAGAATAATAGTTTTATATATTTTCAGATATAACTTCCTAGGTTGCGAAATATCATGCACAGCGGAAACATATAAATAACTAACTAAATAAGTTAAATTATATAACAGGAACACTAAAAAGAACTCTGAAAAATAAAACCAGGAAAGACTCTATAAAGAAATTATACAAGACAATGGCAGTGCCTATTATTAGTTATGGATCCGAAACATGGACAGTGACAACACAACAATCTGCCAGAATACAAGCTGCTGAAATGAGATTCCTCAAACCAATAGCAGGATATCAAAGAACAGACAAAAAACATAACACAGAAATAAGACAACTAAAAGCAGAGGAATTAAACACAACAATAGAGAAATACAGAACAAACTGGAAAGAACACTTAGCAAGGATGACTGAGAATAGAATACCAACAGCAGCTTACAACTATTCACCACGAGGAAGAAGTTTGGGAAGACCAAGGAAAAGATGGAAAGTGCAGCAATTTGGAGCCGGAACAGGCTAATAAATAAGCCTAAACCGTGAAGAAAACGAAGAAGAGGATATATTTTCAGTTACATGCTAACTTGTACGCACGTTAGTTGTAAAGCAGCTGGAAAATTGTAGTGCTAGACGAATTTACTTCCGTATCTCGTTAGGTTGGCTTTTCGGACTATAGGTTTCCTACCTCAATTGTTCAGTTTAATTTTTGCACGTTCTTGCAGAATTACCTTGTATGTACATAAATATGGACTACAGATTCTCAAAGTATGGAGTAAAACAAAGCCCTTCCGGAAGGACATATCTCCTGAATTGTTCTTCCTCTTGATCCCTTTCCTTCGCTGTACCGGGATTAGGGCGCTCCGTAATGGGAACTTATTAATCTTTTTTTTTTATCCCACAACAGGCCCGGAGGCCCTTGGGGTAGTAGGAGGTTAAGGCTCCCACTTTTTCTAGACTATCGGCACTTTATGTTAGCCGAGTTGTCAGCCCTGCGTGACGGTCGCCTTTACCCCCAGAACAAGCGTCTGGTACTGATTTCCGTTAGAGGCTGAGTCGACCCCAGGGTTATAGTGCCACCGGAGGGTTTGGGTCAGTTTAAAAATCCTGACCCCCAACGGGACTTGAACTCTCGACCCTCCTTGTAGCTCAGTCCTTAACCACTACGCTACGGTGTGCCCCCACTTATTAATCTAGTTACGTTCAAATAAAAATTATTTCAAACCAGTTCTAACACATGCAGCTGTGATTTGGACATATGCAAAGAAGGAATTGAGCAGAGGCCAAGCTACAGAAATGAACTTCTTAGGTGGAATAGTACTTAAAAGAAGAAGAGATAGAATAAGGGAGACATTAAGTGTAGAAAATTTAACAACAGATGTAGAAAAAAAAAAATACTAAAATGGTCATTATCATCATCATCATAGTACATTCACGAATTTAGGATATTTGTTGACCTGTTTCGGCCTCAAGAAAAACACCATCCAGAAGTCTTTTGAGTGGACGTCCTGGTCTTCTTCTGCCTGCAGGTTGATAGCTTAACATTTGTGTATTCATGTAGACTTTCACGGCCGGAGTTGCTATGATGATCTTGAAGAAGATTTTCGGGTTGTAGGCCGTGGTCGTGAGGCTTGTAGTTCCTCGACGTTTTCGTCAGAGACTGCGTCTGGCATCCTCAAGGGTTGTCTCAAGACAACCAGACAACCCTTGAGGATGCCAGACGCAGTCTCTGGCGAAACGTCGAGGAACTACAAGCCTCACGACCACGGCCTACAGCCCGAAAATCTTCTTCAAGATCATCATAGCTTAACATTTGTTTGGGTATCCTGTGATCTTCCATTCGATCAACATGTTACATCCATCTTGACATATAATCAGAAATTTTGTGGAAGTGAGGTAGGACAAGGGCCTTCTAGACCTTTCGCGTCATGGGGTTAACAAATTTCGTGGAAAATTAGACCTACGTTTCCTGCTGCATTTGTTCCATCTACGCGTAACAATTGTTTATGGTAGTTTGACTTGCTGAAATTAAGTTTAACGCTAAGGTTGAGCTTGGAGATGAACGTATTCAATTGTTTTAATTAAGAGGGAATTACGTTTCAAAGGATTGGTTGAAACTGAAATGCATGGAATTCAATTTCAGCTCTTTTTTTTTTAAACAAGTTTAATAAAACTTGAGTACCAACTTCAATTTTACGCATCAAAGATTTAACGCGTTTGTAAGGTTCAACTGCTTTTATTAGCTAAGAATTGTTTTTGTGTTTTGTAATTTATGTGAAATTGAGCAAAGATTTTTACATATAAAATACGGGGTTTATTCAATAAAGAATGAAAATTATTTTTTAACTTCCATAATTTAACACGCAGAAGATAGGTTTTATGACATTAGCCTAGTCGGCCGCGTCGGAATTGTGGTTCTGTTCCTTGCATCTGGTCGCGAGGGTCGCGGGTTCAATCCCGACCCTGGGGACGATTTGATTTTTTTAGGATGGAAAAATCCAAGCAGCATGTCGTCCCGAGTCTGAAAATTTTCAGGCTCGTAAAAGATTCGTAAATTAATGAGTAATTTTTTAACATCTTACCTCATATTTTATGTTTCTTCAAAACACGGGAACTAGTTTTCGAGAGAAGGATCTCTCATTTTCAACCGACATTATGACTACCGGATTGTCGTTGGAATCTCCATCCGAAAATCCGGTATTTATCGATAATTTGGAAATCAAGAGTGGCATTTGTTAGGACTATTTAACGAATAAAATTAAGCTGTTTACTTACAAATCATTATTCAACTATAGTTATTTTAAAATATTTATATATTTAATGTAAACGGCGATGTTTGAAAACAAATGAAAAACGATAGGTGCGCTTCATCTGCTTCCTTTGTTTATCACTGCAACCTGATCATATTATTTATTGCCAAAGGAACGCAATATTGTAAGAATGCTCTCTAGTGGAGAAAAAATGAAACACATCAAACTGTATATTAATACATTTCTGATCGTTTCTGATGTCGTATGATGTAAATATGACAATTATATTTTTCTGGATTATTACCTGGGAAAAAAATACATTTAAGATAGTGCAAACAGTGGTTTCTATTTTTGGTGGTATAATCAATTGCTACAAATGTTTTTATATATGTGTTGACATTCATGCACTATATATACAATATGGTAGCCGTATTTCTCACAGGCTCAGTCACTGCAAAATAATGGTCAGACCTGTTCAGGAGCTTTCTTTAATATGGTAATTATAACACTGATAAATATTTCGTGAACACGACTCTGATTGGTTGTAAAACAGAAATCATTGAAACGTGATTGGTCATTGACTCCCATTTGGGACATGAGTTAAATAGTCAGTCTAAATGAAGAGGCCTTTAAACAAAATTTACCTTCTTGATCTTTTTATGGTTTTTACGTTTTCTTCTTAGAGACTTTACTTTTAACGATATATGTTTATTATCAAATATATTAATTGATATAGAGCACCCCACGCTTTTGATGGCAAAATTATATATATTTTTATAGATAACTCTAGTTTTATTCTAGATGTGTTGGATATGATTTTTTGTTGATCACTTTATCCCAAGCGTGTTGGAAATTTGAATTATTTTTAATTTTTTAGTTAGGTTTTCTAATAAAGCGTGTTGTTTTAGTTTTTTAAACTATTATTTATTTTCTTGTACACGTTGTACAATTTTTAAGGTCTTCCTTCCCGGTTCCTTTCTGTGAGTGGTATGTTATTTAAGACATATGCAGAACCGGCTACGCCTACAATATAGCTGAACAATTCTGTTTTCATCTCAACAAAACTTCAGATAAAGTTTATGCAATGTTATAGGAGGTCTATTTAAGGGTGTATTCTTCCCTTCAAATTAGCTCGAAGATGACATAAAATGTTTAACAAGGAGAGACAGTCCATTAAAAAAAGTGGGACCGGCTCTCCAGTTACAGTTCTTTAGGAAGTAAACATCAACAGCGCTGCTGTGAGAAAGAACCGACAATCACCTTAAGATCATCATCATCATCATCCTTCACGGATTAGCTCTTTATTGTTCCAATCTCACATCTGTTCAGCCCACCGCTTTCTTAGTCCTCCCAGCGATCTTCGTCCTCCAAGATCATACATCAGTGCCATCTTTGGTATCATATCCTCTGCCATTCTTTACAGACGTTCTATCCAATTGTTCCTGTGTTCTTCTATTTGTTGAAGAAGTGGTTGTACTTTTAGTTCCTCTCTAATATTCTCATTTCTAATATGTTCTTCTCTTGTACAACCTTTCACAGCCCATAGGAATCTCATTTCTACTGCCTGAATTTTACTTTTTTTTTTTTCCTTCAGGGCCCAGGCCTCACTTCCATACATCGCCACTGGTAGTGCCATCGTTGAGTAAAATCTTACCTGCGTATCTTTTTTTCCTTTGTTTCTCAGTGTTTGTCTGATTGTTCCACAAATATGTTGAAATTTTTGTATTTTCTTATTTATATCTTGTTATTCTTCATAAGTTATATCGCAGCCCAAATACTGAAGTGTGAAACCTGTTCCAACACTTTATCTTGTTACTATTTCTGTTTCTACTGCGTACTTTCCATGGAACACCATTACTTTAGTTTTTGATTTTGAAATTATCATATTATATTTCTTACATATATCACATTATTTAACCGATAGACTGCTTTTTTGTAGCCTTAAGATAGATTTTAAAAATTTTGAAAATTTCACTGGGTGCCACCCACATTTTGATGACAGAAAACAAGCTGCACATTCAGGGGATGATTGGAAAACACTGAGGATAGGGATGTATGAAGAACTTATGTTGTACTTGGTAGAGCTGTTTCCACGCTGCAATCTGTCGAGACTCGGCCCTTAGCTCGCTGGTTCGTATTGTAGTAGATAGGGACAGAAGAAATCTCGTTAATCCATTCGTGACGTATGAAGAGCTTATGTCACTATCTTATTTTACGGACTATAAGACGCATCTTAATTTTTAAGCATTTTTTTAAATAATATTTTTACCATTTTTATTATTAGATTGCAAAGCCATACTAAAAAAAAAATCTTAGTTTATAAAACCGTTCTGACGTTTAACATCCCTGAAAATCGTAATTTGAACTTTATTTTTCTTCTTCCACGTCATCGTTGTCCTTTTCGTATATAGGATGGTCTTCATGCAATCGAGAGCATTACTTGAAATATTTAACAATATCGTCTTATCTCACTCTGGACCACAACTGTTCTATCTACTGACACACTTGTTTGATTGTATGTCTTTTAAAGCTCCCTTCCACGTGAATTCATATTGGGTTCATCCATCATCCATTTGTTCAAGTTCACTGGCATCGTAGATTGTAATGACACATCATAGGCTAGACAGAGTTCCAGGTTTGTGTTGGCGGAGCGAGAGAGAGACAGTGTTAGCAAGCTTGTGAATCCCCGCAACTCATGTTCGTCGCATCGGTGCACTGCTTCTGCCAGTTGAATCCAGTGTTGCCAGATAGAGATAAATTCCCTCGGCATCGAATATATGGTCATTTTTAAGACTGGCGGGAATTTTTAATTAAACGCTGGACATTTTTACATTAATTTCGAGTATAAGATGCACCTGAATTTTGGATGCAATTTTCGAAGAAAAAAGTGCGTCTTATAGTCCATAAAATACGGTCGGATTCGATAGTGTCAGTGACTTAGGTATGAGGAAACGCTGTATTGGAATATCGCTCTGCAGTAGCTGTTTTCTTTAAGGTGTCGTGAAAATGACAGCAAGTTTGTCACGTCATTTTCTTGCAAATTCCGAGATTGGACACGCTACGGGCACGGTAATAGCTATCCACACTCTTCTCGATAACGCTATATGGCACGCATAATGTTTCGTTTTATACTTGCAAATGTAGCCATTAAGAGAGTCAACGCTTTTTTTAATTTTCAAATGTGTTCACTTTTCAGGCGCCATAACCTCCTCTAATGCCAGGAGAGAACCCCAAAAATGTTGTTTAGACCAAGAGAACGGCAACTGTGTCTACTGGGAGAATAAGCAGATTTTAAATCTTCAAATATTTCCGCGTTCTAATCGAGTGATTCAGAAATATGGCTATACGTTTGATCGCATTTTGTGACGAAAATATTATTATTATTATTATTATTATTAAGGAAATTAGAAACATAATGGAAGCAGAAGAAAGCATAATTGAAAGAAGTGAGGAGAAGGAATTAAAGTGGTTAGGACATGTTTTAAGAATGGAAGATGAGCGATGGCCGAAGCAACTATATGAATGGCATCCGAACAGAAAGAAGAAAAGAGGAAGACCAAGGTTAACATGGAAGGAAAACATGAAGGCAGTAATGCAAGCTAGAGGGCTAAGCATCGAAGATGCCCAAGACCGTAGGCTTTGGAGGTTTGGCACGGGAAGACGGCAGCAGCTGTAAAAACCCGAAGATAGATAGATAGATAGATTATTATTATTATTATTATTATTATTATTATTATTAAAGGAAATATGATATTATCATTGGAAAGGGAATCCTTCAAATTACAACAATGGAACAAAACAAAACTAATCACTGCTCACGTGCAGCTTGGCGGGTTGATTTTTGTAGGCTAGCGTCGAACGCCTCCACAATTCTCTTCATTGTTTCTGCATCCGTGTTAATGCGAGGCCTTCCAGGAGGTTTGATTTTCTGCATCCTTCCCGTTTACAGCAGTCGTTTTCTCCACTTCCCCACAGTTGACGGCTGCAATGCTACGTTAAACTCACGTCTTGCGGCCTCACGATCATTAGCATACCTTATTACCCATGCAGCAATTGTAATTGCTGTTGCATATTCAACACAATTTTGACTAAAGACGTAAGTTCTACACTGTTTTGTTTTATTCCAATGTTGTAATTTGAATAATTGCCTTTCCAACGGTAATTTCGTATTTCCTGTAATGGTAATATTTTCATCATACAACGCGATCAAACGTATAGCCATATTTATGATTCACCCCATAAATACCAATAAAACTAAATATTGTCTGTCCAATGGATCTGTGCCCCTGTAAGGTTTGCGAAATAAAGCGTACTTCCTTTTCTGCCTCGGCAAATCATTTCCCTCCCTGCATTCCTATCTCTCTCTCTCTCTCTCTCTTGCTCTTGCACTCCAGTGTTGTCAACTCAACTCCAACCTTGCATTATTCAATATTCAAGAGCCATGACACTGGGGGAAGTTTGGCAACATCCCTATTCGATGGCTGCTGTTTGACGTAGTGGGAGGGGAGTGCGGTGAAATGGTGTGAATATAGACGTGTACTTTTCTAAGAACGATGCCAGAGCGCTGTAGGGGCACAGATCCGTTGGTCCGAGTATACATGGTCACACATAGAAGAAAAACATTTTATAATGGATAGGACAGTTAATGACAAATCACAGAAATTTTGAAGTACTAGTTGAATGGAAGCTTCTTGTAGGAAAGCCAGAGGGGAAACGCCCAGTTGGTAGACCAAGAATGAGGTGGGAGAACAACATTAACTATGATTTAAGGGAAGTAGATTATACAGGGAATGATTGGAAAGCATTAGCTCAGGATAGGGATGTATGGAGAGCTTATGTACGCGCGGCCATGAACCTACGGGTTCGATAGAGCCAGTGAGTAAGTAAGTAAGTAAGTAAGTAAGTAATACAAATTGAACAAGTAAGAACAAATTGTTCAAAAGAACCTGTCTGTGCAAATGTTACCAGATTTCTTCCTTAATTTGGCACTGTATCCTCTACTCCATCCATCCATCTCATCTTCGGTCTTCCTCCACCTGGTCTCAGTAGTGTAAGCTTTCTAGTGGTGTTCTCCTCCTCCATTCTCATTATATGACCCGGCCATTTCAGTCTGTAGCCGCTATCTATTATGCTCTAACACCAGTAGACGTAGGAGTTAATCTGAAACGATAATTAAAAAGTCGCTCTAGCGGTCGCAAATTTCATTGTTTAACAACGAAACCCAGTATATGATAATAGAATAAACCGTGGTAGATATTATCCAAAACTCGGCGAAATCCGACCCAATCTAATTGGGGGTTTACCTGAAATTGACTCTAGCAAACCGCCATGTTTGATTGGTCGAAACATATAACTTTGTGGCTATACATTTTCAGGTATGGCTAATGTTTAGCTCCTATTATGCTCTAAAATAATTAGGTGTAGGAGTTTACCTGAAGCGAACATTTAAAAAATCGTATTTCGTTTATTGGGAATAGGATCGCACTTCGGCTGTTAGCTAATTCAATATATCTAAACAATTCGATTAGTGATAGGAAGCGTTGGGAATAAATATTTAGGTATTCAACTAAATGAAGGTTCAATGTCTAATAAGAAGTATATTTATTACTGTATACTTACTTACTTACTTACTCACTGGCACTATCGAACCCATACGTTCATGGCCGAATGGACATAAGCTCTCCATACATCCCTATCCTGAGCTAATGTTTTCCAATCATTCCCTGTATAATCTACTTCCCTGAAATCACAGTTAATGTTATTCTCCCACCTCATTCTTGGTCTACCAACTAGGCGTTTTCCCTCTGGTTTTCCTACAAGAAGCTTCCATGCACGTCTTTCATTCCTCATACGTGCCACATGTCCTGCCCATCGCAGTCTACGAGACTTAACTGTTCTTATTATATCGACTTCCTATAAAGACCATGTAGTTCATTGTTATGAAGTCTTCTCCATTCACCCGTCTGTTCATCTCTATTTGGTCCAAACATTTTCCTAAGAACTTTATTCACAAATACTCGCAATCTCCCTTCCCCCTTAAAGTAAGAGTCCATGTTTCGCATCCATATAATATGACTGGTAGAATAATTGTTTTATATATTTTCATTTTTACGTTTTTTGAAAGGAGTTGGTACTAAGAAGTATATTTATTACTGTATTCTAAAATGATTTATTTGTGTAATGAATGTATTCAAACTTACCTAACTTCCATATCCTAACACCTGAGCTAATATTTTGCAGTCGCTCACGGCGCTGCATAAACAAAATAATTATACATCCGAAATTTTAAAGCGTTCAATCGTTGCTACGTTACAATGCAAGCTACTCCAACGCTACATCAATAAAAACTCCATTCAAACGTAACATTTGATTTTTGCATTATTGGACAGGTAAAGGCATCGTGCCACATGTCCTGCTCATCGCGGTCTATGAGACATAATTTCTCTTATTATATCTGGTTTCCCTCGTAGCTATTTGTTATGTAGTCTTCGCCGTTCCTCTGTCTAACATACTGGCGTCTGCTTTAGAAAATTCAAACAAATGAAAAACATAATTTTATCCATCTTCTTCTCAATTTTGAACTAAATAACTAACTCACTGGCACTATCGAACACATACGTTCGTGGCCGCGCGGACATAAGCTCTCCATACATCCCCATCCTGAGCTAATGTTTTCCAATCAATCCCTGTATAATCTACTTCCCTCAAATCATGGTTAATGCTATTTTCCCACCTTATTCTTGGTCTTCCAAATGGGTGTTTTCCCTCTGGTTTTCCTACAAGAACCTTCCATGTACTTCTTTCATTTCCCTTCGTGCCACATGGCCTGCCCATCGCAGGCTATGAGACTTAACTGTTCTTATAATATCTGGCTTCCTATAAAGACCATGTATATCACTGTTATGTAGTCTTCTCCATTCACCTGTCTGTTCATCTCTCTTTGGTCCAAAAAATTTCCTAAGAACTTTATTCTCAAAAACTCGTAATCTCATTTCCTCCCTTAAAGTAAGAGTCCATGTTTCGCACCCATATAATATAACTGGTAGAATAATAGCTTTATATATTTTCAGTTTAACGTTTTTTGAAAGGATTTGGGACATCAAGAGTCTCTGCAATGCATAATAGCACGCGTTTCCAGAATTGAGCCTATGTTTAATTTCTTTGTGCATCTCATTCCTATTTGTGATTCTTGTTCCTAGGTATTTGAATTCAGCCACTTCCTCAAACTTTCCCTCATTTGTCATTAGCTGTGCATTTCCATTACATAATGTATTTCTATGTGTGACCATATATTCAGTTTTATTGATATTTACTTCCAGTCCCAATTTCTCAATTTAATACACCTAAAAATTGGATTAGTGATAGGAAGCGTTTGAAATAAATATTTAAGTACTCAACTAAATGAAGCTCCAATGTCTAATAAGAAGTATATTTATTACTGTAGTCTAATATGATTTATTTGTGTAATGAATGTATTCAAACTTACCTAATTTCCATATCCCAACACCTGAGCTAATATATTCCAATTGCTCACGGCACTACAGAAACAGAATGATAAATTATCCATCCGAAATGTTAAACCGTTCAATCGTTGCTACGTTACAATGCAACACTACTCCAATACTAAATAAATCAAAACTCCATTCAAGCGTAACATTTGGATTTTTGCATTACTGGACAAGCAAATGCATCGCGCCACATGTCGTGCTCATTACAGTCTTTGAGACTTAAATGTTCTTATTATACAGAGTGATTCAAAATTGACTTTACAACTTTACAAGCTTATAGAAATGTATTTAGAAGACCTACAGAATTGGGTTTAATGTCATATGATAGCACAACTCATCAAGTTTTCACCGACATAGTTTTATAGTACCTAGTTCTCTCACCGCGTGCGCTAACGTAGTTCATATCAAAATGGCTGCTTTCACAGGTGCCGAGCGTGCTCGTTGTGTGTTTTTGTTCGAAGAAACTAAATCTGCGACAATTGTTCAGCGTAGATTTCGTACCCAGTATGGTAAGGATCCTCCTAGCAGGCCAACAATTTATTCTTGGCACCAAACATTTGTTAGAACTGGCTGTTCTGTTAGTCATTCCAAGCATACTGGCCGTCCACGTACGGCTGAAGCTGTGGTTGAACAAGTGAGGGATAGCTTTGCTCGGAGCCCTAGGATATGACATTTAAACCAATTCTGTAGGTCTTCAAAACTTGATGAGTTGTGCTATCATATGACATTTAAACCAATTCTGTAGGTCTTCTAAATAAATTTCTATAAGCTTGTAAAGTTGTAAAGTCAATTTTGAATCACGGTGTATATGGTTTCCCATGTAGCTGATAGTCCTTGTCATTCCCCTGTCTAACATACTGGCGTCTTCTTTAGAAAATTCAAACAAATTAAAAAATAATTTAGCCCATCTTCTTGTCAATTTTGAACACTTTTTACAATCGAGTGGGCATGGAATCTACTAGTCTCTGTTCTCATCCCATTTATAACTTAATCCTGAGTGTGGCTTCCTTCGGGAGAGAAGTAAAATCTTGCCATGTATTTACAGGGGTTGGCTGCAAAAGTAGTTCGTCATGTAATTAAAATTCGTCATAGAAATAATTCGTTGAATTAAAATTGGACACAGATATTAGCCGTGTTGTCAGCCCCCCCCCCACACACACACACACGGTCTTTTTTCGTGTCTACTGTGCCTCTATCAAGCTAATTTCAAGTTTTAATGTAAACGAACCACGTGTATGACTGCATTTTAGAATAGCGATTTTATCTTTAAACGTAGGCTATAAGAAAATTTAGTTCGCTCTCTAAAACCCGAAATAAAGGAAATAAAAATATGTATTATTTAGAATATGTCTATATACCGTTAAATTATACGAGAGAATATATATATATATATATATATATGGTATGATAAGAAAAATAAATGCCTGGTCGGGATTCGAACCCGGATCTCTGAGTTTGTACCTCAGTGTGATATCCATTCCAGGCGAATCCAATTCAAACATTTATTTTTCTTATATATGTATTATATTCCCCATTATTACTAGATGTCGTGAGAACTCGGTCTTCACTGCCATCTAGTAGCTGACTATAACAAGTAAGCAAATTAAAGAGAACATTTTTACTTATATATATATATATATATATATATATATATATATATTTTTTTTTTTTTTTCAAATGCCCCAGGTTTGTCTTTCGACATTCCTGGTTTCTCTCCTGGCATGGCGTACTTGTAACCCACTTCTGAGGTTGGGGCGCCTGGGAGGCGGGGTTACGTTGCCCCGATGATATGATGGGTGATGATGATGATAATGGTGCGCCAGGAGAGTCCCTAATCCTAAGCTTAACCTAAGATGAATATGAATGATGATGATTGCGATGGCCATATGATTTCGGGGACCGTTTGGGCCTTAAAGTTTTCCTGACATTTGTCTTACAGGTGAGGAAAAACCCCGATAAAAACCTCACCCAGAAAAAACTGTCCCGACCGGGGATCGAACCTGGGCCCGCTGCGTGACAAGGCAGCACGCTACCCCGAGACCACAGCGGTGGACGAGAATATCTTTATACTGTTATATATAATTCTTCTGTACGTGTATTTGTCACTGACCTCCTCCTACACGACTGGATCAATTTTGATTAATTTTTTTGTGCATCTGATTGGGTCCCTCGATGGTTTACATTCACAATTGGACTCTCTAAAACCATTAGGTGTAGGAAAACCATAGGGAAAACGCCCAGTTGGTAGACCAAGAATGAGGCGAAATAATAACATCCATGATTTAGGGAAGTAGATTATACAAGGGATGATTGGAAAACATTATCTCAGGAGAGGAATGTATGGAGAGCTTATGTTCGCGCCTCCAAGAACCTACGGGTTTGATACAACCAGCTAATTACGTAGATCGGGATAAGTAGATTCCCGGGGAACGCCAGGTAATCAGCATAGGATATCTAAAAATAATTACGATGTAAATTTATAATTATTTTTCTTTTTACTTATTCAGATAAACATAAAAACACATTTAATTTATTTAGGCGTAGCAGCGCACACCGGGTGTTAGCTAGTCTAACATATAAAAATTAATGTTTGTTTGTTGGTTTGTTTGTACTTCATGCGCGGCCATACCGTTGGTCTGATTGTGATGGGGCTTTTTGAAAAAAAGTTCAGGACATTCCCGGGATGAACATAGGCTATAATAGAGTTGTGATACTCAACTCCTACACCCTTAAAAATCGCCCTTTGTAGTGGAAAACGTAAAAAAATAGCTTTAAGGCCGCTTAAACGGCTTACGCTGCCTGAACCATAACAAATACACAAAATTAATGTACACAGAATTGAATATCTCAAAAGGTTGTACAAAAAAAGACCGCGACAGCATATCTTTATCTCTTACGGATAACTCACAATAACCATTTTTGTCTTTCATTGATGCCAAGAAGATCGAGACACATTCCTGTGCACGGATAGCAGCACATGGCGGGTATTATTTTACGGATAACTCAAATAATAAATTGTGTCTTTTAGCTCATTTATGCCAAGAAGATCGAGATAAGTAGATTCCCGGGCAACACCGGGTAATCAGTACGAGGAATCTTAAAAATTTATGCAAAGAAGATCGAGATAAGTTGATTCCGGGGCAACACCGGGTAATCAGTACGAAGAATCTTAAAATAATTACGATATCTTAATATATAAAAATTACGTGTCATATTGTTTGTCCGCGATGGAATCCTAAACTACTGAACCGATTTTAATAAAAATTTGCACACTGTGTGTTGTTTGATCCAACTTGAGACCTAGGGTTGTTTATAACTAAATTTATAGTCGCATTATTTTTATTGCAAATTATTTGTTTATTATTTAACAAAGAGTTATATTTATCTGTGAGTTCCATACGATTCTAACAGATGACGGTGTAAGGTAATTGTTTTATTATTTAACCAGGTGGCTGTGCTTTTGTTTGCAACCGCGAATTTCAATTGAATTACAAATATTGATTATTTCATAATTTAAGTGTGTTCAGTGTTTAGTTTATTTTCAATATATTAATAAAAATATTAATTTCGTGTAAGTATTAGTTTTAAGTAATCTGGCTGAAAGACAGCAATTTAATTTAAATTTAACTGGACCGAGAAGGGACATTGAACAATATGGCGAATCAGTTCTAGAGACCATGAATGATAAGATATCAAGTGAATTTCTGCAAATTGGTATAGGCCTATGTGACATAAATCTTACATTTAAGAAGAATGTCAATTTAAAAACATATGAAGGTCCTAAGGAACGGAATAACAGAACTGTAAGTAAGTCTGTTAGTTATAATAATATGCCTAATATTACAGAAACAATCTCCATGCCTCAATTAAATGAAAAACAAGATGACTATAATATATCACAAGATGATATTACTATACAGAGACTTCTTGATGTTAATGAGAATCCAAACTGCCAACAAGTTCGTAGAAAAAAACGAAAGTATAATGAAATGAGCAAGCCTCCTCAAAATGTTCCATCAATAAATGTATATAATCCTTATGATACACTTATGGATGATACTGAGAATGCAGACAACATAAATTCATCTCAGTCAACAAAACCACTTCCACATAAACCACCGGGTGTAGTTAACGTACTAGAACTAAAAAATTGTGCAAAACAAAAACTTTCTGATTTAGATTTCTCACTTAGTTTACTACAACATAATTTAAAATATACCTTAGCCACAGCAACGCGTGGCCGGGATTTATATGTATATATATATGATATGAAAAGAAAAATGAATGCTTGAGTCGGGATTTGAACCCGAGTCTCTAAACTCTGTACGTTTAGCGCTCTAACCAACTGAGCTACTCAAGAATTCCAACACAAACATACATTTTTTTTGAGAATACTACATATATAAGAAAAATGTATGTTTGTGTTGGAATTCTTGAGTAGCTCAGTTGGTTAGAGCGCTAAACGTACAGAGTTTAGAGACTCGGGTTCAAATCCCGACTCAAGCATTCATTTTTCTTTTCATATCATATTTGCCTTCATTGCCAAATGTCAAAAATATAGTTATAACATCTAAATATATATATATATATATATATATATATAACAAAGTCGGATTAGTTACACTATTTATAATTCAAGAACGGCTGGACCGATTATTATTATCTTTGATTTGTTGGGTTTGTTTCCTCCCCGAATAGCAGATAATTATTAAAACATCGGAAAAATTAATGTGACTATTTAACTCATGCCCCAAATGGGAGTCAATGACCAATCACGTTTCAATGATTTCTGTTTTACAACCAATCAGAGTCGTGTTTCACCAAATATTTATCAGTGTTATAATTATCATATTAAAGAAAGCTCCTCCTTTTTAATATTCTGAACAGGTCTGACCATTATTTTGCAGTGACTGAGCCTGTGAGAAATACTGCTACCAGATTGTATATATAGTGCATGAATGTCAACACACAGCGCATGCGGGAGTTAATATAAAAACATTTGTAGCAATTGATTATACCACCAAAAAAAGAAACCACTGTTTGCACTTTTTTAAATGTATTTTTTCCCAGGTAACAATCCATAAAAATATAATTGTCATATTTACATCATCAGAAATGAATTAATATACAGTTTGATGTGTTTCATTTTTTCTCCACTAGAGAGCATTCTTACAATATTGCGTTCCTTTAGCAATAAATAGTATGATCTGGTTGCAGTGATAAACAAAAGAAGCAGTAGAAGCGTACCTATCGTTTCTCATTTGTTTTCAAACATCGCCGTTTACATTAAATATATAAATATTTTAAAATAACTATAGTTAAATAATGATTTATGAGTAAACAGCTTAATTTTATTCGTTAAATAGTCCTAACAAATGCCACTCTTGATTTCTTCGTGAGTCGTGAATTTATCGATAATTTGGAAATCACTCGTGGCATTAGTTATGACAATATTGAAAGGCGATACGACGTTCGCCGGGCCAGCTAGTACATTTATAGTTATTTTTCCCTTCACTTATTTAACTAAACATAAAAGCGGTGGACGAGAATATCTTTATACTGTTATATATAATTCTTCTGTACGTGTATTTGTCACTGAATTCCTCCTAAACGACTGGATCAATTTTGATGATTTTTTTTTGTGCATCTGATTGGGTCCTTCGATGGTTTACATTCACAATTGGACTCTCTAAAACCATTAGGTGTAGGAAAATCATAGGGAAAACGCCCAGTTGGTAGACCAAGAATGAGGCGAAATAATAACATCCATGATTTAGGGAAGTAGATTATACAAGGGATGATTGGAAAACATTATCTCAGGAGAGGAATGTATGGAGAGCTTATGTTCGCGCCTCCAAGAACCTACGGGTTTGATACAACCAGTTAATTAGGTAGATCGGGAGAAGTAGATTCCCGGGCAACGCCAGGTAATCAGCATAGGATATCTAAAAAAAATTATAATGTAAATTTATAATTATTTTTCTTTTTACTTATTCAACTAAACATAAAATCACATTAATTTTCATTTATTTAGGCGTAGCAGCGCACGCCGGGTGTTAGCTAGTGTATTATGAATGTGATGAACACAGTCCATATGGATGGATGAACATATACAGACACTCTGTCTGAATTAGCGTTATGTGTAGCCTACAGATAGCTACAGGCGGAAGCAATTACAGTCTCAATGTTATTGAAGCAAATATGATGAGCTGTAGTGACATATTATATATTAGCCAGTGGCGCAGCATATCAATGTGAAGGTGGTAGAATACCCCAGAGGACAGAAGAAGGAAGATACTGAGAATTTTTGCTTATTAACTCATCTTGATTATGAAGTATACAGGGTGTTGCAGAAAACACCGACGACAGAGGTGAGGTGGTATATTGAGATATGTTGACTATTTAACTCATGCCCGAAATGGGAGTCAATGACCAATCACGTGTCAATGATTTTTTTAATTACAACCAATCACAATCGTGTTTCGCCTAGAATTTACCAACTATAGTTTATCATAAGTAATATCACGAGTGATTTCCAAATTATCGATAAATTCACGACTCACGAAGTGAGGAGTGAATTTATCTAGAGAATTTGGAAATCAAGAGTGGCATTTGTTAGGACTATTTAACGAATAAAATTAAGCTGTTTACTCACAAATCATTATTTAACTATAGTTATTTTAAAATATTTATATATTTAATGTAAACGGCGATGTTTGAAAACAAATGAGAAACGATAGGTACGCTTCATCTGCTTCTTTTGTTTATCACTGCAACCAGATCATACAATTTATTGCCAAAGGAACGCAATATTGTAAGAACGCTCTCTAGTGGAGAAAAAATGAAACACTTCAAGCTGTATATTAATTCATTTCTGATGTCGTATGATGTAAATATGACAATTATATTTTTCTGGATTGTTACCTGGGAAAAAATACATTTAAGAAAGTGCAAACAGTGGTTTCTTTTTTTGGTGGTATAATCAATTGCTACAAATGTTTTTATATTAACTCCCGCATGCGGCATGTGTTGACATTCATGTACTATATATATTCAATCTGGTAGCCGTATTTCTCACAGGCTCTGTCACTGCAAAATAATGGTCAGACCTGTTCAGAATATTAAAAAGGATGAGCTTTCTTTAATATGGTAATTATAACACTGATAAATATTTCGTGAAACACGACTCTGATTGGTTGTAAAACAGAAATAATTGAAACGTGATTGGTCACTGACTCCCATTTGGGGCATGAGTTAAATAGTCATAGTAAAGAAAGCACTTCCTTTTTAACATTCTGAATAGGTCATAGCATTATTTTGCAGCGACTGACCCTCTAAGAAATACGGCTACCAGATTGTATATATAGTGCATGAATGTCAGCAGAAAGCGCTTGCGATAGATAATATAAAAACATTTATAACAATTGATTATACCACAAAAAAAAACACTGTTTGCACTTAAACGAATTATATTCCAGGAAATGACGTTGCAGAAAGATATAATTGACATATTTACGTCATAGGACATCAAATTAATTAATACCTATAACGTTGGTTATAAATTTCTCCACTAGGGTGCATTCTTACAACATTGGCAAAAAAAAATAATCTGATCTGGAACTTACGGTTGAGTGGTATCTTGTTTCGGTTCGTTTGATCTAGTTTTCTCGAAACATTACGAATCGGCTGTGGATTCATTGATATAAATAGCCCGACTTCCTCCACCCACAGTTGGTATAATTGCAAGTGGAAGATCTTAGGAAAATTTTTGGACCAAAGAGAGATGAACAGACAGGTGAATGGAGAAGACTACATAACAATGAACTACATGGTCTTTATAGGAAGCCAGATATAATAAGAACAGTTAAGTCTCATAGACTACGATGGGCAGGACATGTTGCACGTATGGGGAATGAAAGACGTGCCTGGAAACTTCTTGTAGGATAGCCAGAAGGAAAACACCCAGTTGGTAGACCAAGAATGAGATGGGAGAACAACATTAACTATGATTTGAGGGAAGTAGATTATACAGGGAATGATTGGAAAGCATTAGCTCAGGATAGGGATGTATGGAGAGCTTATGTCCGCGCGGCCATGAACCTACGGGTTCGATAGTGCCAGTGAGTAAGTAAGTAAGTAACGTTGGTTATAAATTTCTCCACTAGGGTGCATTCTTACAACATTGACAATAAAAAAATAATCTGATCTGGAACTTACGGTTGAGTGGTATCTTGTTTCGGTTCGTTTGATCTAGTTTCCTCGAAACATTACGAATCGGCTGTGGATTCATTGATATAAATAGGCCGACTTCCTCCACCCACAGTTGGTATAATTGCAAGTGGAAGATCTTAGGAAAATTTTTGGACCAAAGAGAGATGAACAGACAGGTGAATGGAGAAGACTACATAACAATGAACTACATGGTCTTTATAGGAAGCCAGATATAATAAGAACAGTTAAGTCTCATAGACTACGATGGGCAGGACATGTTGCACGTATGGGGAATGAAAGACGTGCCTGGAAACTTCTTGTGGGATAGCCAGAAGGAAAACGCCCAGTTGGTAGACCAAGAATGAGGTGGGAGAACAACATTAACTATGATTTGAGGGTAGTAGATTATACAGGGAATGATTGGAAAGCATTAGCTCAGGATAGGGATGTATGGAGAGCTTATGTCCGCGCGGCCATGAACCTACGGGTTCGATAGTGCCAGTGAGTGAGTAAGTAAGTAAGTAACGTTGGTTATAAATTTCTCCACTAGGGTGCATTCTTACAACATTGGCAATAAGAAAAATAATCTGATCTGGAACTTACGGTTGAGTGGTATCTTGTTTCGGTTCGTTTGATCTAGTTTCCTCGAAACATTACGAATCGGCTGTGGATTCATTGATATAAATAGGCCGACTTCCTCCACCCACAGTTGGTATAATTGCAAGTGGAAGATTAGCAATTTAACGGGATGTAGAAAGTTAATCCCGGTGTCGATGACGTGTCAAGGTTTTGGTGTTAGCTTTCCATTCACACAGCGTTTTCGCTTTTTCTTCAGGCACTTCAACAGTTCTCCCACATAATGGTTACATTTTATACTAAACTAGCTAGTGTCCCGCGTGCGCTGCTACGCCTAAATAAATGAAAATTAATGTGCTTTTATGTTTAGTTGAATAAGTAAAAGGAAAAATATTTTTTTTATCTGTATACAGAATTTTAATGTATACACATCTTTCTGTGCCTAAAAGTTTTATTTTTCTTCTCCACTCGTCTCTCTCCATCCAATCCATGTCCTCCAGTCCTCTTGCTCTCATTCCAGTTTTTATTTCCTGCATCCACGAGTTTCGAGGCCTTCCTCTCCTCCTTCTTCCAGGTGGACACCATTCCAATGTTTTCCTGGGTAATCTTTCTTCTTGCATTCGTCGTACGTGCCCATACCAATTTAATTGCTTATACCGTATATAATCTACTATGGAATAACCAATATTCATTTTTTCTCTTATTTTGTCTAATTTTGAACATCTTGTTGCTCTCCTCAAGAAATCAATTTCCATCGATATAAGTTTTTGTTGAATTTTCAAACTTCAGCTCCATATGTGACAGTACTTCTCACTATTGAATTATATATTTGTAACTTATTTTTCCTGGTTATATGTCTGTTCCATAAGACTCCATTCATCATTGCTGTTATTGCTCTACCTTTATTTATTCTGTTCTTAATATCACTTTCTTGTTTATCCTCTTTATTTAATTTTACTCCCAGATTACTCAAATTCTTCACATCCTCTAATATACCTCTAATATCAAATGTTCGGTTTCTGCTCCACATCCTATATAATTTTTGTTTTCTAAATTTATTTTCAAACCCCAGTTATCGTATTCGCCCAATAATTTTCTGAACATAAACTCCATGTATTCTTGTCTCATGAAAAATAATTATACATTTATATTTTTTAGATACCCCGTGCTGATTACCCGGCGTTGCCCGGGAATCTACTCATCCCGATCTTCTTGGCATAAATGAGCTGAAAAAGAAAAAAATAATGTACTTCTTATGATTAGTTGAATAAGTAAAATAAAAAATAATTATAAATGTATATCTTAATTATTTTAAGATTCCCCGTGCTGATTACTCGGTGTTGCCCGGGAATCTACTTCTCTCGATCTTCTTGGCATAAATGAGCTAAAAGACAAAATTCGTTATTGTGAGTTATCCGTAAAAGAATACTCGCCATATGCTGCTATGCTTGCACAGGAATCTACGTACTTGTCTCGATCTTCTTGGCATCAATGAAAGACAAAAATGGTTTTGGTGAGTTATCCGTAAGAGATAAACATATGCTGTCCAGGACTTTTTATAGAGCTTTTTGAAGTATTCAATTCTGTGTACATTAATTGTGTGTATTTGTTATGATTTAGGCAGCGTAAGCCATTTAAACGTCTAAAGATCAACTTTTCTTACGTTTTCCACTACAAAGGGCGATTTTTAAGGGTGTAGAAGTTGAGTATCACAACTCTCTTATAGCCTATGTTCATCCCGGGAATCTCTCGAACATTTTTCAAAAAGCCCCATCACAATCGGATCAACGGTATGGCCGCGCATAAAGTACGAACAAACAAACAAATAAACATTTTGTATATATATATATTAGAAGATTAAGTAGATATGCGCATATCCAATTTCTCCTGCGATTCCTATTAGCGATTTTCGAAGGAATCAAACTATTGGTTTTTAGCTATTACCTTATCCCTAGAGTGTCGGAATTTGCAAGAAAATGACGTTACAAATATTGTGCCATTTTCACGGCATTTAAAAAAAAATAAAGAAAGCAACTGCCACTACAGAGCGATATTCTAATATACTCTGTTCTCATTCCTCAGTTCCACTATTGAACCCGTAGGTTCATGGCCGCAAGGACATATTCTCAGATAATGTTTCCAATCATTACCTGCATATTTAATCTCCGTGAAATTCTTCTTCTTCTTCCTTCCAAGTATTAGGCCAAGGCCTGTTACGATCTTATAGAAAATTTTCCCTCTAGTGTTTCATAGGACGGCCCAGAGATCTTCGTCCTCTTGGTATATAATTATAAACAGCTTTGGGAATCCGATTTGAAACGGAAATGTTTTACCGAATGAACTGATGAAGTCTACAGAACACGTTGAGATGTAAACATTCCCAGAATAGTCGAGAGGCTGCGATGTCTTCCTTTTTAAGGCGATGTCAGAAATAAACTGTCGTATACCACATGTTTGTTTCATAATGCACTTTTTTCTCTCTTCCATCCCCATCCTATTTTCTTTTTTTACGGTTGGGGTGCGTGGCTTTCCAGAAATTCTATTAAGGTAATAGAATTCAGTTTACACATACTTGTGCCTTTTTTTTTCTCTTACACTTTCTCCGCCGATCTTTCAGTTGAAGCCTCCTTGAAAAACGTGATATAAAACATGGGATGAAAGAATGAAACTTAATAGCATTTTGAACGTAAATTCGACGAGATTTAAAAAAAAATGAGATTGTAGCATTTCTATATTTTTGTCTTTGTTTCCTTCCACCTTTTATTATTATTATTAGTCTATTTTTATTATTATTAAATAACGATATACAATTAAATTATTATTAAAAACTAAATATTTGGGAATAATTATGGATAACATTAAAGGTATAGGCAAAGAGAACATAAAACATAGAATTGAATTGAGTAGCAAAATAATACCATCGTTAAATTCCATATGGTGGGATAAGCATATTTGGAAAGACACAAAAAAATATATTGGTAAAACATTGGTGAAATCTGTTGCAATGTATGGAAGTGAGGTATGGACACTCAATAAGTACTACAAGAATAGACTAATAGCTCTAGAAATGGATTATTTACACAGAAGTGCCAGAAAGTCAAAATTAGAACATGTCACAAATAAGAAAATTAGAAACATAATGGAAGCAGAAGAAAGCATAATCGAAAGAATTGAGGAGAAGGAATTAAAGTGGTTAGGACATGTTTGAAGAATGGAAGATGAGCGATGGCCGAAGCAACTATATCAATGGCATCCGACCAGAAGAGGAGGAGAGGGAGACCGAAGTTAACATGGAAGGAAAACATGAAGACATTACTGCAAGCAAGAGGGCTAAGCATTGAAGATGCCCAAGATCGTAGGGTTTGGAGGTTTGTCACGGGAAGACGACAGCAGCTGTAAAAACCCGAAGATAGATAGATAGATTATTATTATTATTATTATTATTATTATTATTATTAATAATATTATTAAACACACTTTATTGAATAAGACTGGAAAAGAAACTATTTTGAAGTTTTACAAAGTATTGGCAGTTCCATCTCGTATCTATGGATGTGAAACCTGGACATTAACAAAGGCAGATAGTAAACAAGTAGAGGCAGCTGAAATGAACATGTTGAGAGCAATAGCAGGATACCAAAGGACCTATAAAAAGAAAAACGAAGATATAAGAACAGAACTTAATATATTTAATTTCTGTGAAAGAATACAATATTATCAAAATGTTTTTCTTCCACACGTATTACAAATGAATGAACAGCGCATACCAAGAGGAATGTATAATTATAAACCAAAAGGGAGAAGAATGTTAGGAAGACCATTGAAGAGATGGAAGTACCAATTCGACCTATAATGAGATCGGAACAGGCCATTGGGCTTAATCCTTGTTGTTGTTGATGATGATGATGATTATTATTATTATTATTATTATTGTTGTTATTATTATTATTATTATAAAAACTTATGTCGATGGAAATTGTTTTTTTGAGGAGAGCAGCAAAATGTTCGAAATTAGGGGGGGGGAAGAAAAAGAAATTCTGTCATACGAGAACAAATGAATATTAGACATTCAATACTAGATTATATAAGATATCCATCCATCCTTAGTAATTCTGTCCGAAGGCAGGTCTTTCACTGCAATCATAGCATTTTAATGCTATGCTTGCAGCTTTACTAGGGAATTGTAGGTGTGGTAGCTTCCCGTTGCTTTCCACAACGGCGAAGGATGATGATGATAATGGCCATATGATTTCGGGGACCGTTTGGGCCTTAAAATTTTCCTCACATTTTTCTTACAGGTGAGGAAAAACCCCGATAAAAACCTCACCCAGACCTGCCCCGACCGGGGATCGAACCCGGGCCCGCTGCGTGACAAGGCAGCACGATACCTCGAGACCACAGCGGTGGTCATATAATATATAAGCAATTAAATTGGTGTGGGCACGTACGACGAATGCAAGAAGGATGGTTACTCCGAAAACATTGGAATGGTGTCCACCTGGAAGAAGGAGGAGAGGAAGACTTCGAAACTCGTGGATGTAAGAAATAAGAACTAGGATGAGAACAAGAGGGCTGGAGGATATGGAGTGGATGGATAGAGACGAGTGGAGAAGGAAAATAATATTTTAGACGCAGAAAGATGTGTAAACATTAAAAATTTGTATATAAATATTATTAATATATATATATATATATATATATATATATATATATATATACACACATATGGGATATACATGAAACATTGATAGAAGGAGCAGAAAAGGAAGACCAAGAACAAGCTGGAAGAATAATATTCAGAATTCAATGAGGAAATTTGGTGTAACAGATGAAGACATAAGAGGACAAAGAACGATGGAGAACTTTAATTAAGGGAAATTTGTGAATGTTTGTTACAAATTGATAATCTATAAGTCCGTAGTCATTTATGTATTTTTTAAAACTCATGTTAATTATTAAGATTGGGTGGAGAAAACCCTCAACGATGAGGAAAATTCTCAAAATGAAATGTATTATTATTATTATTATTATTATTATTATTATTATTATTATTATTATTATTATTATTATTATGAATGTTAAACATAATATTATAGAAATAATAGAAGATCGTATATTGAAATGGTATAGACATCTGAAGATGATGGAGAATAATTGAATCCCAAGAATGATGCTGAAAGCAAGGAGGAGGAGGGAGAAACCAGGGAACAGTGGATGGATGAAGTGAGAAGAAACATGATCGGCAGAGACCTCAAAGAAGAAGATGCTGAGGATAGAAATCTGTGGCGGAGCAAAATGCATTTGGGCTGAAGGATAACTACTGTAATGTAGAGAAAATCCTTAATAATAATAATAATAATAATAATAATAATAATAATAATTATTATTATTATTATTATTATTATTATTATTATTATTATTATTATTATTATTATTAGATAGATAGATCATCGGTTGATTAATGTCTTTGACATCGTCCGATTCCTAATAGACAATTTTGTCGGTCCATCCAATCTCCTGGTTGTAGATGTTTCTCCTTCATATATAAACATATCCCTGACTCCAGGAGGTTTTAGGTCTTCCTCTGCTTCGTCTTCCCTCAGGTTTCCATTCCAAAACAGATTTTGGTAGTCGATCCTCTTCCATTCGCTGGACATGTTCGTACCATCTTAATTGCTGAGTTTTAATATAATCTAAAATAGTTTCTTCAATCTTCATTTCCTCCCTTATAACTGAGTTCCTAATTTTTTCTCTTCTTGAAATTCTTGCGGCCCTTCGTATAAAATCCATTTCCGTTGCCAAAAGATAATTTGTTTTTGTTGTTAATAACCAAAGTTCTGCTCCATAAGTAATGATGCTTTTAACAATTGTATGATATATATTCATTTTATTTTTTATTACTTATATTTTTATCCCACAAAATTCCATTGAGGCAAACAATTGCAAATTTTCCTTTATTATTTCTATTTCTTATTTCCTCTTCATAACTCCCATTTTTATTTATTTTAATTCCTAAATATGTGATCTCACTACAAGATTTTATATTATTATTATTATTATTATTATTATTATTATTATTATTATTATTATTAAAGGAGTTTTTTTTGGTAGGAAATTTATTGTGCACATAGTAATTTCGTTTGAAGGTGGTTTTACAAAGAAGAGCTTGCAATTATTCGTGTCTGCAAGATGACTAAGCGAGTTGACTTGATTCGTTTCACAGCTAGCGACTAAAATCTTTAGCACAATGAACACGTGAGTTGTCAAGGTTTTATTTGCAAATTTTCCAAAACGAAACTGTATTTACAGACAAAGGATCCTACTATGCTATTGGCGTACAGCTGCAAGAAAATGGACAATTGATAAAATCGGTAGATTTGTATTGGTACAAGTGGAAATGAGTTTCTCGAGGTATAAGTCATTGTTACAGGACAATCTTTTTCTTTCAACTGTTTAACTCATGCCCCATACAGAAATGGACGTTTTAAGAAAATCAGCTGGAAAATCTAGAATGGATAGAATACGAAATAAATAAAAAAGGAACATTTTGGGTGTACAAGAGGAGCCGGACATCATAGACATTATAGAAAGAAAAGATTATAGTGTTATGACCATGTCAAAAGAATGCCAGAGCAAAGATTGCCTAAAATTGTTATGGAATGGATCCCAATGGAAAGGAGGAAGAGAGGAAGACCGAAGAAAACTTGGATAGAAGGGGTACAAGCAGCTATGAATGTCAGAGGATTGGAGGAAGATCAGTGGATGGACAGAGAGGAATGGCGTTTGGTTTCCGGAAGACGGCGGCAGCTGCCATGATACCGGATGATGATGCCCCAAATGGCAGTCAATGACCAATCATATCAACGAATTTTGATTTACAACCAATCATAGTCATTTTTCACCTCGATTTTATCATTTTCATTTTATGGCTTTCATTTTATCAAGTGGCCCCCAGATTGAGTATATAGTGCAGGAATGTAACCAGATTCTGCTTGCGAGATATAATACAAAAACATTCGTAGCAGTTGATTATACAAAAAAAACACTGTTTGCACTTTCTTAAAAGTATTATTTCCCTGGAATTAACGTTGCAGAAAAATATAATTCACATATTTACATAGTAGAACATCAGAAATTAATTAAAAACCTGTAATTATGTGTTTAATTTTTTCTCCACTAGGGTGCATTCTTACAATATTGCAATTCTATTTGGCAATAAATATGATCTGGTTGCAGTGATTAACAAATGAAACATAACGTTTCTCATTTGTTTTCAAACATCGCCGTTTACATTAAATATATAAATATTTTAAAATAACTATATTTAAATAATGATTTATGAGTAAACAGCTTAATTGTATTCGTTAAATAGTCCTAACAAATTCCAATCTTGATTTCCAAATTATCTAGATAAATTCACTCCTCACTTCGTGAGTCGTGAATTTATCGATAATTTGGAAATCACTCGTGGCATTACTTATGACAAACTATCGCAGTTGTTGTGGTGCATTTCAATGCAGAAATAAGAAAGTGAATATCTTATATTTTCCTGCAAATGTGAATTCTGTCCACCGCTGTGGTCTCGAGGTAGCGTGCTGCCTTGTCACGCAGCGGGCCCGGGTTCGATCCCCGGTCGGGGCAGTTTTTCTGGGTGAGGTTTTTATCGGGGTTTTTCCTCACCTGTAAGACAAATGTTAGGAAAACTTTAAGGCCCAAACGGTCCCCGAAATCATATGGCCATCATCCTTATCATTATCATCATCATGATCATCACCATCATCTTTCACCGGTGTGGAAAGCAACGGTAAGCTACCACAGCCACACAATTCCCTAGTAAAGCTGCAAGCATAGCATGAAAATGCTATGATTGCAGTGAAGGACCTGCCTTCGGGCAGAATTACTATGGATGGATGTGAATTTTATAAATATATTGCATTTTTTGTAATTGTTGCATTATTCCATTTTTATAATGCATTTTCTTGTATTTTATTGTGCATTAAACTCCTGCTCTAGTGATGACATTGGTTTTCTAAGCACGAACTCCATTGACGATGGTAACTGACATTGGACTAGTATCTTACTCGCGTTCTAACATGCAAATGTAGCGCCACTGAATTCAAATGACATGCATTTTCCTCATCGAGATATTACAAAATTCAAATTACAGCTAATTCTGTTTAAACAAACTCATCAAACGAAAAGAAATACCAAATCCGAGCTATACCTTATTTGCTCTTAGAATTATCCTAACATAAACAAACGTCAATTGTATCCCTCCGCCATTCACGCCACATTTACTGTCACATTTTGACAGGGAGATGGCTACATAGCAACAGAAAACTCAACACCTTCAGCCATTTTGTTTCATAAGAATCGACTGAAGCATGACTCAAATGCGTCATCCATATGTAATAAACTATTTTAAGTTGTAATTATTGATTAGGTATGTTTTAGAATATTTTATATGTTTTGAATATTATTTTCATTCACGAAGAATAACAAGCATATTCAGAGGACATATTTTTAATTTACTTTTTAATTTTCGTGTACTTATTGCTTCTACATCGTACGTCGGTGTCCATAACCAATGAAAAGCGAGCTGGTGACATGGTTTTGCTTTGATGAGGATCACTTTAAGGGAAGACAGCCTTTAAGTTCCAGCTGTCTATCTATCTATAATTGAGTAGCCCTTTGTTGAGCCATAACCTCTCCTTTAATGTAAACGGTGATGTTTGAAAACAAATGAGAAACGTTTGTTATCTTTCACTTGTTCATCACTGCAACCAGATCATATTATTTATTGCCAAATGATCTCAATATTGTAAGAATGCACACTATTGGAGAAAAAATGAACCAACATTATATACTATTAATTAATTTTGTAATGTCCTATGATGTAAATATGTCAATTATATTTTTCTGGAACGTGAATTCCTGGGAACTAATACGTTTAAGAAAGTGCAAACAATGATTTATTTTTTTTGTAGTGTAATCATTAGCTACAAATGTTTTTATATTTACCCCCGCAAGCACTATCTGGTTACATTCGTGCACTATATATACGTTATGGTAGCCACATGTATTCTAAAATTCTTACATTTGTTCTTCTTCTTCCTTCCAAGTATTAGGCCAATACCTGTTACGATCCTATACAAAATTTTCCCTCCAGCATTAGTTTGATCCTTCCGGGAAATTCTCGTATAAGACTTGAAAACATAATATTCTTACATTTTAATATATAAATTTGTTATATTCAACGCATTTCTTACAGAATCAGTCACTGCAAAATAATGGTCTGACCTATTCAGAATGTTAAAAAAGGAGGAGCTTGATTTTAAAGTGATATCATTAAATTGATAAAATCGAGGTGAAAAACGACTGTGATTGGTTGTAAATTAAAATTAATTGAAATTTGATTGGTCGTTGACTCCCATTTGGGGCATGAGTTAAATAGTCACAAGGAATATATATATATATATATATATATACATACATACATACTTAAAATCTGGGCACTTATATTTCCTCCACTCTGTATAAACAATATATAAAGCAATATATATATATATATATATATATATATATATATATATATATATATATATATCAATAATTTTCCTAATGTAATAACAGTTTTAAGATGATGGCACTGGTCCAGATAAATCCTTGTTCCATAGAGATTTGGAGAGATAAAAAAATGCTTCACGTTGCCAACCATTTCACACTACATCATGTAAAATTTATAGGTTATTCGGGAACTGTTCACTTGCAAGCGTGTACTTTTTAGAACTTCCTGGCACACGTCATCTTCACACAGTAATTTCTCTACAAAAGGAAAGCTTCCTCGCGAGCTTTCCCAAATATTACGTACCTGTTCCATTGATTTTCAAAGATTTTCTTTAAAATATACTTTTCCCTTTCATACGGACGTTTCTTACCGATCTCTGGGAATTGTTTTAAATTGTTACAGTGGTACCACTGTTTACTTCACGGTCTTGCTTCAAGGTGTGCGGAGTGGTTT
The DNA here is from genome assembly GCA_030220185.1 of Diploptera punctata. Classification (NCBI taxonomy): domain Eukaryota; kingdom Metazoa; phylum Arthropoda; class Insecta; order Blattodea; family Blaberidae; genus Diploptera; species Diploptera punctata. Next base: position 867,313 of record JASPKZ010003047.1, on the reverse strand, counting down.
ATGTTTGGATAACTTATCGTAGTAGATCTCTACGAGTTTCTACCCGCTTTCGGGAAAGTTCCGTGGCCAGAGGCTTCCATGTTTGGAAGTGTACCGACAATAAGCCTAGAAAGTCCGTCTCCGGCTATATATCGGTAGCGAGGGCAGGAAGCGAGTCAGTTTATTTTGGCAGCGATAAGCGAAGTGTCAAGAGAGCGAGTGTACTCGTCAGAAACTGTTAAATAATGGGAAACATATGAACTTTGAATTAAGATGTGTTAATGTAAATTGTGTTTAAATTACTGCTAACTATTTAACTCATGCCTCAAATGAGGATCAATGACCAATCACGTTTCAATGAATTTTGTTTTACAACGAATGACAGTCGCGTTTCACCTCGCTCTTTTCGTATTCTCTTTACCAGCTCCTGCTTTTGCGACAAAAAAGCTCCTCCTTTTTAATATTCTGAGCAGGTCAGAGCATTATTTTACAGTGACTGACTCTCCAACAAATTCATTGAATATACCAATTAATGAACAGATTCCTTCGTACTATACATTTGATAATTGTGTCCAATAATTGTGCTTTTAAATAATTATTTTACTGAGTTTTTACTAAAAGATAAATTAATAACCTATAATGTTGGTTATAATATACAGTTTCGTGTTTTATTTTTTCTGAACTAGGGTGCATTCTTACAATATTACAATCCTATTTGAAGAGTCCCACGCCAGATGGATATAAATAATATTATATGATCAAGTTGCACTGGATAAACATATGAAACATAACCACACGATTCTGATTTGTTTTCAAACATCTCCGTTTACATTAAATATATAAATATTTTGAAATACCTGTAACTATATTTAAATAACTCCACAGCTGTGGTCTCCAGGTAGCGTGCTGCCTTGTCACGCAGCGGGCCTGGGTTCGATTCCCGGTCGGGACAGGCTTCTAGGTGTGGTTTTTTTCAGGGTTCCTCGCCTGTAAGACAAATGTCAGGAAGCTTAGTGCCGAACGGTCCCCGAATATCATCCGCCCATCATCATAATCATCATCATCATCATCATCCTTCACCGGCGGGGAAAGCAACTGGAAGCTACCACATTTATAATTCCCTAGTAAAGCTGGACAGCATAGAATGAAAATGCTATGATTGCAGTGAAAAACGTGCCATCGGGGAGAATTACTATAGAATGGAATATTTAAATAATGATTTGTGAGTAAACAGCTTAATTTTATTCGTTAAATAGTCCTAACAAATGCCACTCTTAATTTCCAAATCCTCTAGATAAATTGGAAATCACGCGTTACATTACTTATGCTAAATAAACTGATTGTGGAATATTAAGGAGAGAGGATGGTATTTTTTAAAACTTTTTTTCTTATTTGGTGTAAATTATTTGTTTTTTGTATGTTAAGAGCTCATGGCTATAGCAACTTAACCAAAAATAACAATTTTGAGAAAAAATTGGGGGGCCCAAATTTTCAAAGAAATGTACGCAATGTAGGGTTTTAGTAAAAACCAATATATCTTAGCCAATTTTGAAGATAATTTCACAGAATTTGTTCCATTTTATTAGTAAAAGCTTGCTCTACAAACTCTCTGTAACACAATTTTGACATTTGTTCCTAAAGTTTAAAATTAACATTTAAAATTTAACAACACTTTTTTATTTTCTTTTCTGAAAACAAACAGACATATTTTTTTAAAAATAAAATCAAATACCTGCTACAGAGAAAAGTTTTTTGATCGTCTCAAGAGTGTGTGCTCAAAATTTCATGCATGTATCTATAATAGTTCAGAAGATATATCAATTTTGTCTAGGAATGTAGCAAAAAAAAAATGAAGTTACGGGAAACACAATCAAAAGGGTGCGTATGATTTGAAATCCAGAACACAGGCACTTTAAAAATGGCTCCTGAACGTGTGATAAGGGTACAAATATGCATAAAATGTTATGCAGTGTATTCCACACATATCACAGAGTATTTTAGAGGAAAAAAAATTGAAAAGTTGCTCATTTTTGTACCAAAAAATACCATCTCCCCTTAAACGACATTTGTGTGTGATAATTGATGCCGAAACTTCGAGAGGACGAAACCGCCCGCCACTGCTACAATGTAAATCCCATATGACATGAGTTTTTCTTCTTCTTCTTCTTCACTTCACGGGCTAGGAAAATTGCCTGTTCCGCCTCACAGTTGTTCTGTCCATCTTTTCACTGGCCTTCCTACATTCCTTGAACCTCTTGGCTTGTAGTTGAATGCTGCTCTTGGTAATCTTGTTACATTCATTCTTTCCACATGTGTAAACCATTTCTCTCTATATTCTCTGATTTTCTCATCCAATGGATATATATTTAACTCTGTTCTGATATCTTCATTCCTTATCCGATCCAATCTTGTGCAGCCTTTTGTTCTTCTAAGGAAGTTCATTTCTGCGCTTTGTATTCTACTTTGCTTTTTTTTGGTCATTACCCAAGTTTCGCTCCCATAAAGTAATGCAGGAACTGCCAATGTTTTATAAAACTTCAATCTAGTATCTCTTTTTGTTTTATTCTTTAATGTTTTATGTATAGTTCCGCATATCATTTGAAATTTCGACAGTTTCATATGTATGTCTCTTTCAGTTTTTGTGTTTATAGTAAAATTACAACCCAAATAATTAAAATTTGTTACTTGTTCCATAGGTTTGTTGTTTATTACGATTGTTGATCTTATATGATCGTTTCCTCAAAATGCCATTATTTTTGTTTTTTCTTTTAATATTTTGAAATTATATTCTTGGCATAACTGATTTAATTGATGTAAAGAGTACTGCAAATTATTTTAATTTTCTTGAATAATAACCATCGTCAGCATACATTAAAAACGTTTAATATATAATATGAGTTTTTTCTTGTGCGTTTAATTAGGAAAGTGGGAAGATGTTTTGGTTACTTGGATGAATCATGGCTTTGTAGTCGGAAATGTAATAACAGATGGAGTTGATGATGTCAGATTTGCTAGTAATTTTCGCCTTTGTGGATGTCAAATTGTCTAACACTATACTGTCGTCGAGTTAATTAAAGGGATGAATTGTTTAGCGATCGAATTCAGACATCTGAGGTTGTTTGTGTAGTAGAACAAGGCGGTGAGCGAGCAATTTGCGGTGTCTTAAGAGGGTTAATTTTAACACCCCCCTCCCCTCATCATTCCTTCCTCCAGGTATATTTTCTCCTGTCCTACTTTTCAATAATCTCAGTAAACCTACTTTTGCGATAAATATCTGATTTTCACATAACATTACTTTGATATTCTGGAATTTTCTTGTAGTTTATTTCAATTTTGAACATATTTTGTGCCCTTTAATTTCTTCTTTGTTTCTGTGGTCACTTACTTACTTACTTACATACTCACCTGCAATATCGAACCCATAGGTTCATGGCCGCGCGGACATAAGCTCTCCATACATCCCTATCCTGAGCGAATCCTTTCCAATAATTCCCTGTATAATCTACTTCCCTCAAATCATAGTTAATGTTATTCTCCCACCTCATTCTTGGTCTACCAACTGGGCGTTTTCCCCCTGGCTTTCCTACAAGAAGCTTCCATGCAAGTCTGTCATTCCCCATACGTGCAACATGTCCGTTTCTGTGGTCACTGCTATATTAATTTTTCTATTTCTGAGAGTTTTGTGATTTTTATTTTTTTATTTTATTTAGAGCCCCACCACTACCTCCCGGATTACCTCGGGCATAATTCCCTTATCCCCGGGTCTGCTCTGTGTCCCTATCTATATCTTATCTTTATCTTCTTCTTCTTCACTTCCTGGTTTAGGCAAGAGTTGCCTGTTCCGTCTTCACTAATAGATCTAAGACCATCTCTTCCGAAGACGACCGACATCTCTTCTTCCTCTTGGAAAATAATGGAAGATTTTATTTGGTAATCTTGTTTGTTCCATTCTTTCTACATGTTCTTTCCACTGTATCTTGTTGTTAAATATATTTTCTTTTATGGAGTAGATCTGCAGTTCTTCACGGATATCCTCGTTTCTTATCTGGTCCATTCTAGTGCAGCCTTTTACTCTTCTTAAAAATTTCATCTCGGCTGCTTGGATTTTACTTTCTTGTTTGGTAGTGGTAATCCAAGATTCAATTCCATACAAAAGGGCAAGGACAGCCATTGTTTTATAAAATTTTAATTTTGTTTGTTTATGGGCTTTATTATCCTCTAACGGAAATGAGTACCAGACGCTTATTCTGGGGGTAAAGGCGGCCGTCACGCAGGGCTGACATCAAGTGCCGATTGTCTAGAAAAAGTAGGAGCCTTAACTTCCTACTACCCCAAGGGCCTCCCGAGGCCTGTAGTGGGACTACTAAAAAAAAACATTTTGTCTACAGTATAATAGAAAAACTGATTATAAGGTCCATCCATAGTAATTCTGCCCGAAGGCAGGTCCTTCACTGCAATCATAGCATTTTCATGCTATGCTTGCAGTTTTACTAGGGAATTGTGTAGGTGTGGTAGCTTCCCGTTGCTTTCCACACTGGTGAAGGATGATGATGATAATGATAATGGTAAGGATGATAATGATAAGGATGATGTCCATACGATTTCGGGGACCGTTTGGGCCTTAAAGTTTTCCTGACATTTGTCTTACAGGCGAGGAAAAACCCCGATAAAAACCTCACCCAGAAAAACTGCCCCGACCGGAGATCGAACCCCGGCCCGCTGCGTGACAAGGCAGCACGGTACCTCGAGACCACAGCGGTGGACATAATAAGGTCAATACTAGTAAAATTCATATCAAATTCCGTTGAGGTGAAGTCATATGATGAAAGTTAAAAATTAAAATGTACCTGTTGGTAGGTGCCGTCGTCCTCAACTTTGTTAAAATATGTATATAAAATTAACTGGAGCACTTTCGGAAGTTATCTTCCATCTTCTGCAGGTTCAGCTTCTGCTACTCGTTGTTGTGTACGGTGATGTATACTCCAACTGTTTGTAGCAGCAACTGACTTGTTTTTGACGATTTCGTATAATGCGAAAGCGCTCCAGTTAATTTTATATACAATATTTTAACAAAGTTGCGGACGACGGCACCTACCAACAGGTACAATTTAATTTTCAACTTTCATCATATGTTTATAAGGTGTACATTTCACTTGCTGAGTTCTGTTATATATTAGAAATGAGAATATTAGAGAGGAACTAAAAGTACAACCACTTCTTCAACAAATAGAAGAACACAGGAACAATTGGATAGAACGTCTGCATAGTATGACAGAGGATACGATACCAAAGATCGCACTGATGTATAATCCTGTAGGACAAAGATCGATGGGAAGACCAAGAAAGTGTTGGGCTGAACAGATGTGAGATCGGAACCGGCAAAGACCTAATCCGTGAAGGATTATTATTATTATTTCAATTTTCTGAGAAAAATTCATCAAACTACGTTCTTTCTTTCTTTCTCACTGGCAGTATCGAACCCGTAGGTTCATGGCCGCGCGCACATAAGTTTTCCATACACCCCTATTCTGAGCTAATGCTTTCCAATCATTCCCTGTATATTCTACTTCCCTCAAATCATAGTTAATGTTGTTCTCCCACCTCATTCTTGGTCTACCAACTGGGCGTTCCCCCTCTGGCTTTCCTACAAGAAGCTTCCATGCACGTCTATCATTCCCCATTCGTGCCACATGGTCTGCCCATCGCAGTCTACGAGACTTAACTGTTCTTATTATATCTGGCTTCCTATAAAGACCATGTAGTTCATTGTAATGTAGTCTTCTCCATTCACCTGTCTGTTCATCTCTCTTTGGTCCAAGAATTTTCCTAAGAACATTATTCCTAAAATACTCGTAATCTCCTTTCCTCCCTTAAAGCAAGAGTCCATGTTTCGCATCCATATAATATAACTGGTAGAATAATAGTTTTATATATTTTCAGTTTAACGTTTTTTGATAGCAGTTGGGACATCAAGAGTCCCTTTAGGATGTATTATTAGAGTTAATTATGATTGTTATATTCTGATGTAACATATATTTGTCCTGGTGAGTGGAAGAGAAGGCCACATTGCCTTAACTCCACCAGGCTAAATAAAAAAAAATGAATACAGATTTAATAACATCATCTAGTGCAAAATTGAAAGGCAGAGGACAGATTTTAATTATAAATACCATTATGCAATTGGATACATTAAAAATATTTTTTTGAATTAATTTCATCCGTAAAACTTTGTTTTGTTCTCTTATCTGTTAACAAATTCCAGACATTGTAGTTGAGTTGTGGAAGTCCATTAATTAAAATGTCATTCTTCTGTTAGTTAAATAGCTGGAGGCGTCTCTCGACTAATAAATCTCGTGTATTATCGGATTGTGGACGTCACTTTTTTTAAATATCTGTTTTTCGCAATGCTGCAATATCTGGTACAATATTTAATAATAAACCGTTCATCTTTCTTTTCATATCGCCTTAAGCTTGAATCTGAATTAGAATTTTATTAACTTGTTATTAACTCATATCTGAGCAGAAATATATTAAACATAAACTCAAAATCTGGAAACGCTTGCAGTTATTATGCATTACAGAGGGTTTTTTCATTCCAAATTTTTTCTCTCTCTACAATGGTGCAATAGTTCAATGTTGGACCGTATCCTCTCCTTTCTTAGAATGTACTAGATCAAGTTAATTTAGTTACGCTAATTTCCCTAAAGATGCACGGACTGCGACCCTTCTAGTCCCTGCATCCAGAAGAGTCCGTTACCGTATTTTGGATCTTTACTGGCCTAGAGAATCTACTAATATATTTAGCTGTCCTAATAGTAGTGTCCAATTCATAAATGTAAGTGCTGTCTGTAGTTCTTTGCCCGGGCCCATTAGAGGCAAATATTGATTTATCTTTCGTATATAGATTTAATAACATATCTTCTTCTTCTTCTTCTTCTTCCGAATGCAGTATTGGGTGATGATGCCCGTTCTGCGACTACAAAAACTGATCTTTCCATCGGTTGAAGGGTCTTCCGAGGTCTCTTTTGCCTTTAGGGTTGAGGTGGTAAATCATCTTTGGTAAACGGGAAATTGACATTCTCTAGACGTGTTGGAACCATTTAATCTGATAATTTTGTATATGTTGAACCATTTCCCTACTATTCCACTGCATCCTTATCTCGTCACTTTTCATTCTATCCCTTAATGTTACTCCAGTTAGTGATCGGAGGAATCTCATTTGTGAACTATTAATGCGGGATTTATCTTTTGCTCGAAGTGTCCAGCATTCAGTTCCGTATAGTAGAGCAGGTTTGGCTATGGCATTATGAAATCTCAATTGGATTTCTTTCCTCATTTGTTTTCCAAAATTTCTCCTAATTATACCATTTAATCTGTTATATTTTTCTAAATTTGTTTTGTGACAAGTCATTCGCTCAGCCTCTTATTTCAGTAAAATAAGTACCTTCATCAAAGTGAATAATTTATGAACCCGTAATTATCATCAGAATTAGGGCATATGTATATTCAAACGAATTGTAATGAAAATTGGAATCCAATAGTAACAAAATTAAAATGATATAACCTACCACAAAATAATTTGATAAGCAATAAATAAAACAGTAGTACCAAGCAATTAGCGCCAGTCATATACCTGGACCCTTGCTATTGTAGGGAACGAAATTAGTAAACATCATACAATGGATCCTTAAGCCCTTATACAATGGGGAAAAAGTCTGCAGTTTCTTTTGTCAAGAGGATTTACTAGACTGCTCTATTATCAACTTGCTATAACAATGCTAAGCCCAAAAACTTCTTACAAAAGGCTGGGAAGTCACAAACTAGCAATTGGATTTTCCTAGGTAACTGTGGAAAGAGTTATCCCCAAACTAATTTCAACCAGTACATGTCGTTAACAGCGGGTGACTTCTTTGCGGCGTAAGGTAGATGCCGACAGTAGATAGCCGCGCCCTTAAGGACCACTCCATTTGGCAACCCTGAAAATTTTATATGATGAGGTAACTAATTTAAAGGGAGGGAACGAGGCCACAAACTTCTAAGTTTAACACCCACGATAACGCCCTTAAGGTAAAAATTTACCAATCAAAATTAGTATAACATAAACTGTTTGTGAGACGTTAAGACTTTTGGTGGAAGGGACTAATGCCGGCCCACTCGGAATTAATAAATATTTTACTAAGCGAAAATTAGTGTGTCCGTTGCGAGGAGTAGCAACGAGCGAATGTGCCGGTGCAGGGCACATCGCATTACATAGCGAAAGTTCAGTTCTGTTAGTGGACAGTTAGAGTTCAGCAGTCAGTGCTGGCAGTTCAGCAGTCAGTGCTGTCAGTACAGCAGTCAGAGGACAGTTAAGTTACATCGCTTGGTTGAGTGTTACAACCATTACTAATTCTGACCCACCAACAGCCTTCTCGTCAAACTCGTCGTCTAATACGACGAATGTAATTCAAGTGACAATAAAAGTGCATCGTCAATTTCAAGACATCACACTGGGCCCACTGTTTTTCCCCAACTACTATCTTTTCTCACGGATCCCCGATTATATGCCATAGTCCTTTCCTTTATATGGCGGCCCAAGTGCGACGCTTCGAGGAATTGCTGAGCAACCGTCTAACGAACAGCGAATAGACGTGTTCCAGTAGTGAATATCCTACGAACGTGAGGAAGAAGACCTGGGGGAAAAAGGCGACAACCAGAGGACCTCGACGTGCACAGTAAAATATCACCAAACACAGGTAGAAGTCAAAATTTTATGTTTCAAGTAAATGTTGCTTCGTAGCGGTTATAAAACCATCTATTCAGCTAAAAGTAGCAAAATGGAAAAAACGAATAGTGATGCATGTGGGCAGAATATTTTGGATGGGAACATGTCAACAGGAAATGTAGGGGAGTGTGAAAGTGAACTAGATAATTCACTGATAGAAACAGAAAATAAACAAGATAAGCTAAGTACGAATAACGATCCAATCTTAGAGCTATTATTAGAAATCAGAAAGGAGATCAAACAGGAAAGTAAGCAAATATATGAAAAAACTAAAGAGATAGTTGAAACAATAAAAATTGAAATTAGGACCGAATTACAACAAGTAGGAAATAGGGTCATGAACAAAACCGACAACAGCATCACAGCTTTACAGGAAAAAGTAAAGGTGAAACACGGGGAACTAGAAGAAATTGCCCAATCTAGTAAGGGAATAGATACAATTAAACAAAAAGTGGAAGAAATTACCCAATCTAGGGATAATATAAGAGGAGAAATGCATGAGGGTATAGAATTGAAAAACAATGCATCAGGGTCTTTGAGTGAGAGTATGAATGATAACATACTATGTGAAAAATCTGATGTAATTATGAAGCAAGGAATGTCTGAAATAACAAGGAAAGCTTGTACAAGTGACAAGTGCACTAAAAGTTTGCAGGTAGCCACCCAAAACAGATTGAATGATGTACAGGTAGACGAACATTGTACTAGATACAAGGGTAAAATAAACTCGAAAGTAAAGAATGAATATTATTTAAAGTACCTTGTAGACATGGAAACAGACAATCCTTGGTCCATAAAAATACATGGCAGAGACAAACCGTCGATCAAGGTGATTGCAAATAACATGTTTGCAAGCATGTTGATCACGAATGATCTAGATGTTGAGTCGGTCGTAACCCGGGAATCTCAGATCGAAGTAATAAATAATAATGCCACTTTGAGCAGAAATGACCCTAGAATTAGAGGAAAGTATGAAATATTTCCCAGAACTTATAGATTAGAGTCAAAAAGGAGATTTAATAATGTAGATAATTTTGATAAGAGCCTAGTAATTTTGCACGAGCTCGAAGATGAAATCAATGAAAGACAGACTCAATAACTGAGGAAGTACAGGTAGACAGTCATCGGGATCGAACCCAGGACATATTAAAAGGAATCGGAGACATTATTATGCAACAATAATGTGTAGAAGTGAGTAGTAAATGAGGAAACGTAGAATATAGAGAACATGGATATATAATGTTAGTTTCTTGCATGGACGTTGTAAGTTAATGAATTAAGAAAACTAATATTAATTAAAATATTGAATGTCATTATAACGCCTAAAAAAAAACGAGTAGCGGGCACACGTTCATGACAGTTCCTATGATCTAACTTCTTATGTTAAAATTTGTTAGATAGTAATTTGATAAAGAAAATAATTAGTCACTTTAAGACATATAGCCTATGCAACTATTAAAATATATATGCACCACAGTGGGCATATAACATATAATACTGTCTCACGATAAATGTACTGGGAATGAAAATATATTCCATTAGAAGTTCGGACCTAGTGGATCTGTGAACTATAAATATTGAATGAAATAATTAAACGCCGTATACGATAACAATAACCTAGCGATATATTTAAATATCTTCAATTTAAATCAAATTGTATATGTATAAAGGTAGCATTGCCGACGCGATCTAGTTGAGAACGCTACATATTTTCAATGTTAGAATGATTATCTACATCTTAAATAAACTTGAATCTTGATCGATAAAACGATAAGGAGATAGGCCAAAGTAAAATGTCAATCAAAGATCATTGAATATATTCATTTATTTATTTAAAAAAAAAAAAAAAAAAAAAAAAAGGGGCCCTCGTTAAGGATGACGACGATTATAACTAATGGCATTAAGTGTATGCAACAAGGGATTTAAGCATTAGGCAATTTCAATTGAAAGTCGAAAGACAGAATAAAGCGATAAAGCGCGTAAAATCGTTTATTAATATATACAAGGTTTGATAATTATGATATGGCGACTCGAGAAGTCACCTTACTTATGCGTGTACTACGTGTTATTCAAGTAATATTTGCGGGCATGGAGACCCGATATTACTTATTCTATTGAGAAATATTGATTAATTATGATGATAAATACTTCGTGAAGAAGGTCATCAACGCTGACAGATAAGCGCTGCTGACAATGGATGTCATTTTACTGATGACGATATAATGTTTGACGAAATGGTCATCACGCTGCGGGGACAGCGATGCTGACATGTGTAAAACTTTGTATTCGAGATATATTTTATTTTTACGCGCGATGGTATAAATGTTGTTCGACTGATAAATGATCGAATTAATTATGCTTAATTTAAATCCTGTTCTTATGATGCCAAAGGAAATTATAAAACGCAGTAACGAGGATAATTATCCCATATTTAAATAAATAAATAATAAATCGTGAATATTAATAATATTCCATATGATGGCGAGGCGCCTATGAATGTCGAATAATATGACACAAGATACGTAAATGATATTGAAAATATGGATAACGACTTCTAGACGAGTCGGGAGTTTAAAAACACTTATTGCTTCAAAGCAAATCCCTTATACAAATAAATAATTGTAAAGTATATATATACCTAATTAAATGGGAAATAATTAGTGATTTTATTGTTCCCTTGTCAAATCAATATTTTAGACATTTTATGTCATGAGAATATGAAAATAAGATACAGTTAATAATAATAACAATTAACACAATTTATTAGGTGCACAGATCCACCACTAACATATTTTATATTATCTAATTGATTTTTTTTTATATAATCAAAATCAAATCCATAATCGAAGTACATTGAAAAAAAAAATAAATGACTGGCTACAGTACTGATCTATGCTATGTATACCTAATGTAAATATAATCAGGTTAAGAAAGTAAGTTCACGAAACAGTGATGACATTGCGCGTGTGACAACATGAAAATTAAAGTGAAAAAAAAAGTGCCGTGAGATTTCTATAATCCATTATAAGTGCTGTCGTTAACAACACCGCGTAGTGTTACATTAATGGAAGAAAATGATACACATAGTAAAGGCAGTGATTTTTAGACACTACCTAATATGATAAGCATCAATTTGTAGTTATTGTATTGTATATGCATTGTATGTATTATGCTCATGAATGTTATTTCAGGAAAGAAGATTTCTTAGTACGATAAGCGTGTTAATGTATGTTTACAAACGTGATGATGTATTGTCTTTGTCATGAGACTTCAAATATGTAAGTCAACCACCCAGTCCCAACAAAACAGGTAGGGTTGGAGCCAAAGAAAAAAATTATAATTTATTATGTAACGAAAAAAAAACGAGAGTGCTTCTCATTTAATTAATTTCAAAGCCTCAAAATTACTTAAATAAAAAGCGGGCAATTTGTGACAAGTCATTCGCTCAGCCTCTTATTTCAGTAAAATAAGTACCTTCATCAAAGTGAATAATTTATGAACCCGTAATTATCATCAGAATTAGGGCATATGTATATTCAAACGAATTGTAATGAAAGTAGGAATTCATTAGTAACAAAATTAAAATGATATAACCTACCACAAAATAATTTGATAGGCAATAAATAAAACAGTAGTACCAAGCAATTAGCGCCAGTCATATACCTGGACCCTTGCTATTGTAGGGAACGAAATTAGTAAACATCATACAATGGATCCTTAAGCCCTTATACAATGGGGAAAAAGTCTGCAGTTTCTTTTGTCAAGAGGATTTACTAGACTGCTCTATTATCAACTTGCTATAACAATGCTAAGCCCAAAAACTTCTTACAAAAGGCTGGGAAGTCACAAACTAGCAATTGGATTTTCCTAGGTAACTGTGGAAAGAGTTATCCCCAAACTAATTTCAACCAGTACATGTCGTTAACAGCGGGTGACTTCTTTGCGGCGTAAGGTAGATGCCGACAGTAGATAGCCGCGCCCTTAAGGACCACTCCATTTGGCAACCCTGAAAATTTTATATGATGAGGTAACTAATTTAAAGGGAGGGAACGAGGCCACAAACTTCTAAGTTTAACACCCACGATAACGCCCTTAAGGTAAAAATTTACCAATCAAAATTAGTATAACATAAACTGTTTGTGAGACGTTAAGACTTTTGGTGGAAGGGACTAATGCCGGCCCACTCGGAATTAATAAATATTTTTACTAAGCGAAAATTAGTGTGTCCGTTGCGAGGAGTAGCAACGAGCGAATGTGCCGGTGCAGGGCACATCGCATTACATAGCGAAAGTTCAGTTCTGTTAGTGGACAGTTAGAGTTCAGCAGTCAGTGCTGGCAGTTCAGCAGTCAGTGCTGTCAGTACAGCAGTCAGAGGACAGTTAAGTTACATCGCTTGGTTGAGTGTTACAACCATTACTAATTCTGACCCACCAACAGCCTTCTCGTCAAACTCGTCGTCTAATACGACGAATGTAATTCAAGTGACAATAAAAGTGCATCGTCAATTTCAAGACATCACACTGGGCCTACTGTTTTTCCCCAAGTGAACATCCTTTCCTCACGGATTCCCGAGATTTAAGGTCCATTGTTCTACCGAAACCTGAACCCATCTAGTCCGGAGCACAACTGTCCAGGAACCCATATCCTTGGACCTAATTAAAACCAAACCCCGACCAACACATTTCCTTTAGTTTCCACATCTTTTTGATTATGAAACTGTGATATATTATTACCTAAATAATTAAAGTGTGTTACTTGTTCTATTGGCTTATTATTTATTATTATTTTACTCTCGAAAGTCCCTTTCCAGTGATTGCCATGGATTTGATTTTATTTTCAGATATTTTTCATGTTGTATTTTTCCAGCGTATTCTGCAATTTAAACACTGATCTCTGCAAATCATCTTCATTCTCCGCTAGAAGTACTTGATCATCTGCGAAGATTATTGTTTGTATTTGGTTTCCTCTACATATTTTTACTCCTGGGGGGTTTAGTGTTTTCCACTGCTGGAGACAATTTTATTTAGATATAGAATAAACAGTAATGGAGATAGTCCACATCCCTATCTTAAACCTTGGTTAATTTCAAATTTATCTGTTATTAATAAGAGTTCTTGAACTCACTGTAGCAATTTATATGACTCGTATTTAACTAGGTATAATATTTACAATCATGAAAGCTAGAAGGGAGAAGGGAGCTAATATAACCTTAAGAAAGCTTGTATATAGGAAAAATATAAGGCAGGAATAGCATAGCTAATAAGAACAGTAATTAAACATTCTTGTTTACTTAAAATAGAATTTAATATTCCAATTATTAGTCTGAAGTTGAAATATGAAAATATGTTTAAACATAAATTATTCTTGACCATTACAAACTTTAAAGAAAACAGAAACAATAACAAAAGTAACAATATGTACTCACTCATGCATTCCCTTTTAGTCCAGCCGAGGGTTAGGGTCCATACCCCCGGATACCCTACCCTGGCTTACCGGACCAAACACAAAACAACACAGCTCTCCTCGAGCTGACGTCCACCAGACGATAACAGAATAAACTAATGAAACGAATCACCTTGTTTACAACTTGCTTCACATATTTGAGTGTTCCGAGGAAGAGGGGAAGTTGCGCACTTACAGAAGCGCAGAGGCAAGGTGTAGGAAGGTGAGTGGGAGTAAACACAAAGAGAAAGGAAATTGGCACAGTTCATAAATCTTACTGAAGAGGGAGGATAACAGTACGTAGATGTCACGTACCAAAATCGTACTTTCGGTACAAAGAATCCCGCACCGTAGCTAACAATTATAGCCTTATTCATTATTATTTTATCTACAATCGTAATGAGTCTAGCCTCAATCTTATCAAAAAAAATAATTGAAGATCGAGAAAAATCATCTCCATTTGAATGCGGGAGTGATTAAGGGAAGATGCCTTAAGCAGAGCTACGGGACTTGCGCTGGTTGGAGTGTCTCCACGTGGGAAGACATTTTCTCATGGACCGGTGCCCAACCAGCAACATAAGGCATTTGGGTAGCTATTCTACAGTAATTCTGTCCGAGGGCAGGTATTTCACTGCAATGATAGCATTTTCATGCTATGCTTTGCAGCTTTACTTAGGAATTATAGGTGTGGTAGCTTCCCGTTGCTTTCCACACTGGTGATGGATGATGATGATGATGATAATGATAAGAATGGTGATAATGATGTTGGCCGGATGATTTTCTGGGACAATTGAGTCCTAAGTTTCCTGACATTTGTCTTACAGGTGAGGGAAAATCTCGAAAAAACCTCTCCTAGGAGCCTGTCCCGACCCAGGCCCGCTGCGTGATATGGCAGCACGCTGTCAGTTTTGTTCAGAATCTTTCTACTGCAATTTTTGTCTACATGTAGAAAATAAAATAACATTAGAAACTGGAGGCAAAAATAAAAACAATATAATAGCAACAATAAATAGAGGTGTAAGACAGGGATGTCCACTTTCATTCTGCCTTTTTAATATTTATATTGACGATATCATAAATTTGGACTCAAATTTCAAAATAAGAAATAAGATGTTAGATACCTTACTTTTGCAGACGACCAAGTTCTAATATCTAGTTCAGAAGATGGTCTACAGAAATCGCTCTTTCAGTTAAATAACATTATACAGAAATATAATTTCAAAATATCAATAAATACAACGAAAATCCTAGCTTTTAAGGGATCAGATACCGTAAGAGCTAAAATAATTCTGGAGGGGAAACCCATTGAACAAGTGAACCATTTTAAATACCTGGGTTATGAAATCTCCTATTTTGAAAATGAAGATCTATTTAACAAACTTAATAAATTTAATTATAAATGTGGAACAATCAAAAGGATATTTAAAAGCACAAGAAAAGAAACAAAACTAAAATTTTATAAAGTAGTGGTAGTCCCCTTACTATTGTATGGTAGTGAATTTTGGGTTTTAACTAAAAGAGAGGAGAAGATCATACAAGCAGCTGAAATGAGATTTCTGAGAAGTGTGGCTGGTTGCAAACTTCTAGATAAGAGAAGAAGTGAAGATATTAGAAATGAGCTAAATATCTTTAAACTCTTAGATCGAATAAAAGAATCTAGAAAAAAATGGAAAGAACATGTTCAAAGAATGGAAGATGATCGCATTCCCAAAATTATACTTAAATACAAACCAAAAGGACGCAGGAATGTTGGTAGACCGAAGAAGAGATGGATCCAACTTTTGAATGAGAATCTATGAGACCGGAACAAGCCACATGGGCTTAATCCGTGATTGTTGTTGTTGTTGATGATCTTTCTACTCCAAAGCACAGACTGTAACGTTCCAATACTATTGTATTTCGACTTTAAATTTTCTAAGAAGTTGCCAGTTTGTGAAAAATACATAGAGCAGATGGTGAAGGCAGCGAGGTTGTCTTTATACACTCGTTAGCAAAAATGTGTTTTATAGGCATTTTGTAGGTCCTCGACTTCCAAGCCCTAGTAATGTTACTAAGAGACAATGATGGGTATAATCTCATGTGATATGCTAAATGAGCTTGGAGAAGATGAAGTGGTAGGCCCCGCGAAGCGTGAAGTAGAGACGCACATGCGATGAAGATGCGGCCACTGCCATGATGTCGCATCCTCTCGACTTACCAATTAAGTTATTCTACCTCACCTGGAAATTGAATATGTTAGGTTATAATGGATATAATATATCTCATATTATGAGACACCCGATCAAATAACTAACTCACTGACAGTAAAGGGTTAAAGGGTGCACTAAGGAAGACAGAATCAAGAACACATAAATAAGACAGGAACTTGAAATATTTGCAATAACTGATAAAATAGATACATACTTACTTAATTACTTACTCACTGGCACTATCGAACCCGTAGGTTCATTGCCGCGCGGACATAAGCTCTCCATACATCCCTATCCTGAGCTAATGCTTTCCAATCATTCCCTGTATAATCTACTTCCCTCATATCATAGTTAATGTTATTCTCCCACCTCATTCTTGGTATACCAACTGGGCGTTTTCCCTCTGGTTTTCCTACAAGAAGCTTCCATGCAGATCTTTCATTCCCCATACGTGCAACATGCCCTGCCCATCTCAGTCTACGAGACTTAACTGTTCTTATTATATCTGGCTTCCCATAAAGACCAAGTAGTTCATTGTTATGTAGTCTTCTCCATTCACCTGTCTGTTCATCTCTCTTTGGTCCAAAAATTTTCCTAAGTACTTTATTCTCAAATACTTGTAATCTCCTTTCCTCCCTTAAAGTAAGAGTCCATGTTTCGCACCCATATAATATAACTGGTAGAATAATAGTTTTATATATTTTCAGTTTAACGTTTTTTGAAAGGAGTTGGGACATCAAGAGTCTCTGCAATGCATAATAGCACTCATTTCCAGAATTGAGCCTATGTTTAATTTCTTTGTGCATCTCATTCCTATTTGCGATTATTGTTCCTAGGTATTTGAATTCAGCCACTTCCTCAAAATTTCCCTCATTTGTCATTAGCTGTCCATTTCCATTATATAATGCATTTCTACGTGTGACCATATATTTAGTTTTATTGGTATAACTGATAAAATAGATACATATAGACAAAAATGGAAGCAACACATAGACAGAATGAATGAAGATAGATATCCAAAACAAATAACAGAATACAAACCTAAAGGCACCCGAGATGTGGGCAGACCTAGAAAGAGATGGGCTGAAGTCGGAACGGGTCAACAGACCTAATCCATGAATGCAGATGATGATGGCTGACACTAACGAACTCGTAGCTTCCTGGCTGCGTGGGCATATGCTCTCCATACATTCCTATCCCGAGGTAATGTTTTCCAATCATCAGCTGTAAAGTCTTCTTCCCTCATATCATGGTTAATGATATTCCTCAGCTCAGTTTTGGTCTACCTACTGGGCGTTTTCTTCTGAGTTTCCATGCCCATCTTTCATTCCTTATCCTTGACATATGTCCTACGCATCGTAGTCTATGCAAGACTTAACTGTTCTTATTATATTGTTTTCCTCCCGTTTTCTCTTATTATATTGTTTTCCTATATGAGTTTCCATGCCCCAGTTTCATTAATTATCCTTGACACATGTCCTGCCCATCGTAGTCTATGCGAGACTTAACTGTTCTTGTTATATTATTGTTATATTATCTGATTTTCTATAAAGATCATGTAGCTCACTGTTAGGTAGTCTTCTCCATTCACCTGTCTGTTCATCTCTCTCTGATGCAAATATTTTCCTAAGAACTTTATTCTCAAATACTCGTAATATTTTCCTCTTCCCTTAAAGCAATATACCATGTTTCGCATCCATATAATTGGGAGAATTTTTAGTAACGTTTTTTGAGAGAAGTTTGGATGGCAGAATTCCCTGCCTTGCTAAAAGCATGCATTTCTAGAATTGAGTTTATGCGTTTATTTCTGCACTTATTTCCTCTTTGTAATTATTGTTTCTAGGTATTTGAATTCAGCCACTTCTTCAAAATTTCCCTCATTTGTCATTAACTGTCCATTTCCATTAAACTACTATATTATTTTATATTATACTTTTTTTTAAGACTGAATAACAGTGAATTACATGGTCTTTGTAGTAAGCCACATATAATGAGAACAGTTAAGTCTCGTAGACTGCGATGGGTAGGACATGTGGCACGAATGGGGAATGAAAGAGGTGCATGGAAGCTTCTTGTAGGAAAACCAGAGGGAAAACGCCCAGTTGGTAGACCAAGAATTAGATGAGAGAAGAACATTCAGCTATGATTTGGGGGAAGGAGATTATACAGGGGAAGATTGAAAAACATTAGCTCATGATAGGGATGTATGGAGAGCTTATGCCCGCCCATGAACTTAAGGGTTCGATAGTGCCAGTGAGTTAGTCAGAATTAGTTATATTATACTTTTTTAATATTAAGATATAGGCTATTCCATGAACCAGCAAAATAACACCATAATGTCATATTTCTGACTATTTAACTCATGCCACAAATGCTAGTCAATGACCAATCTCATTTCAATGAATGTTGTTTTACAACCAATGACAGTCGTGTTTCACCTCGCTCTTTATCGATTTCTCTTTATCAGCTCCTGTTTTGTGATAAAGAAAGCTCCTCCTTTTCAATGTTCTGAACAGGTCAAATCATTACTTTTCTCCAACAAATACATTGAATATAGGAAATAATAAAAAGATTCCTTGATTTTACTCAATTCTTTACTAAAAAGAATTAATGAATCACCCGTAATGTTGATTATGATATATAGTTTGATATGTTTAATTATTTCTCCACTTGGGTGCACTCTTACGATCTTATTTGGCAATAAATAATATGATCAAGCAGCAGTGAATGAACATAACCTCTCATTTCTTATTTGTTTTCAAACATCGCCGTTTAGATTAAATATATAAATATTTTAAAATAACTATAGTTAAACAATGATTTGTGAGTAAACAGCTTAATTTTATTCGTTTAAATAGTCCTAACAAATGCCACTCTTGATTTCCAAATTCTCTAGATAAATTCACTCCTTACTTCGTGAGTCGTGCATTTATCGATAATTTGGAAATCACTCGTGGCATTCATTACTTATGATAAATTCACTTAGTTTTGTACTTCCTGCGTGAAGGAATTGGAACTGAAACGACTAGGATGGGTGGAGACAACCATGACCTTAGACACTTGGGCAGTTGATTGTATATTGTAATGCGGTGTTAGAGGCATTGTTTTCCACTGGTATGATAATTTGATTTATCGCCGCAGTACTATTCTCTAAGAAGGGAGTTCTCTGTTCGTCCATGAGAGTACTGATTGTTTCAACTAGTCGGTTCATTTCCGGTGCGACCGAATTCATTTACATAAATAAGTTATATGTTAGCCTTCATGTTGGGGTAATTGTTGTCATTGATTAGGCTATACCTCTTCCGAGCTAAGTTCCAGTTGTAGGCCTAATATAAAAAAAATAACAGTTTTAAAAAAACTAAAACAGCACGCTTTATTAGAAAACCGAACTCAAAAATGAAAAATAATTTTAATTTCCAACACGCTTGGGATAAATTTAAAGTGGTCAACAAAAAAATCATCTCCATCACATATAGAATAAATTAGAGTTATCAACAAAAAGAAAATAATTTTACCATCAAAAGCGTGGGGTGCTCTATATAAATTAATATATATTAATATATTTGATAATAAACAGATATTGGTAAAAGTAAAGTCTCTAAGAAGAAAATGTAAAAATCATAAAAAGCACCCCACGCTTTTGATGGTAAAATTATTTTCTTTTTGTTGATAACTCTAGTTTTATTCTACATGTGTTAGAGATGATTTTTTTGTTGACCACTTTAAATTTCTCCCAAGCGTGTTGGAAATTAAAATTATTTTTCATTTTTGAGTTCGGTTTTCTAATAAAGCGTGCTGTTTTAGTTTTTTAAAACTATTATTTAATTTTTATTTTTTTAGTTTTAATATTATACAGAATAAGATAAAAATGTAAATATCTTTAAATTCGATACTATTGTAGTATGAGCTAAAAGTATTACTCTTATAAAAAAAAAATCCTCCCCAGCCGGATTTGAACCAGCGACCTATGGATTACTGAAATCATATACCACCAGTTCACCGCTCTACCAACTGAGCTCTTACAACGATTGACTAAAATGTCGACAAGTCCGCAACCTATTATACCAGTTTTATTTATTTTTTTGTGATGATTCTGGCCAGGATTTTAGATATGAAATTATTGTAGTGTCACGGGTCATTTACAAGTATACAAAGTTTCAAGTCGATCCAATGTATATTGGAATGCCAATTTTGGAAGTCTATTTCTTGCCATTCTCCTCAGATGATTTTCCATTCTTGTTGGTATCTTTGTATATCTTCATTTAAACTTGTTACTCCAAGTTTTTCCTCTGATAATAGTGTTCCTTTGGTGATCCAGTCTATTAACTCCTAACAATGATCGTAAGAAGCGCATTTGGCTTACTTGAAGTTTATGAGAGTTTCTTTTATTTAAAATCCAAATTTCACTTCCGTATTTTAGAACAGCTTTTGATGTGATGTTATGTAATCTTAGTTTTGTCTCTGTCCTCATCTGTTTACCAAAATGTCTTCGTATTACCCCATTCATTTTATTATATTTTTGTAATTTTGAATCAATGTCACTCTTATACTCTGCAAATCATTCCAGTCTTTGCTTAAGTTTCTTCGAGTAGTTGGAAGTCCCCTGGGTTGGTTACCAGCCATCCACAGAGCAAGACTAGTGGTAGAGCTGCTACCTTATAGCCTCTAGTCAGGCGTTCAAAGTATGGAATTTCCTCCATATTTGATGGAACGGTTATACCGCCGTGACTCGGTCCCCATTACCTCGTTAGTTAGAAGCAGGTTGTGCTACGTGCAGGTGAGGTTGAGAATTAGGTAGGAGAGGTTATAGAATGCACATCACTACTCTTACCTCTCTACACCCCATGTGGGTTTATCTGACTTATAATTAAGTATGGCTCTGATGTCATAATTACGAACATATTCCTATAAAAAACCATTGTAAGTTCCTAGAAGTACGCTGTAATCTTCAACTTCATGTAATTGATATTGCATGAAGGCTTGTCCTAAAAAACCACAAAGTATTAAATGTATAGTCGCATGTGATTATTACTTATTAGTGTTACTGTTACCAACTGGTAATGTACACTATGTAATTTTATCAAGCAAGTTTTCTAGAGCGTACTTGTTCTACGCCTTACAGTTACCTCAACTGCTTGTCAATTATTTCAAAACTATATTGTACAGCCCATAGAGAAACTTCGAATAGAGGGAAAACTGAGTACAGTGACATCTAAAAAATTTCGGTCATTTACGATGAACTACAATGAGCAAACTACAATGGTAGCGCTGTTTCGTAACTAAATAAAACAAACACAGTGTTTACTTGGGATTATGGGAAATTAGCCATTTTGTAAAGTAAAATTTTTAACTGCTAACCTTTCGTTCTATGTAGATTATATATTATCGAAAGTTAAAATCATTACTTAGATTTTATTTTACTCTAATTTGTAAGTAAAGTCAAGCTTGTTTCCGTTTTTAATGTGAATCTATTTTCAAAGACTATTTAACTCATGCCCCAAATGGGAGTCAATGACCAATCACGTTTCAATGATTTCTGTTTTACAACCAATCAGAGTCGTGTTTCACGAAATATTTATCAGTGTTATAATTACCATATATTAAACAAAGCTCCTCCTTTTTAATATTCTGAACAGGTCTGACCGTTATTTTGCAGTGACTGAGCCTATAAGAAATACGGCTACCAGATTGTATATATAGTGCATACATGTCAACATTTGTAGCAATTTATTATACCACCAAAAAAAGAAACCACTGTTTGACTTTCTTAAATGTATTTTTTCCCAGGTAATAATCCAGAAAAATATAATTGTAATATTTACATCATACGACATCAGAAATGAATTAATATACAGATTGATGTTTCATTTTTTCTCCACTAGAGAGCATTCTTACAATATTGCGTTCCTTTGGCAATAAATAGTATGATCTGGTTGCAGTGATAAACAAAAGAAGCAGTAGAAGCGTACCTATCGTTTCTCATTTGTTTTCAAACATCGCGCCGTTTGCATTAAATATATAACTATTTTTTTGAAATAACTATAGTTTCATAATGATTTGGTGAGTCAACAGCTTAATTTTATTCGTTAAATAGTCCTAACAAATGCCACTCTTGATTTCCAAATTCTCTAGATAAATTCACTCCTCACTTCGTGAGTCGTGAATTTATCGATAATTTGGAAATCACTCGTGGCATTACTTATGATAAACCTACTAGAAGTGATAAAATTCTAAGATTTGTTAGGTTAGGAAGAGTGATGTTAGTGTACAACCATTTCTAATAAACATTTTAAAAATGTGACTTTATAATGGATTTCAGATGTACGACATGGCTAAGGTTCTTTAATAAATATTGTATAAAATATGTGAGAATAAGGGGGTAGGTCAATTGTACATATTTATTAAAAGAGCTCATAATGCACGTTTTTAAATTTTAATAAACGAAAATAAATTAACATATTTTATTTATTTCCATTCTTCACTTCTGTTAAAATTAAACAAAATCTTTAGGTCTGAGAGGCTGGGTACAAATAATTCCATAATTTAAGATTAATTAATACGTCATTTATTCCTATAAAAGTTCAATTTCATGATTATTCACCAGATGGCGTTATATAATTATAATTCATAATTTTACCACCAGGCGGTGCTGAATTTCATATTAGTACCAGAAAAAATAGAAAAAAATTAGATGTCGTTAGTTGTTCTACACTAGCGCCGCTTATGGCATGTGCGCGAAATTGTCCACCTTCTTCTCTGGTACTCTGTGGTACAGCTTTTGAAATACTTGATGGCGCACAGATAATTTTCAAGTCACGGAACGAAGCCACTGCGCATGATCAGAGATAAGCTATTTGGTTCCCAAGTATACAACTTTTATAAGATTCATGATGTGTTCCGTTGAGGTATTATTCAGAATTAACATAAACTTATGGAATATTCACCTAAAAGGTCCGTCTCCTCAACTTAACTAATCATTTAACTGTAGCGCTTTCGAGACTTGTCCCATCATCGGCAGGATTCAAAACTGGTGTTTCACTGAAGATCTGGTAGAGGGGGTTGCATGTATTGGGTTCGTTTTCGTTTATCAGGCTGTCGTTGTGAGCTGCTTTCATGATTTCCATCTCTTCGAGTACGTTTATCTTCGCTGGATTGTTTTCCCTGTGCATTACTGTTAGGGTGTTTTCAATATTTAACATGCTATGTCCTTCATGGATAACGTGTTTTGCATAGCTTGATTTCCCTTCTGCGTGAATGAAGTCTCGAAAATGTTCTTTAAATCTGATGTTAAAAACTCCTGTTTGTTCTTCCTATATAAAATTTGTTGCAGTCCTTACATGTCAGTTTATAAACTCCTTTGCTTTTGAAAACGTTATTTTCTTCAATGTTATTGTTTATTATGTTGTTTAATTTGTTATTGGTTCCCCGAAATCATATGGCCATTATCATCCTTCACCGGTGTGGAAAGCGACGGGAAGTTACCACACCTACAATTTCCTAGTAAACCTGCAAGCATAGCATGAAAATGATTGCAGTGGAGGACCTGCCTTCGGGCAGAATTATTGTGGTTGGATGGATGGATGAATGGATCCATCCATAGTAATTCTGCCCGTAGGCAGGTCCTTTAATGCAATCATAGCATTTTCATGCTATGCTTGGAGCTTTACTAGGGAATTGTATAGGTGTGGTAGCTTCCCGTTGCTTTCCACACCGGTGAAGGATGATTGTGATGATGTTAATGATAAGGATGATGATGATAAGGATTATGGCCATATGATTTCGGGGACCGTTTGGGCCTTAAAGTTTTCCTGACATTTGTTTTACAGGTGAGGAAAAACCCCGATAAAAACCTCAGCCAGAAAAAACTGCCCCGACCGGGGATCGAACCCGGGCCCGCTGCGTGACAAGGCAGCACGCTACCTCGAGACCGCAGCGGTGAACGTGATGGATGATATATATATATATATATATATATATATATATATATATATATATATATATATACACGTAAAATATTACCATGTTGCATTACTTACAGTCCCTGTAATCAGTAAAACTAAATATATGGTCACACGTAGAAATACATTATATAATGGAAATGGACAGCTAGTGACAAATGAGGGAAATTTTGAGGAAATGGCTGAATTCAAATACCTAGGAACAATAATCACAAATAGGAATGAGATGCACAAAGAAATTAAACATAGGCTCAATTCTGGAAATGCGTGCTATTATGCATTGCAGAGACTTTTGATGTCCCAACTCCTTTCAAAAAAACGTTAAGCTGAAAATATATAAAACTATTATTCTACCAGTTATATTATATGGGTGCGAAACATGGACTCTTACTTTAAGGGAGGAAAGGAGATTACGAGTATTTGAGAATAAAGTTCTTAGGAAAATTTTTGGACCAAAGAGAGATGAAAAGACAGGTGAATGGAGAAGACTACATAACAATGAACTACATGGTCTTTATAGGAAGCCAGATATAATAAGAACAGTTAAGTCCCGTAGACTGCGATGGGCAGGACATGTTGCGCGTATGGGGAATGAAAGACGTGCATGGAAACTTCTTGTAGGAAAGCCAGAAGGAAAACGCCCAGTTGGTAGACCAAGAATGAGGTGGGAGAACAACATTAACTATGATTTGAGGGAAGTAGATTATACAGGAAATGATTGGAAAGCATTAGCTCAGGATAGGGATGTATGGAGAGCTTATGTCCGCGCGGCCGTGAACCTGCGGGTTCGATAGTGCCAGTGAGTAAGTAAGTAAGTAAGTAAGTAATGTAGAATTGCGCGAATTTTCAGAATTAACAAATGTTTAATTTCTTTGTGCATCTCATTTCTGTTTGTGATTATTGTTCCTAGGTATTTGAATTCAGCCACTTCTTCAAAATTTCCCTCGCTTATTAACTATGTATTTTCATTATATGAAAAATATTTCATATATTTAGTTTTATTGATGTTTTCTTCCAGCCCCAATTCTTTAGTGTTTCTCAATAGAATGTCTTCAAATATGACGAAAAAATCAAATATATATCATCGAACAAAACGCCAAACAGAATCCTACTTTATTGTAAACAATTAATGCGATGATTTATAGATATTTGCTGACGTGTGTATCGAATACACCCCTCTCTCTCTAGCTCGAGTAAAGGCTTCAATTTTACTGCTCTTTTCTATGTTTTTGACAGTTGTGTTATCTAGATCCGTTCCGCTCTTCTGCTTCAAACGGTAAAATATTTCATTTGAGATGTCAGAAATCTCAACATACCATGACATGATCCTCACCAATTTATGACTTGTTAAATTTTTACACAACTGTTGTCAGAATGGATATATTCAATATAATAAATATGATCCTAAAACTACCTCTAAATCAGGGGCAAATACTGCCTTCCATAATTTTCTATCCAGCTCCTGTACGGCTACAGCATCATCATCATTCTTCATGGATTAGCTATTTGTTATGATAGTAACAACTTAACTTTTTTTTGATAGAAGGAACAGGGGAATTAGTTAGATTTTTTTTATATAGGAATAATTCTTGCATTTTTGGTCAAAATGCCTATATTTTCTGTTCATTTATGATTCCCTATTCCGAACTCACATCCGTTAGCCCTGCGCTTTCTTGGTCTTCCTACCGATCTTCGTCCTCCAGGATTTAACAGCAGTGCCATATTTATTATCCTATCCTCTGTCATTCTTTACAGATGTTCTATCCAATTGTTCCGTGTTCTATTTATTGAAGAAGTGGTTGTACTTTTAGTTCCTCTCTCACTCACTCACTCACTCACTGGCACTATCGAACCCATAGGTTCATGGCCGCGCGGACATAAGCTCTCCATACATCCCTATCCTGCGCCAATGTTTTCCAATCATCCCCTGTATAATCGACTTCCCTCAAATGATAGTTAATGTTATTCTCCCACCTCAATCTTTGTCTACCAACTGGGCGTTTTCCCTCTGGTTTTCCTACAAGAAGCTTGCATGTACGCCTTTCATTCCCCATTCGTACCACATGCCCTGCCCATCGCAGTCTACGAGACTTAACTGTTCCATTAGCCTATATCTGGCTTCCTATAAAGACCAATAATTAATTGTTACGCAGTCTTCTACATTCACCTGTCTGTTCATCTCTCATTGATCCAAAACAATTCCTAAGAACTTTATTCTCAAATACTCGTAATCTCCTTTTCTCCCCTAAAGTAAGAGTCCATGTATCGCATCCATATAATATAACTGGTCGAATAATAGTTTTATATATTTTCAGTTTAACGTTTTTTTAAAGGAATTGCGAAGTCAAGAGTTACTGTAAGGCATAATAGTACGCATTTCCAGAATTGAGCCTATGTTTAATTTCTTTGTGCATCTCATTCCTATTTCTAATTTGTTCCTATGTATTTGAATTCAGCCACTTCCTCAAAATGTCCCTCATTTGTCAATAGCTGTCCATTTCCATTATATAATGTATTTCTATGTGTGACCATATATTTAGTTTTATTTATATTTACTTCCAGTCCCAATTTCTTAGTATTACTCAGTAGTGTGTTCTTGTTGGCCTTCAGTATCTCCTCGCTGACGCCGAATAGTACTACATCACCAGCATAAACTAACAGCTTATTAATACCATTAAGTTGTAGGCCTTCTTCATCCACCAAAGATTTCATGGCATGCTCTAGTACAAAATTAAATAGTAGAGGAGATAGTGAATCTCCTTGCTTCAACCCATTGTGGTAGTGCCATCGTTGAGTAAAATCTTAACTGCATAGCAGTGATCCACAGATATGTTGAAATTCGTGCATTTTCATATTTATATCTACGGCTATTCATTCATTCATTCATTCATAGTGTTCTGCTCAAGAGCAGGTCTTTCACTGCAAAATCAGCATTCTCCACTCTTTCTTTAACTCAGCTTTCCTTTTTGTATCTGCATACAAACAATTTATTTTAATATTGTCTATCATCTGATTTTCTGCCTCTAACTTGCTTTCCGTTGACCATTCCTTCTAGAGCATCCTTCAGCAGGCAGTTTCTTCTTAGCCAGTGGCCAATCCAATTTCTTTTCCTCTTCTTTATGAGTTCCAGCATTGTTCTTCTTTCACCCACTCTGTCTAGCACATCTTTATTTCTTACTTTGTCTGTCCATTTTATACGTTCCATTCTTCTCCATATCTACATCTCAAAAACTTCCAGTCATGTTTGCAGCTTTACTAGGGATATATAGGTGTGGTAGCTTCCCGTTTCTTTCCACACCGCACTCTCTCTTTTGCATCTTAAAATCTTAAAAGATTCTGCGGCTATAGCATTCTAATAAATTCAAATATGCTAAAGGTAAGCCTACTATACCAGTAATGTAATAAGAACTTGTGAAATAGTTGAATGCAGGCTTTACGGCCGGTAATCATAATGTTGAGTGATTCCGGGTTATGAGGCCGTGGTCCATAGTTGGTGTTGATACCAGACGTTTCGCCCTCAACTGCGGAGGGCATCTTCAGTGGCGAGTGCTTCTAGGCGTGTTTCCTGGTCGGAAGATCTACTTAGAGTGAGCGCTGCGGACGTTGTGGACGTTGTATTAGTGGTGGGTGCAGGGTGAGTGGGCGTGGCTCTTGCTGATTGGCTAATGGTCGTCTCCTTGTTGTCCCTAGTGTTAATGCATTTATTTTCTAGTGTATGAAACTGGGCTATCATACACTAGAAAATAAATGCATTAACACTAGGGACAACAAGGAGACGACCATTAGCCAATCAGCAAGAGCCACGCCCACTCACCCTGCACCCACCACTAATACAACGTCCGCAGCGCTCACTCTAAGTAGATCTTCCGACCAGGAAACACGCCTAGAAGCACTCGCCACTGAAGATGCCCTCCGCAGTTGAGGGCGAAACGTCTGGTATCAACACCAACTATGGACCACGGCCACATAACCCGGAATCACTCAACATTATAACTTGTGAAATATATTAGAACGTCATGACCTAGTCTAGAGGGCGCCTCTAATTAATTTAGTGCGTCGTCTTGGGTGTTGAAGCTCCATCCGCAAGCGCCGCTTAAATGCTTGGTCGTTAGGATTGAAATTTGAATTTAGATTTGAATTTTGAAAAATTAAAATGAAGTTGAAAATGATACGATTAAAAATTAATAGTTTTGAATTTAGATTGACGCAGGGCTGACAACGCGGCTAAAATAAAGTGCCGATTGTCTAGAAAAAAGTGGGAGCATGAACCTCCTACTACCCCAAGGGCCTCCGGGCCTGATGTGGGATCACTTTACTTTAAGGGGGGCACGCCGTAGCGTAGTGGTTAAGGTACTGCGCTACAAGTCGGAAGGTCGAGGGTTCAAGTCCCGGTGGGGTCAGTATTTTTAAACTGACCAAAACCTTCCGACGGCACTATGGCCCTGAGGTCGACTTAACCTCTAACGGAAATGAGTACCAGACGCTTGTTCTGGGGGTAAAGGCGGCCGTCACGCAGGGCTGACAACCCGACTGACCTCAAGTGCCGATTGTCTAGAAAAAGTGGGAGTCTTAACCTCCTACCCCAAGGGCCTCCCGAGGCCTGTAGTTGTATTACTTTACTATGACTATTTAACTCATGCCCCAAATGGGAGTCAATGACCAATCACGTTTCAATGATTTCTGTTTTACAACCAATCAGAGTCGTGTTTCGAAATATTTATCAGTGTTATAATTACCATATTAAAGAAATCTCCTCCTTTTTAATATTCTGAAATAGTATGATCTAGTTGCAGTGATAAACAAAAGAAGCAGATGAAGCGTACCTATTGTTTGTCATTTGTTTTCAAACATCACCGTTTACATTAGATATATAAATATTTTAAAATAACTACAGTTAAATAATGATTTGTGAGTAAACAGCTTAATTTTATTCGTTAAATAGTCCTAACAAATGCCACTCTTGATTTCCAAATTCTCTAGATAAATTCACTCGTCACTTCGTGAATCGTGAATTTATAGATAATTTGGAAATCACTCGTGGCATTACTTATGATGATCTACTAGTGGAATCTAGGGAACCAAACCGACATTTGTCTTAATGCTAGGGAAAACGAAACAATTACGATTTCGAGAAACCGAACAATTTCAAATTCGAGAAAACAAACAATCTCGAATTCGAGAAACCGAACAATCTCAAATTCAAGAAAACAAAAAATCTCGAATTCGAGAAACCAAACAATCTCAAATTCGAGAAACCGAACAATCTCGAAATCGAGAAAACGAACAATCTCGAAATCGAGAAACCGAACAAATTCGAAATCGAGAAACCGAACAATCTCGATTCGAGAAACCTAACAATCTCGAATTCGAGAAAACGAACAATCTCGAATTCGGGAAAGCGAACAATCTCGAATTCGAGAAAGCGAACAATCTCGAATTCGAGAAACCGAACAAGCCCGAATTCGAGAAACCGAACAATCTCGATTTCGAGAAACCGAACAATCTCGAATTCGAGAAAGCGAACAATCTCGAATTCGACAAACCGAACAATCTCGAATTCGAGGAACCAAACAATCTCGAATTCGAGAAAGCGAACAATCTCGAATTTGAGAAAGCGAACAATCTCGAATTCGAGAAACCGAACAATCTCGAATTCGAGAAACCGAACAATCTCGATTTCGAGAAACCGAACAATCTCGAATTCGTGAAACCGAACAATCTCGAAATCGAAAAAACCGAACAATCTCGAATTCGAGAAACCGAACAATCTCGAATTCGAGAAACCGAACAATCTCGAATTCGAGAAACCGAACATTCTCGAATTCGAGAAACCTAACAATCTCGAATTGAGAAACCGAACAATCTCGAATTCGTGAAACCGAACATCTCGAAATCGAAAAAACCGAACAATCTCGAAATCGAGAAACCGTACAATCTCGATTTCGAGAAAACGAACAATCTCGAATTCGAGGAACCAAGCAATCTCGAATTCGAGAAAGCGAACAATCTCGAATTCGAATAACGAACAATCTCGAATTCGAGAAACCGAACAATCTCGAATTCGAGAAACCGAACAATCCTGAATTCGTGAAACCGAACAATCTCGAAATCGAAAAAACCGAACAATCTCGAAATCGAGAAACCGTACAATCTCGATTTCGAGAAACCGAACAATCTCGAATTCGAGAAAGCGAACAATCTAGAATTCGAGGGACCAAGCCATCTCGAATTCGAGTTAGCGAACAATCTCCAATTCGAGAAACCGAACAATTTCGAATTCGAGAAACCGAACAATCTACAATTCGAGAAACTGAACAAAGTCGAATTCGAGATAGCGAACAATCTCGAATTCGAGAAATCGAACAATCTCGAATTCGAGAAACCGAACAATCTCGAATTCGAGGAACCAAACAATCACGAATTCGAGTAAGCGAACAATCTCGAATTCGAGAAAGCGAACAATCTCGAATTCGAGAAACCGAACAATCTCGAATTCGAGAAACCGAACAATATCGAATTCGACAAACCGAACATTCTCGTATTCGAGAAACCGAACAATCTCGAATTCGAGAAACCGAACATTCTCGAATTCGAGAAACCTAACAATCTCGAATTCGAGAAACCGAACAATCTCGAATTCGTGAAACCGAACAATCTCGAAATCGAAAAAACCGAACAATCTCGAAATCGAGAAACCGTACAATCTCGATTTCGAGAAACCGAACAATCTCGAATTCGAGGAACCAAGCAATCTCGAATTCGAGAAAGCGAACAATCTCGAATTCGAATAACGAACAATCTCGAATTCGAGAAACCAAACAATCACGAATTCGAGAAACCGAACAATCTCGAATTCGTGAAACCGAACAATCTCGAAATCGAAAAAACCGAACAATCTCGAAATCGAGAAACCGTACAATCTCGATTTCGAGAAACCGAACAATCTCGAATTCGAGAAAGCGAACAATCTAGAATTCGAGAAATCGAACAATCTCGAATTCGAGAAACCGAACAATCTCGAATTCGAGGAACCAAGTAATCTCGAATTCGAGAAACCGAACAATCTCGAATTCGAGAAACCGAACAATCTAGAATTCGAGAAACCGAACAAACTCGAATTCGAGATAGCGAACAATCTCGAATTCGAGAAATCGAACAATCTCGAATTCGAGAAACCGTACAATCTCGTATTCGAGGAACCAAACAATCACGAATTCGAGAAAGCGAACAATCTCGAATTCGAGAAAGCGAACAATCTCGAATTCGAGAAATCGAACAATCTCGAATTCGAGAAACTGTACAATCTCGAATTCGAGAAACCGAACAATCTCGAATTCGAGAAACCGAACAATCTCGAATTCGAGAAAGCGAACAATCTCGAATTCGAGAAACTGAACAACCTCGAAATCTAGAAATCGAATAATCTCGAATTCGAGAAACCGAACAATCTCGATCTCGAAAAAATGAACAATATCGTTTTCGAGAAACCAAACAAACTCAAATTCAAGAAACCGAACCATCTCGAATTCGAGAAACCGAACAATCTCGATTTCGAGAAACCGAAGAATCTCGAATTCGAGAAACCGAACAATCTCGATTTCGTGAAACCGAACAATCTCGAAATCGAAAAACCGAACAATCTCGAAATCGAGAAACCGAACAATCTCGAATTCGAAAAACCGAACAACCTCGAATTCGAAAACCGATCAAAGTCGAATTCGAGAAACCGAACAATCTCGAATTCGAGAAACTGAACAATCTCGAATTCGAGAAACTGAACAATCTCGAATTCGAGAAACCGAAAAATCTCGAATTCGTGAAACCGAACAATCTCGAATTCGAGAAACCGAATAATCTCGAATTCGTGAAACCGAACAATCTCGAAATGGAAAAAACCGAACAATCTCGAAATCGAGAAACCGAACAACTTCGAATTCGAAAAACCGAACAATCTCGAATTCGAAAACCGAACAAAGTCGAATTTGAGAAATCGAACAATCTCGAATTCGAGAAACTGAAAAATCTCGAATTCGAGATAACAAATAATCTCGAATTCGAGATAACAGACAATCTCGAATTCGAGAAACCTAACAATCTCGAATTCGAGAAACAGAAAAATCTCGAATTCGTGAAACCGAACAATGTCGAATTCGAGAAACCGAACAATCTCGAATTCGTGAAACCGATCAATCTCGAAATCGAAAAAACCGAACAATCTCGAAATCGGAGAAACCGAACAATCTCGCAATCGAGAAACCGAACAATCTCAAATTCGAAAAACCGAACAATCTCGAATTCGAAAACCGAACAAAGACGAATTTGAGAAACCGAACAATCTCGAATTCGAGAAACTGAACAATCTCGAATTCGAGATAACAAACAATCTCGAATTCGAGAAACCTAACAATCTCGAATTCGAGAAACCGAACAATCTCGAATTCGAGTAACCGAACAATCTCGAAATCGAGAATCCGAACAATCTCGAATTCGAAAAACCGAACAATCTCGAATTCGAAAAATCGGACAATCTCGAATTCGGGAAAACAAACAATCTCGAATTCGAGAAAGCGAAGAATCTCGAATTCGACAAACCGAACAGTCCCCATTTCGAGGAGACGAACAGTCTCTAATTCCAGGGGACGGGCAGTCTCGACTTAGAGGACGGGTGGCGGACAGCCTCGACTTCGAGCAGACGGACAATTTCGACTTCGAGAAAAACGCTAGCAGAGTGGCTTGAGTTTAGTTAAATAATGTCGAATAATCAGCTTCTTCGGGTCTTTAGTTGAACAACCCGGCGAAGTCACTATTTAATCGCATCGTCGTAGATTCATCATAGCTTCAAATTTTCGATATCAGTACCCCTTCCGTTAGAATTTTTTTATTTATTTTCACTTCTATTTAGGGAAATAAGCACGGCTAGCTGATTGTATATATAGTGCACGAATGTAAACAGATAGTGTTTCGGGGATATAATATTAAAATATTTCTAGCAACTGATTATACCACAAGAAACACTGTTTGCAGTTCCTTAAACGTATTACTTCCCAGGTAATAACGTTCCAGAAAAATATAATTGACATATTTACGTAATATGACATCAGAAATTAAATAATATACAGTTTGATGTGTTTCATTTTTTGTCCACTAGGGTGCATTCTTACATTATTGCGATCTTTGGCAAATAAATAATATCTGATTGCAGTGATGAACAAGTGAAACATAACAAACGTTTCTCATTTGTTTTCTAATATCGCCGTTTACGTTAAGTATTTAAATATTTTGAAATAACTGTATTTAAATAGTGATTTGTGAGTAAACAGCTTAATTTTATTCGTGAAATAGTCCTAACAAATGCCACTCTTGATTTCCAAATTCTATTTCCTACTAATTATAGCTACTGTTATTCTCCCACCTCATTCTTGGTCTACCAACTGGGCGTTTTCCCTCTGGTTTTGCTACAGGAAACTTTCATGCACGTCTTTCATTCCCCATTCATGCCTCATGTCCTGCCCATTGCAGTCTACGAGACTTAACTGTTCTCATTATATCTGGCTTTTATGTAAAGACCCTGTATTCACTGTTATGCAGTCTTCTTCATTAATCTGTTTGTTCATCTCTCTTTGGTCCAAAAATTTTCCTAAGAACTTTATTCTCAAATACTCGTAATCTCCTTTCCTCCCTTAAAGTAAGAGTCCATATTTCGCACCCATATAATATAACTGGTAGAATAATAGTTTTATATATTTTCAGTTTAACGTTTTTTGAAACGAGTTGGGACATCAAGAGTCTCTGCAATGCATAATAGCACGCATTTCCAGAATTGAGCCTATATTTAATTTCTTTGTGCATCTCATTCCTGTTTGTGATTATTGATCCTAGGTATTTGAATTCAGCCACTTCCTCAAAATTTCCCTCAAATGTCATTAGCTGTTCATTTCCATTATACAATGTATTTCTGTGTGTGACCATATATTTAGTTTTATTGACTTTTACTTTCAGTCCCAATTTCTTAGTGTTACTCAGTAGTGTGTGCATGTTGACCTTTAGTATCTCCTCGCTATCACCCAATAGTAGGCCTACTACATCATCGGCATAAACTAACAGCTTATTAATACCACCTTCATCCTCTAAAGATTTGATGGAATGCTCTAGTACAAATTAAAATAGTAGAGGAGGTCAAGCATCCATTTGAATCTAGGTCGACCTGTCTTTCCTTTCCCAGGTGGAATAATATTGTATTGTAAGCCTATGTTTTCCCTTTACAGAGATTTAGGCGCTCTCCACCTACAGGGAAGAATTTGAACCATACTAATTTAGTTACACTTGTTTTCGTATAGATGTCATATTGAGTGGTACGTGATCAGCGTTCCGCCTTATACTGACATCTAGGAAACCAAGGTAGGTCTGGGACGGGAGAATTCGGTAAATTTTGCTTAGAGGCCTTTTCATTCAGGGTTAAGGATTATTTACGAGCGTGAAAATCTTCAGACTCGGGACCCACGGCTTAAAGTCCCTCCCGGAGGACTTGATCCTTGGATGTTTCCGTCCATAAATCCATCGACCCCGGCCGGGTTTGAACCCGCGACTCTTGGGACCAGAGGCAAGGAGCATAACCACTAGTCCACCGCGGCCGACGGGAATAATAATAATAATAATAATAATAATAATAAGCAGGTTTCATAATTATTTTCATTTTCTTGCATCCAGTTAATCTACTGCCATTCTCCTCTAAATCTCTCTGTTATCCCTATCTCCATTTTCCCTTATCTGCTCAAAACATCAATCCCTGTTATTTTTGGCCGTCCTCTTCTTCTTCTACCATATCGCGCTCAATGTTGTATTCTTCTTGGGGATCTATCTTCCATCATTCTTTTTACATGACCATAATATTTTAATTGCTTGTTCTTCTATAAATTCACAATTGAAGTTTGAACATTAATATTTTCTTTAATTACAATATCCGAACATTTTCCTTCTTCTTCTTCTTCGGCTTTCCCCCACTTATAGGTGTGCCGTCTTCAGTTTCCATTTATCTCCATCATTCCAATCTCCCTCTTCCAAATTCCGATCATCCATTATAGTTCTGACGTAGGTTTGCCATTTGCATCTTGGTCTGCCACGTTTATTTCTTCCAGGGGGTGACCATTGTTATATATTTTTTGGCCATCTTTCATTTTCCATGTTTTGTATATGGCTATACCATTTAAGCATTTGATTTTCAATCCTCTTAACAACAGATGTGCTGACATTCATTTCTCTCCAAAGGAATTCATTTCTTATTTTATCCTGTCTTGTTTTTTGGAGGCTTCTTCTAAAATAATCAAATTCAACTGTTCTAATTTAATTTTTTTTGTAATTCCGTCAGAGACCAAGTTTCACTTCCATATGACAAAATATTCTGTATTATGCTCTTATAAATTTTCATTTGTTTCCTTTGTAATATTTTTCTTTCAAATTATTTCATGTAATGTCGTAGTTGCATTTTTTGCCATTGCAATTTTAGTCTGTACATCTCTCTCACAGGTATCTAAACATGTAATTATTGACCTAAGATATTTAAAAAATTAACATTTTTTTTATTTTCCCTGTTTCAAGTATGAGGTCATCCACATCCTTTCCCAAACACATATATTCTGTTTTCTGTAAATCTATATTCAGTCCCCATTTTTATATTCTTCCATTAGTTTATTTATCATATATTTCATATCATCTTCATCCCCTCCAAAAATTATTTGGTCATCTGGAAACAACAATGTATGCAGTATTTTTCCTCCTATAGGAATACCCATTTCAGAACATTTTTTATACCACAAGTTAAGAGCCTGGTCTAAATAAATGTTAAAAAGGATTGGTGACTAACTGCATCCCTGCTTAAGGCCTTTATTCACTGTGAATTATTCTGTTTGTTTGCTTTAGCTTTTGTATTACTGAATTATTTGATCATCTGCAAACAACAATGTATGCAGTACTTTTCCTCCTATAGGAATACCCATTTCAGAACATTTTTTTATGCCATAAGTTTTCCTAAGAATTTTATTCTCAAATACTCTTAATGTTCTCTGCTCCCTTAGAGTACGAGGTCAGGTTTCGAATCCATATAGGCCTAATATAAACGGGAGAATATAGGTTATTTTCAGTTTTTCTGAGAGAAGTTAGATCAAGAGTCCCTGTTGAAGAAGTATTTTGAAGTGAGATCTTCATTATGTTCCACGTTGTGGCGACAATTTTGAAGAAGTAATTCTTTTCCTATATTGTGGCGATGTTTTGAAGCAGCTAACTCTCTTCATGCCCGATGTTGTAGTAACATTTTGAAGGATTAGTGTCCCAAAAAGAATTACTGGTTCAGGTTGGGTTTGATTTTCGGTAGAGCTGGAATCTCTTCTCAAGGTCGAAGTTGGTACACAAGATAGGAAAACACTTTAAAAATCACTAATAACTGTTTCTTGTAGAAATAGTTGTAAATTTATTTACTATTTAATTTCCCAGCAGATCAAGTAAATATAGGTGGTATTATTCTTCACCGTCAATTAAAATTAAATCATTTTCTTTTCCTGAATCAACTATTCTTCTGGTATTAAATATCACATTTTATCAGGAGAGCTGTTATTGCTTCTATCCTTGATGAAAGTTGTATGCTGAATGACTAGAGTAATACTGTTATAATTTTAAAGAACATTATTACATCACATGATGTTAGTTTAAATTCTATTGGTCAATATAATGTATAAATTTGATTTGTTAAATCAAAAAGTTAATTGTTTTAACATCCAATCACAATTTAGTATACTTTTATTTAAAAATATTAAGTTAAGCAGGTGTTCTTATTACAGTTATAACAGAAAGCTTTATATTTCAGACAACAATGACTTAAGACACAATTTTAAAAGCATTATTTAGAAAGACGGTTATGTAATACAATTTCATTAATTGTTACTGAGACATTTTTATTCAACAATGAACAACAATTAATTATTTAGATGTTTTTCTTTATTTAAGTTATATTTCAATATTAAAAGAATTTTAAAATATAAAATTAACTCAAACTTTCATATTTATTATGATATTAAAATCCTGCTATACTGTAATGCATAATTGCACGCATTTCCACTTCTTGACGATTGTATTTATACGGTGAAAGATAGTCACTTTTTCGAGTAAGGTACTTTTTTCGTCCGGCTTATCTCCTTCAACCTGTTTGGCATGGGTAACTCTTACGGCAGCAATGCTACTGCTGGCATAGCTCTCGGGGTCATTTAAGCACGCAAGCCACACCACCACGACAAGGTACAGACATCATATTTTACCTATTAATTAATACATAAATGTGTACTTTTTTTTTACAGGTTAATGTTGCATGTATAAAAATCCTCGCCTAACTTACGACACACTCTAATACTTCCTACAAGGGGTAAAGTATTTGCCTATCCATTCTAGTCACTTGCTTGTTTTAGAGCAAGTCTAAGAACGGCTGTAGTGCCGTTATAATGCTGGGCTAGTTACATGCAATAACTGATGTAATGTTAAATATCACATAAGTATATGGATGGTGTAATCACCCGGTAATTACGCAAATGGAACCTGCAGTCCTCTAGGCGAGAGAAAAGTTCAAACTTTACCAAACCTTAATTAAATGTTGGTACATTTATAACAACTTAACGGGTGTGTAACAAAAACTAAATACCGTATGTAAAAATATAGTCCGTCACGCAACAGCTTGTTAAATTAAGCAAATTTCTCAACAAGACGAATTCTTCATCCCATTTTGCTGGTTTAATAATAATAATAATAATAATAAAATAATAATAATAATAATAATAATAATAATATACTTTATTTATTCTGGCAGAGTTAAGGCCATAAGGCCCTGTCTTCCACTCAACCAGCACAAATACAAATAAATATTTGACAAATATAGATATACACTATACTAATTATAAACAGTTAAAGATATATTAAATGTAGCAATGTAAATGTCATATACAAACAACATTTTATAGGGTAATAACAATAATGATACAATAATAATAATAATAATAATAATAATAATAATAATAATAATAATAATAATAATATGATACATTATACGGGAAACACCAATTAATATAGGCTATATATCTTACACTGGATAATAATGAAGTCGAGTTTAGAGCAAATGTAAATTTAGATTTCTTTTAAAAGATTCCAATGTCCGGCAGCCCCTTATTTCTTGTGGTAGGGAATTCCAGTTGCGAGAAGTGGAGATGGTATATGACATGGAGTGATGTGATTACGGAATATATATTTCTGTTTTAACTATTTAACTCATGCCCCAAATGTGAGTCAATGACCAATCACATTTCAATGATTTTTTATTTATACCAATCACAGTCGTGTTTCGCCTCGAATTTATCAACCGAAGTTCATCATATTGAAGAAAGCTTCTTCTTTTTAACATTCTGAACAGGTCATAGCATTATTTTGCAGTGACTTACTCTCTAAGAGATACGACTACCAGATTGTATATATAGCGCATGAATGTCAGCAGATAAATATAAAAACATTTCTAGCAATTTATTATACCACAAAAAAAACACTGTTGCACTTTCTTAAACGAATTATTTTCAAGTAAATGACGTTGCAGAAAAATATAATTGACATATTTACATCATAAAACATCAAAAATTAATTAATATAACGTTGGTTATAAATTTCTCCACTAGGGTGCATTCTTACAATATTGCGATCCTTTGATAATAAATAATATTATTTGGTTACAGTGATGAACAAAAGAAGCAAATAAAGCGTACCAATCGTTTTTCATTTGTTTTCAAACATCGCCGTTTACATTAAATATATAAATATTTTAAATAACTATAGTTAAATAATGATTTGTGAGTAAACAGCTTAATTTATTCTTTAAATAGTCCTAACAAATACCACTCTTGATAATTTGGAAATCACTTGTGGCATTACTTATGACTATTTAACTCATGCCCCAAATGGGAATCAATGACCAATTACGTTTCAATGATTTTTTATTTACAACCAATCACAGTCGTGTTTCGCCTAGAATTTACCAACAAAAATTTATCATAATAAAGAAAGCACCTCCCTTTTAACATTCTGAATAGGTCATAGCATTATTTTGCAGTGACTGACTCTCCGAGAAATACGGCTACCAGATTGTATATATAGTGCATGAATGTCAACACATAGCTCATGCGGGAATTAATATAAAAACATTTGTAGCAATTGATTATACCACCAAAAAAAGGAACCACTGTTTGCACTTTCTTAAATGTATTTTTTCCCAGGTAATAACATTCCAGAAAAATATAATTGTCATATTTACATCATAGGACAGAAATGAATTAATATACAGTTTGATGTGTTTCATTTTTTCTCCACTAGAGTGCATTCTTACAATATTGCGGTCCTTTGGCAATAAATAATACGATCTTTCCTTAACTCAGCCTTCCTTTTTTGTATGCGCATACAAAAAATGTATTTTAATATTGTATATATATATATATATATATATATATATATATAATATGAAAACAAAAATGAATGCTTGAGTCGGGATTTGAACTCGAGTCTCTAAAGTCTGTACCTTTAGAGCTCTAACCAACTGAGCTACCCAAGAATTCCAACACAAACATACACTTTCTTATACATGTAGTATTCTCAATTCACACAAGAGGTAGCGGAAATTTGTTCCAACTGATATCTAGCGGCTAATATGACAGTTAAGCAAATTTTTTTACATGTAGTAAAATTGTGTGAATTGAGAATGCTACATGTATAAGAAAATTGTATGTTTGTGTTGGAATTCTTGGGTAGCTCAGTTGGTTAGAGCGCTAAAGGTACAGACTTTAGAGACTCGAGTTCAAATCCCGACTCAAGCATTCATTTTTCTTATCTTATCATATTTGCTTTCATTGCCAAATGTCAAAAATATATTTATAATATATATATATATATATATAAAGTATTAAACATTGTAAGAAATGTTTAAAGAATCAACGCAAAATTATTAAAATAGTACGAAACGTGGTAAAAGTGCGTACTG
This sequence comes from Diploptera punctata, assembly GCA_030220185.1. NCBI lineage: Eukaryota > Metazoa > Arthropoda > Insecta > Blattodea > Blaberidae > Diploptera > Diploptera punctata. Next base: position 826,930 of record JASPKZ010003047.1, on the reverse strand, counting down.
CAACACAGGCATAAGAATATTGTATCGAAAATCATGATCAAGAAATGCTAGATCGCAGCCCTCTTGTCGTCCCAACTTCTCTCAAAAAACGTTAAACTGAAAATATATAAAACTGTTATTCTTCCAGTTACATTATATGGATGCGAAACATGGACTCTTACTTTAAGGGAGGAAAGAAGATTACGAGTATTTGAGAACAAAGTTCTTAGGAAAATATTTGGACCAAAGAGAGATGAAGAAACAGGCCAATGGAGAAGACTACATAACAGTAAACAACATGATATTTATAAAAAACCTGATGTAATAAGACAGAAATTACTAATTTTTTAAATAAAAATTTTAAGTAGAATATTTGGACTAAATAGAGGAACTGATAACTGTTGGATAATCAAAACATATAACTTACTAAACAAATTAATAAATAATCAGAATATAGTCAACCGTATGAGATCTCTCAGAATTGGTTGGATTGGACATTTGATAAAAATGGATGATCAGAGACTGGTAAAAAACTGTACAAATGGAAACCTATAGGAGGCAGATCTGTTGGAAACCTATAGGAGGCAGATCTGTTGGAAACCTATAGTAGGCAGATCTGTTGGAAACCTATAGGAGGCAGATCTGTTGGAAACCTATAGGAGGCAGATCTGTTGGAAACCTATAGGAGGCAGATCTGTTGGAAACCTATAGGAGGCAGATCTGTTGGAAACCTATAGGAGGCAGATCTGTTGGAAACCTATAGGAGGCAGATCTGTTGGAAACCTATAGGAGGCAGATCTGTTGGAAACCTATAGGAGGCAGATCTGTTGGAAACCGATAGGAGGCAGATCTGTTGGAAACCTATAGGAGGCAGATCTGTTGGAAACCTATAGGAGGCAGATCTGTTGGAAACCTATAGGAGGCAGATCTGTTGGAAATCTATAGGAGGCAGATCTGTTGGAAACCTATAGGAGGCAGATCTGTTGGAAACCTATAGGAGGCAGATGTGTTGGAAACCTATAGGAGGCAGATCTGTTGGAAACCTATAGGAGGCAGATGTGTTGGAAACCGATAGGAGACAGATCTGTTGGAAACCTATAGGAGGCAGATCTGTTGGAAACCTATAGGAGGCAGATCTGTTGGAAATCTATAGGAGGCAGATCTGTTGGAAACCTATAGGAGGCAGATCTGTTGGAAGACCGGAGATCAGATGGGAGGAGACACAATGAACGATGTAAGGAAGATGAAAGTGACTAGTTTGAATATGGCAAAAGACAGATTGGCATGGAGGAGGATTGTTGAGAAGGCCAAAACTTTCACTTTCGAAGTTGTCGTGCCTTAAGATAATGATGATGATGATATCATAAGAATAGTTTCGTCTCATAGACTGCGATGGGCAGGACATATGGAACGAATGGGATATGAAAGACGTTCGTATAAGCTTCTTGTAGGGAATACGCGCAGTTAATAGATCAAGAATGAGGTGGCTTAATATTATTCTCATATCATTGCTGGTCTAAGAAGTGGGCGTTTCCCCTCTGGTTTTCTACAAGAAGCTTCCATGCACCTCTTTCATTCCCCATTCGTTCCACATGTCCTGCCCATCGCATTCTACGAGACTTAACTGTTCTTAGTATATCTGGTTTCCTATAAAGACCATGTAGTTCACGGTTCTAGAGTCTTCTCCATTCGCATGTTTGTTCATCTCTCTTCGGTCTAAAAATTTTCCTAAGAACTTGATTCTCAAATATTCATAATTTTTTCCCCTTTAAAGTAAGAGTCCATGTTTCACATCCATGTGACTTGGAGAATGTTTTATATATTTTCATTTTAACGATTTTTTTAAAAGACTTAGGATGAAATGAGTCTCTGTTATACATAATAGCATATCTTTAAAGAATTGAGCATATTTTTAATTTAATTGTGCATCTCATTTATCGTAAGTAATGCCAGGAGTGATTTCCTAATTATCGATAAATTCACGACTCACGTAGTGAGGAGTGAATTTATCTAGAGAATTTGGAAATCAAGAGTGTCATTTGTTAGGACTATTTAACGAATAAAATTAAGTTCTTTACTAAAAAATAATTATTTGAATATAATTACCGGTGTTTTAAAATATTTATATAGTTAATGTAAACGGCGATGATTGAAAAAAATTAGAAATGTGAGGTTATGTATATTCACTGCAACTCGATCATATTATTAATTGCCAAATAGGATCGCAATATTGTAAGAATGCACTCTAGTGGAGAAATAATGAAACACATCAAACTATTATAATCAACATTATAGGTTAATCATTTATATTTCGAATAAACAACTCAGTAAAATCACTGAATCTATTCATTATTGCTATATTCAATGTATTTGTTGGAGAAAAATAATGGTCTAACCTGTTCAGAATATTAAAAAAGGGGAGCTTTCTTTATCACAAAAGCAGGAGCTGATAAAGAGCGAGGTGAAACACGATTGTCATTGGTGTAAAACAGAATTCATTGAAACGTGATTGGTCATTGACTACCATTTGCGACATGAGTTAAATAGTCTTTGTAATTATTGTTTCGAGGTATTTGAATTCAGTCATTTTTTTAAAATTTCTTTCAATTCTGATTAACTGTCCATTTTCATTATACCTATGTGTGGACATATATTCAGTTACTGATGTTTACTTCCAGTCCCATTTCTTAGTATTACTCAGTAGAGTGTGCTGTTGACTCTTATTATGTAGAAAGAAACTGAAGTACTTGTGACATAGACTGGATGGCACAGGACATAGATAAACGTTTAAAATTCTATTCTTGCCTTTGACGATTAATACACACAGAAGATGTAATCTCTGATTTAGTGACATTATTTCGGTTTATGACACACGTTTGTTGGAGAAACAAATGTCGTGACAGAGCTGTTTGCCGACTGTCATAAATATTAAGGTGTCAAGCGAGAATTTCATTGTCACTGTAATCTTCCGTTTTAAATATCACTCAAGAATGAGTTTATTTTCCTACTTGTGTGTTGTTTGTTTACTCTGCTACAAGGAAAAGTTACTATACTCGGACCAACGGATCTGTGCCCCTACAGTGCTGGCATCGTTCTTAGAAAAGTACACGTTAATACTCACACCATTTCACCGCACTCCCTTCTCCCTATGTCAAACAGCAGCCACCGAGTAGGGATGTTGCCAAACTTCCCTCAATGTCATGGCTCTTGAGTATTGAATAATGCAAGGTTGGAGTCAAGTTGACAACACTGGAGTGCAAGAGAGATAATAATGCAGGGGGGAAGTGATTTGCCGAGGAGAAAAGGAAGTAGGCTTTAGTTCGCATATCTTATGGGGACACGGATCCGTTGGTCAGACAATAAAATCGTACCGTATCCTAAATCCTACCGATCATTTTAAAGTTGTTGGAAAGGATTTAAGCGCCGTAGCCGAGATGGTTAATGCAAGATGCGTTGGCGCAGAGCTATTGGTTCGAGTCCCCGTGGGGAAGAAATTTTCTCGTGAATTTCGGCCAGTATGGGACCAGTGTCCACCAGTATCATGAGGTATTTGGGTAGCTGCAATAAGTAGCGGCTCCAGGTTGAGAAGACCAGCTATAACGGCTGGGGGACCCGACAAGTTGACCAAATGTCACCCCTACACGGGCTAGATGATTCCATCTGTGATTAACACATGTGGAAGAGATGCCAGCAGCCAGCTGGTAGACCAAGGGTCTTCTAGGCATGTCGCGTGTGGATTTTTTATAGTGCCGATTAAAAATGTTTTACGAACTAGTTTCGAAATTATTTTCTCCATTAAGAAAAAACTTAATTATGTATCTTTACATATATTTTTTTTTTAATTTCAGGTGAGAGACAGCGCTTTCTTACGACTTATTTCGTGCTGCATGAAAACTTACATCGAAATCAGGTGAGATTTTTTAATATAATCGTTTACTGTCAATTAAACTAATACTATGACTTCGATAAGTAATGGCAACATTGCTATAACTTCACAAAAAATGTATTTAGGTTAGTTTTGACATATGAACTTCATTTGTAGTCTCTTGTCAAGTTAACTATACTTTGCCAAATCCTTGGAAAACGACACACTCCACCTGCAGCACAATTTCTGGATGCCTCATTCACCTATCGATCTAGAGCTTTCTGGATATCAACTCTCGATTGTTTTCGTGTACGTCGCAGAGGTTCTTTGATCTCTGAGAATAAGTTGCAGTCACAAAGACTCCTGTCTGATGAAATTGGTGGATGTTCGAGTACTTCTCAATTCCACTTTCTAAAGAAATTTCACGGAACATTTTTTTAGGGCGGTATTACTTACTAAATGTGAGAAACAGTGAATGTATTCATAAAATATTACTGTTTTATGACTCAATATTTTTTGTATTGTAAGCCTATGTTTTCCCTTTACAGAGATTTAGGCACTCTCCCCCTACGGGGAAGAATTTGAACCATACTAATTTAGTTACACTTGTTTTCGTATAGATGTCATATTGAGTGGTACGTGGTCAGCGTTCCGCCTCATACTGACATCTAGGAAACCAAGGTAGTACTAGGACGGGAAAATTCGGTAAATTTTGCCTAGAGGCCTTTTCATTCAGGCTCAAGGATTTTTTACGAGCCTGAAAATCTTCAGACTCGGGAACCACGGCTTAACGTCCCTCCCGGAGGACTTGCTCCTTGGATTTTTCCGTCCTAAAAAAATCCATCGACCCCGGACGGGTTTGAACCCGCGACCCTCGGGACCAGAGGCAAGGAGCATAACCACTAGTCCACCGCGGCCGACTAAAGTAAAGTGATCCCACAACAGACCCGGAGGCCCTTGGGGTAGTAGGAGGTTAAGGCTCCCACTTTTTTTTCTAGACAATCGGCACTTTATGTCAGCCGGGTTGTCAGCCCTGCATGGCGGCCGCCTTTACCCCCAGAACAAGCGTCTGGTACTCATTTTCGTTAGATGCTGAGTCGACCCCAGGGCCATAGTGCCACCAACGGATTTATACAACAAAATCTTCTCAACAACATAGTACAAGATTACAATGATCACCACTAGGATCGCTGATTTACTTATCGAATGCTGTAGTGGCTTGCGTGCTTAAATGATCCTGAGAGCTATGCCGGCGGTAGCATTGCTGCCGATAGGGTTACCCATGCCGGACTAGTCGAAGGTGATAAGCCAGACGAAAAAAGTACCTTGGTCGAAAGAGTGACGATCTTTCATCGTAAAAATAGAACTGTCAAGAAATGCGGACATGGGTTCAACTGGGGTAGGAGAGCTTATGTCCGCGCGGGCCATGAATCTACGGGTTCGATAGTGCCAGTGAGTAAGTAAGTAAGTAAGTAAGTAAGTAAGTAAGTAAGTAAGTAAGTAAGTAAGTAATAAATAAGTAAGTAAGTAAGTAAGTAAGTATTTAGTGCGCCAAATTCACCAGACGGAGCCCTTGTGAACCTCTACGAGGCATTCGATTACAGTCAAGAGTTGATATATAAATCGATCAGATGAAAGAGAATCCAGGAATGGTGCTGCTGATGGAGTGCGACGGCTTCCAAGAATTTGACAACGTATAGTTACTCTTACTTTAAGGGAGGAAATGAGATTACGAGTTTTTGAGAATAAAGTTCTAAGGCATTTTTTGGACCAAAGAGAGATGAACAGACAGGTGAATGGAGAAGACTGCATAACAATGAACTACATGGTCTTTATAGGAAGCCAGATATAATAAGAACAGTTAAGTCTCGTAGACTGAGATGGGCAGGACATGTTGCGCGTATGGGGAATGAAAGACGTGCATGGAAGCTTCTTGTAGGAAAATCAGAGGGAAAACGCCGAGTTGGTAGACCAAGAATGAGGTGGGAAAATAACATTAACTATGATTTGAGGGAAGTAGATTATACAGGGAATGATTGGAAAGCATTAGCTCAGGATAGGAATGTGTGGAGAGCTTATGTTCGCGCGGCCATGAACCTACGGGTTCGATAGTGCCAGTGAGTAAGTAAGTATAGTTGACTTGACAAGATACCATAAATGAAGTTCATAATGTCAAAAGTAACCTATATAATTTTTTTGTGGTGTTATATAAGTGTTGCCATTACTTATCGAATGTCTTAGTATTGAGTGGACTTTTATACAGAGTGTTACCGAAATGAGTTAAACATTTTGTGTGGTGGTAGGGAACTTCCATACAAGTATTTTAACACAATGAACCTTGGGTCGGAAATGCATAGTTGTGGATCTACAGAATAATATAGCATTTAAAATTGTTGAACACTTTTTTGTTTATTTATTAATTCTAAGAAAAATGGAACTAGAATTTATAAAACACTGGCCAGACCCATATTATGTTACGGCAGTGAGGCCTGGACAATTCGCAGTGTAGATGAACAAAGACTAACTGCGGCAGAAATGAAATTTATGAGACGTACTGCGGGCTATTCAAGGACAGACCATAAAAGGAATTCTGACATTCTCAAAGAATTACAAACAGAATCAGTCATGGAATATGTACAAAAATACAGAAACAACTGGAAATCTCACGTAAGAAGAATGAGCAGAACAAGAATACCACGTCAGATCTTAAATTACCAGCCACCAGCAAGAGATCTTTGGGAAGACCCTTCAAACGTTGGATTGAGACCGTAACAGACCACTAGGTCTATCACATGAAAGGAAGAAGAAGAAGAAGAAGAAAAATGGAAGGTATCACATGCTATTTTACAGTAATTGTTGGAAATGGCGACCATTGACCTGGATGCACAGCTCCAAAGCTTGTATCAAGGATCCTGAGCGGCTGCGGAAATCAGGGAGCTTCTTAGAGTTCATCAGTCCGAAGTGAGACGCGCGGAGCTGTGCATCCAGGTCAATTGTCATTTCCAACAATTACTGTAAAATAACATGTAATTCCTTCCATTTTTCTTAGATTTAATAAATTAAACAACAGTCCACCGCTGTGGTCTCGGGGTAGCGTGCTGCCTTGTCATGCAGCGGGCCCGGGTTCGATCCCCCATCGGGACGGTTTTTCTGGGTGAGGTTTTTATCGGGGTTTTTCCTCACCTGTAAGACAAATGTCAGGAAAACTTTAAGGCCCAAACGGTCCTCGAAATCATATAAAGAACTCCTGGCGCTACAGGCCTACAAGGCCCATAGCCTACCATCCGGCTGCTGGCCTCACATCCACATGTGTCAATCACAGAGGTAGATGATAATCAGCCAGTGTAGGAGTGACATGTGGTCAGCATGTCGGATCCCTCAGCCGTTACAGCTGGTTTTCTGTACCTAGAGCCTCTACTTATTGTAGCTACCCCAAATGCATCACGATGCTGGGTGGGCACCGGTCCCATACTGGCCGAAATACCATGAGAAAATGTCTTCCCCCATGGAGACGAACCAGCGCAAGTCCCGTAGCTCTGCGCCAAGGCTTCCTGCCTTAACCACTCGGCTACGGCGCGGGACCCCCGAAATCATATGGCCATCTCAATCATCATCATTCATATTCATCTTATTTAATCAATTGAGTTGGTGTTTACTTGATGAAAATCGATATTTATTAATTAAATAAAAATAAAACGTAGTTTTATTTGATTTTCATATTTATTATTAGATAATTCAGTGACAGCTGTTTTGTTAACATGTCTGAAGAAGGTACAGTGTACCGAAACAGCTGTCACTGAATTATATAATAAATATGAAAATCAAATAAAACTGCGTTTTTATTTTTATTTAATTAATATTCGTCTTAGGTTAAGCTTGGGATTAGGGACTCTACTGGCGCACCATTATCATCACCCATCATATCATCGGGGCAAACGTAACCCCGCCTTCCAGGCGTTGGAACCTCCGAAGTGGGTTACAAGTACGCCATGCCAGGAGAGAAAGCAGGAATGTCGAAAGATAAACCTGGGGCATTAAAAAAAATAATAAAAATAAAAAATAAATAGAAGAAAAAACAGGTCTACAACAGATCAGATTTTTAGTATAATGCAGATTTTAGAAAAGAAATGGGAATATAATGGTACTGTACATCAACTATATGTAGACTTCAAAAAAGCATATGATTCAATTAAGAGGGAGAAGTTATATAGTATCCTGCTGGAGTTCGGAATTCCTAAAAAGTTAGTTAGACTTATACGAATGTGTCTAAATGGCTCAACGAGTAGGGTGCGTGTAGGCAAACAGTTTTCAGACACTTTTGAAATCCAGAATGGGTTGAAGCAAGGAGATGCACTATCTCCTCTACTATTTAATTTTGTACTAGAGCATGCCATTAAATATTTAGAGAATGAGGAAGGCTTACAACTGAATGGTATTAATAAGCTGTTTAGTTTATGCTGATGATGTAGTACTACTGGCCGATAGCGAGGAGATACTAAAGGCCAACACGCACACACTATTGAGTAACACTAAGAAATTAGGACTGGAAGTAAATATCAGTAAACTAAATATATGGTCACACGTAGAAATACATTATATAATGGAAATGGACAGCTAATGACAAATGAGGGAAATTTTGAGGAATTGGCTGAATTCAAATACCTAGGAACAATAATCACAAATAGGAATGAGATGCACAAAGAAATTAAACATAGGCTCAATTCTGGAAATGCATGCTATTATGCATTGCAGAGACTTTTGATGTCCCAACTCATTTGAAAAAACGTTAAGCTGAAAATATATAAAACTATTATTCTACCAGTTATATTATATGGGTGCGAAACATGGACTCTTACTTTAAGGGAGGAAAGGAGATTACGAGTATTTGAGAATAAAGTTCTTAGGAAGGTTTTTGGACCAAAGAGAGATGAACAGACAGGCGAATGGAGAAGACTACACAACAATGAACTGCATGGTCTTTATAGGAAGCCAGATATAATAAGAACAGTTAAGTCTCGTAGACTGCGATGGGCAGGTCATGTTGCACGTATGGGGAATGAAAGACGTGCATGGAAACTTCTTGTAGGAAAGCCAGAGGGAAAACGCCCAGTTGGTAGACCAAGAATGAGGTGGGAGAACAACATTAACTATGATTTGAGGGAATTAGATTATACAGGGAATGATTGGAAAGCATTAGCTCAGGATAGGGATGTATGGAGAGCTTATGTCCGTGCGGCCATGAACCTACGGGTTCGATGGTGCCAGTGAGTAAGTAAGTAAATAAATAAATAAACAAAACATTTTTCTCTTTACCATTTGATTACAATAATTTAGTAGTGTACTTTAATATACTTATTTCTATCATAGTAACAGCTTTAGCTTCTTAATATCAATTTAATAAATAATGCTATAGCTATGTGGAGTCCCTTCATGTCTTCTTCAGGTAGAAGCCATTCATTGTGTATTTGTGAATGATGATTCATAGCATTTTAATGTGGGACCAAGACAGTAAGGTAAAGGAAGGATTTATGCTTGGATGGGAAGGAAGCCTGGATTAGCTCAATGGTTAGAGCATCAGCACCGAAAGCTGAAGGTTCGGGGTTCGATTCCCGGTTCAGGCATAAATTTTTCTCTTTACCATTTGATTAAAACAACAACGTGTTCAACAATTTTAAATGCTATTTTATTCTGTAGACCCACAACAATGCATTTCCGACCCAAGGTCCCTACACCACACGAAAAATCTGCACTCATTTCGGTAACACACTGTATAGAGAATACGTGTTGTGTAGCAGTGTGTTGTTGTTTTGTTTTGTGTTTCCAGTCTGTTAATCTCTAAGACCGATCATCTGTTTCATTACATGAAACGCTGAATTCCTGTTGCAACGTCAGTGAAAGTCAAGGTTTACAATTCACAGCCTGCGATAGGGCGAGATTACAGTTACAAGATGATTCCTTATTAACTGTTGGCTAAGCTCCCATTTAATCCTCATAACATGTCTTCACTAATACCGTACTAATGATATTCTTACTGCGCAGTAAATTGCAGTGCTTAGCAATTGGGGCAACGACACTGTTCTAATTAAGCGGTTGAATGAAAGACAATTTCTTCAAACAACACGTTAGTACATTTGTCATTAATTAGGAATTGTTGAGATATGTGGAAGATCGATATATACAGGGTGTCCCGCGCCGTAGCCGAGTGGTTAAGGCAGGAAGCCTTGGCGCAGAGCTACGGGACTTGCGCTGGTTCGAGTCTCCATGGGGGAAGACATTTTCTCATGGTATTTCGGCCAGTATGGGATCGGTGCCCACCCAGCATCGTGAGGCATTTGGGTAGCTACAATAAGTAGCGGCTCCAGGTTGAGAAAACCAGCTATAACGGCTGGGGGACCCGACATGCTGATCACATGTCACCCCTACACTGGCGGATGATCATCTACCTCTGTGATTGACATATGTAGATGTGAGGCCAGCAGACGGCTGGTAGGCTAAGGGCCTTCTAGGTCTGTCGCGCCAGGAGAGAACATAGCTCAACGGTAAAATTTCAGGAATGAGTTCCTCATATGGAGAGAATAAAAAAAGTGTATTACAACATGGGTCCGGAAATTGATAATTACAGAGTTGATGATCCTGTAGAAGATTTCTGGGCTGTTGGCCGTTCCCCAACGTTTCGACAAAGACTGCGTGCGGCATCCTCAAGGGTTGTCTTGAGACAGCCCGGAAATCTACAAGATCATCATAGTAACTCCGGCCGTGAAAGCCTAAGGCAATAAATTACAGAGTTATTCGAACTGTTATGAATGTTAGTACATGGCGACAAAAATGCAAGGGACTTGTTGGTGTGCTCTGTTCTGTCAGATGAAATGTTCAAAGTGACCTCCTCGTGCCTCAATACAGGCATATTCTTCATTTGTTTACATCACAGCAGCCTACAGTCAACACAAAACAGACTCAATAACTACTGCAAACCTTAATAACATAACATTCATAAAAGTTGGAATAACTCTGTAATTATCAATTTCCGGACCCATGTTGTAATACACTTTTTTTTTATCCTCTCCATATGAGGAACTCGTTCCTGAAACTTTGCCGTTGAGTTATGTTACACCCTGTATAAACGCTGTCCACAATTTATGCGAAATATTTTCTGGCATAAAAACAACAACAAAAGCAACAAGAACAAAAACAACAACAGCAGTAGAAATAGATTTTTGGAGGCGATCGCCAAGAATTTCAAGAAGGGATAAGGTCAGAAACATCACAATAAGGGAAATTATGCAAGTTGAAAAAAAAAATATAGAAAACAATAGAAGAAAAACGTTTGAAATGGTATGGACACCTCATAATAGTGGAAAAAGAGAGAATACCAAAGAAGATCCTTAATTGGAAAGCTAATGGAAGAAGTGGAAGACGCAGACCTAGAGAACGTTGGATGCATGGAGTGAGGAGAAGTATGAAAGCTAGAGATCTGAGGGAAGAAAATGCTCTAGACAGGAACCTCTGGCGACAAATCACTTTGGGTTGAAGGAGAAACACTGTATTCTGGAATATTCCTAATAAAATAAAATAATAATGATTGGAAAGCATTAGCTCAGGATAGGGATTTATGGAGAGCTTATGTCCGCGCGGTCATGAACCTACGGGTTCAATAGTGCCAGTGAGTAAGTAAGTAAGTAATCAAAATATCAGTAAGTAAAACGAAAATCTTAGCTCTTAAAGGAGCCGATACTGTAAGAGCTAAAGAAATTCTGGAGGGGAAACCAATTGAACAAGTGAACCATTTTAAATACCTGGGTTGTGAGATCTCCTATTTTAAAAATGAAGATCGTATTAACGAAAATAAGAAGTTTTATTATATAACTTATGTGGCACAATTAAGAGAATATTGAAAAACACAAGAAAGGAGACAAAACTAAAATTTTATAAGGCAATCGTAGATGCACTATCTCCTGTACTATTTAATTTTGTACCAGAGCATGCCATTAAATCTTTAGAGAATGAGGAAGGCTTACAACTGAATGGTATTAATAATCTATTAGTTTATGCTGATGATGTAGTACTACTGGCCGATAGCGAGGAGATACTAAAGGCCAACACGCACAAACTATTGAGTAACACTAAGAAATTAGGACTGGAAGTAAATATCAGTAAAACTAAATATATGGCCACACGTAGAAATTCAGTATATAATGGAAATGGACAGCTAAGGACAAATGAGGGAAATTTTGAGGAAATGGCTGAATTCAAATACCTAGGAACAATAATCACAAATAGGAATGAGATGCACAAAGGAATTAAACATAGGCTCAATTCTGGAAATGCATGCTATTATGCATTGCAGAGACTTTTGATGTCCCAACTCCTTTCAAAAAGCGTTAAACTGAAAATATATAAAACTATTATTCTACCAGTTATATTATATGGATGCGAAACATGGACTCTTACTTTAAGGGAGGAAAGGAGATTACAAGTATTTGAGAATAAAGTTCTTAGGAAAATTTTTGGACCAAAGAGAGATGAACAGACAGGTGAATGGAGAAGACTACATAACAATGAACTACATGGTCTTTATAGGAAGCCAGATATAATAAGAACAGTTAAGTCTCGTAGACTGCGATGGGCAGGACATGTTGCACGTATGGGGAATGAAAGACGTGCATGGAAACTTCTTGTAGGAGAGCCAGAGGGAAAACGCCCAGTTGGTAGACTAAGAATGAGGTGGGAGAACAACATTAACTATGATTTGAGGGAAGTAGATTATACATGGAATGATTGGAAAGCATTAGCTCAGGATAGGGATGTATGGAGAGCTGTCATGAACCTGCGGGTTCGATAGTGCCAGTGAGTAAGTAGCGTAGTCCCCTTACTATTGTATAGAAGTGGGTTTTGGATTTTAACTAAATAATAGAAGAGATCATAGAAGCAGCTGAAATGAGATTTCTAAGAAGTATAGCTGGCTGCAAACTTCTAGATAAAAGAAGAAATGAAGATATTAGAAATGAGCCAAATATTTTGAAAGGCCACGTTCTGCGTGCATGTGTGGGTGACCGTTGAAATAGTTTTGAATAAGTGAGGCTAGTTTGACCTTGTATATTTTGTAGATATGGGTGACCTTTCGTGAAATAGGGTTTTATTTTTTGGGATTATGTTTTTATACATCAATTTTATGTTTTTTATTCAATTTAGAGTGAAAGTTCAAGTATTGAAATAGATAGATAGATCATCGGTTTATTGATGTCCGATTCCTAATAACCAATTTTGTCGGTCCATCCAATCTCCTGGTTGTAGATGTTTCTCCTTCATGTATAATATATTCCCTACTTCCAGGAGATGTTAGATCTTCCTCCACCTCGTCTTTCCGCGGGTTTCCTTTCCAAAACGATGATCCTCTTCCATTCGCTGGGCATGTCCGTACCATTTTAATTGCTGAGTATTGAAATATATTTTTTAAATAAAACTTCAGGCACAGAAAGCTGTGTAAACATTGAAAATCTGTTTGTAAATAAATAAATAAATAAATAAATAAATAATAATAATAATAATAATAATAATAATAATAATAATAATAATAATTACTAGCTAATACCCGGCGTGCGCTATTACGTCTAAATAACTGAAGATCAATTTGTCTTATGTTTAGTTAAATAAGTATAAGGAAAAATTTATATCGTAATTGTTTTTAAGATTCCCCGTGCTGATTACCCCGGTGTTGCCCGGGAATCTACTTATCTCGATCTTCTTGGCATAAATGAGCTAAAAGACAAAATTCGTTATTGTGAGTTATCCGTAAAAGAATACCCGCCATGTGCTGCTATGCTTGCACTGGAATCTACGTACTTGTCTCGATCTTCTTGACATCAATAAAAGACATAAATGGTTATTGTGAGTTATCCGTAAGAGATAAACATATGCTGTCGCGGACTTTTTGTACAGCTTTTTGAGATATTCAATTCTGTGTACATTAATTTTGTGTATTTGTTATGGTTTAGGCAGCGTAAGTCATTTAAGCATCCAAAAAATCCATTTTTTCACGTTTTCTACTACAAAGGGCGATTTTTAAGGGTGTAGGAGTTGAGTATCAAAACTCTCTTATATTCTACGAACAAACAAATAAACAAATATTCATGTATATATATTAGATAATTTTTTTGATTGCGGATAAGCCCATGTAGGACTACGCAAAGTACTTAGAGGCGTTTCCTTTGAGCCCAAATTTCTTTCATTCTTTTGCTATGAGCTTGTTTTCTATCATCTGTCCAAGTTGTTCCAGTTTTTTTCTTCGGTTTGTCCTCTTGGTGAACTTGCCACTTATTCACCTTAATTCTAAATATATCTCTATTTGGGATATCTTCTTTAGTAATTCCTGCCAATTTCAAGTCCTTTTTGACTTCATATTACATTACTTACTTACTTACTCACTGGCACTATCGAACCCGTAGGTTCATGGCCGCGCGGACATAAGCTCTCCATACATCCCTATCCTGAGCCAATGCTTTCCACTCATTCCCTGTATAATCTACTTCCCTCAAATCATAGTTAATGTTGTTCTCCCACCTCATTCTTGGTCTACCAACTGGGCGTTTTCCTTCTGGCTTTCCTACAAGAAGTTTCCATGCACGTCTTTCATTCCCCATACGTGCAACATGTCCTGCCCATCGCAGTCTACGAGACTTAACTGTTCTTATTATATCTGGCTTCCTATAAAGACCATGTAGTTCATTGTTACTTCATATTTTATTATTATTATTATTATTATTATAACAATAACAAAACCACATCAATAATTGTTCTGATGTGAAATGAGAATGGATAGATTCCCCTATCCATAAATTGACTTCATAACATTTATTTTTTATCGAGATAAATATTACGTACTCAATCAACTTTTAAAAATCCTTGTTAGTATACATTAGCTATAATATTGAAAACAGTTTATCGTCTTTTTAATTAAAAGCAAGATAATTCATTTCAAATGACTCGTCTACAAGAGATATCATCCCGGGAACATTTCGAAATACTTTTGAACAGCAAACAGAATCCGTTGATAATTTAAGTGCACTTAAGTCTAGCAAGTGGAGCTTATCCTTTTAACTCCACTTCTGCTAGTGCTTTTTGATGTTATCCTTATTAGAGTTAAGGGCTGTTACGTTACTCCAGGTTTAAGGGTAGATATAAAGGTTTCAATTCTATGAAATACATGCTATTCATTATTTTATATGGTCACACGTAGAAATTACATTATATAATGGAAACGGGTAGTTAATAACAAATCAGGGAAACTTTGAAAAAGTGGCTGAATTCAAATACCTAGGAACAATAATTACAAACAGGAATGAAATGTATAAAGAAATTATACATATAATTCTGGAAATGCGTGCTATTATGCATTACAGGGACGCTTGCCGTCCCAACTTCTCTGAAAAAGCATTAAACTGAAAATATATAAAAAGTGTTATTCTCCCAGTTATATTATATGGAGGGGGCACGCCGTAGCGTAGTGGTTAAGGCACTGAGCTACAAGCCGAGGGTCGAGGGTTCAAGTTCCGTTGGGGTCAGGATTTTTAAACTGGCCTAAACCCTCTGGCGGCACTATGGCCCTGGGGTCGACTCAGCCTCTAACGGAAATGAGTACCAGACGCTTCTTGGGGGGTAAAGGCGGCCGTCACGCAGGGCTGACAACCCGGCTGACATCAAGTGCCGATTGTCTAGAAAAGTGGGAGCCTTAACCTCCTACTACCCCAAGGGCCTCCGGGTCTGTTGTGGGATCACTTTACTTTACTTTTTATATTATATGGAAGCGAAACATGGACTCTTTTTAAGAGAGGAGAAAAAAATTACAAGTATTTGCGAATAAAGTTCCTAGGAACTTAGGAGCGGTTAAGGTAGGAAGCCTTGGCGCAGAGCTACGGGACTTGCGCTGGTTCGAGTCTCCATGGGGGAAGAAATTTTCTCATGGTATTTCGGCCAGTATGGGACCGGTGCCCACCCAGCATCGTGAGGCAATTGGGTAGCTACAATAAGTAGCGGCTCCAGGTTGAGGAACCAGCTATAACGGCTGGGGAACTCGACATGCTAACCACATGTCACCCCTACACTGGCTGTTGATCATCTACCTCTGTGATTGACACATGTGGATGTGAAGGGCCAACAGCCGGCTGGTAAAAGGGCAACCGCTGAAAAGTGGAAAGACTCTCAATCGGAATCGGAGGAAAATTCTTGGACCAAAGAGAAAAGAAAAGAGAGGCTAAGAACCCTATGCTAATTGCCTGGACTAGATCTGCTGTGGTCAGGTGAAAGAAATTGTATTGTCACAGGGGGTTCATTGATTGGGGTAAAACCGAATCTTCTCAAAATAGCAATAAACTGAAAATACGACTGTTTTTCTCCAAATTATATTATATGGATGTGATGCATGGACTCTTAGGAGAAACAATTACGAGTATTTGAGATAAAGGTCGTAGGGAAATTTTCGGACAGATCCGTTGGCCCGAGTTTATTAAGCTACAACGCTAACATGCGAAATGTGATTTCAAAATATTTCGAGATTTAATACATAGTTTATTAGTTGTCTTAGCAGGTATAACAAAGAGATCCCAAATTCATTTTTCTTCTTGATTACCAGCGGTAGGTGAAGAGTCTACTAGACCTGGCATATCATCGAGTTTACTAATTGTACTTACTTACTTACTTACTCAGTGGCACTATCGAACCCGTAGGTTCATGGCCGCACGGACATAAGCTCTCCATACATTCCTATCCTGAGCTAATGCTTTCCAATCATTCCCTGTATAATCTACTTCCCTCAAATCATAGTTAATGTTATTCTCCCACCTCATTCTTGGTCTACCAACTGGGCGTTTCCCTTTGGCTTTCCTACAACAAGCTTCCATGCACGTCTATCATCCCCATACGCGCAACATGTCCTGCCCATCGCAGTCTACGAGACTTAACTGTTCTTATTATATCTGGCTTCCTATAAAGACCATGTAGTTCATTGTTATTTACTCTTCTCCATTCACCTGTGTGTTCATCTCTCTTTGGTCCAAAAATTTTCCTAAGTACTTTATTCTCAAATACTTGTAATCTCCTTTCTTCTCTTAAAGTAAGAGTCCATGTTTCGCACCCATATAATATAACTGGTAGAATAATAGTTTTATATATTTTCAGTTTAACGTTTTTTGAAAGGAGTTGGGACATCAAGAGTCTCTGCAATGCATAATAGCACGCATTTCCAGAATTGAGCCTATGTTTAATTTCTTTGTGCATCTCATTCCTACTTGTGATTATTGTTCCTAGGTATTTGAATTCAGCCACCTTCTCATAATTTCCCTCATTTGTCATTAGCTGTCCATTTCCATTATTTAATGAATTTCTATGTGTGACCATATATTTAGTTTTATTGATATTTACTTCCAGTCCTAATTTCTTAGTGTTACTCAATAGTGTGTGCGTGTTGGCCTTTAGTATCTCCTCGCTATCATAGATTATATTTTGTTTCTTTACAGAAACCTTCCTAAATACAAGTAGAGATTAATGCAGGGAATACATTCAGAAAGGCGTGTTAACGCACGGTACGGGAAAAGTTAGAGAAGTTGGTAAAAAGTTAAATTACCCAGAATGATTGTACTAACTCCAAGAAGGCAAATATTGACTTTCCCTGGGGCTGCCTCGTTAAGCGATGCTTTTCCCCATCAATGGAAAACTTAACAATTTACGAGGTTCGAGTTTTCACTCGTATTGTTACCATTCCTGTTATAAACCTCTTTTTCTTAGTGGCTTAACTTTCTTCTTCCTTCAATTACCAACACAATATAAAATTTAAATCTATACTTGTTTTCAGAATATTATTTAAGATTTTTACGTCGTCATTTCTTACAAGGAGAGGACGCGCTCTGTACGGGACATTCCATATCAAATCGGACAGCAAAAAATCTTGCAATTTATTTTTTTAATTTTATGTATCCCTAAATATAGTGAATACATTTATAAACGTATTAATACAGAAATTTAATTTTTATCATTTATAGGTTCGCAGTTATGATGATCTAAAATTATCGTAAATATGATAAACTAAAACGTTTACTAACTAATATTTCTGAAACAGTAAACAGCAAAACTTTGTTTCAAACATATTTATATAGGTGATATCATGTAGTTTAAGGGTGTTATTTTTTAAATTAGGATATTTTTATTTTCGGTGTCAATTTTCTGTTTTATGGCGGTTTACTGCAGTACATATCAAAAAATGAAAACGGTAAAAATACAGGATACTATTCACGTAATAAGGATTAATTTTCAGCAATTACCCTTTTGGAGAGTTGAATAGTTCAGACAATATAAATGTTTTTTATTCTATTTTCGTAAAAAAACTCGCGGCTCCACGGCGCATCAGATTCATTTCACGACCAAGGTCGCGCGCGTACTTTATTAAAAGAGCTTCATCAGTGACTTTTTCAACTGCCATTAAATCGAATAAATTATTATATGTTGTGCTTAATGGAACAGTACCGTAAATTTATAAAAGTGGCGATATTTTAATTCTTACGCAGTAGATATTTATTTATCAAATTTTATTGCTGAAGTGAGAAGTAAAGAGCTCTGTTACTTACGTTTACTGTGAATTATTAAACAAATTATTTATAACTAACTCACTCACTGGCTCTGTGGAACCTGTAGGTTCATGGCAGCGCGGACATAAGCTCTCCATACATCCCATCCCGAGCTAACGTTTTCCAATTATCCTCTGTATAATCTACTTCCCTCAAATCATGTATAATGTTATTCTCCCACTTCATTCTTAGTCTTCCAACTGGGCGTTTTCCCTCCGGTTTTCCTACCAGAATTTTCCAAGCACCTCTTTCATCCTCCATACGTACCACATGACCTGCCCATCGAAGCCTACGAGACTTAACTGTTCTTATTATATCTGGCTTTCTATACATATCATGTAGCTCACTATTATGTAGTTTCCTCCGTTCACCTGTCTGCTCATCTCTTTTTGATCAAAATATTTTCCTAAGAACTTTATTCTCAAATACTCGTAATCTTCTTTCCTCCCTTAAAACAAATTATTTATTTTGTTACAAATTTTTCATTGCAATTAAATGAAATATTATAATAAAAACTCTTACACCATTAATTGAATAACTGGTATAGATTTTTATTATGTTATAATTACTAATTTCTTCAATCTTAAAATAATTTTTATTGAGTGTACTGTATTGTACCCTGGAAACTATGACGAAATAGTGTTGTTACAAGATATCACTTCTTTAATACTCGTATCACTTCCTAACAAACGAATGAAATGCTGAATCAGCGCGTCTTTTAAAACATCTGTTCCTCTATCAACAATTCTCAAGTTCAGATTATTTACTAGACAGTAGATTTAAATCAGTACGTGTGTTTAGTGTGTGACCTCATTATTTTAAGTATTACAATCAAATTTAAAATAATCTTTTATCGTTTTTAACTAACAAGTTTGCAGATTGAAGTGTTTTATTTTATTACTGTACATATAATTACACTGTCTATTATGAATAAGCTTAACTGGTGTTATGTGAATGGAAAGTGCTTCAATCCACTCGGACAACGACATAAGAGTAGTTTAAAAAATTTCAGATCTGTCCCTCCATGGATTTGTGAGGAATTCGGGGTACCCCAAGAACACTGTCTCTCGGCAAAAATATGTAGTAATTGCAGGCTAATTTTAGAGGGTAAGAGAAATGTTGAGGATGTACAGCCTAACAGATTAACTAATACTGAAAATGAGGAATCGGATGTAACACAACCGAGTAGCAATAACGATAGTAGTTCCGACATCGTTAAAGAATCGGCTATACCAACATTAAATGAATCATTTAAATTGATAGGGGAAAGTCCCATTAAGAGAGCAAAAAATATCTCACAATAAATATGTGAAAAAAAATATAAAAGTGTAACTCAGGCAATTAAAAAAAAAATTTTCCACCAATTTGACTCTTCAAGTGAAGAAGAGGATAAATATGAAATTGAGGTTTTGGAAAATCTTAAGAAGACGTTTGCTGCTAGCAGTGATAAAAAAGATAAAATCAAAATTCTAACGTTGCTTCCACTCTCCTGGTCAGTAAGAAGAGTACAACAGCATTTTTATGCATCAAAACATAGCATTAAAATAGCAAAATAGCATTCAGAATTGTTACGCCTTTAAAATTCCATTGATTCCTATCGAGTTTGAACCCGCGAACCTCGGAATCGGAGGCGTGCAGAGTAACCACTAGTCCACGATGATGATGATGATGATGATAATGTAATAATTGTTATAATGATAATAAAAATAATGTAATGATGATAATAACAATAAAAATATTTGTTAGTGCGCAAAGGACTATTACCAAGTAGTTCCGTCATTGTTTGTACGAGCGAGCGATCTCCACTCACGCGAAAGGTATTACGGGTAGTCTACACATAGGAGATTTTAGGAAAAATAATTATTTTTGGTAGTTTCCTTTCAAGACTCCACTTTAATACTAATTACAAAAAATTAACTGGTGTTCAGGTAATAATGTGGCACTTTTTGATTTTATAATTTTTTTTGGTGAGGAAGGTCAATTGCATATTAATAGCATTTACGCCCTTCAGAAAAACGTAAATATTAACATACTAATTTTCACGCGATAGAGCATAAAATCATCTATAATGTGACTATCTTTTCAAGTTGAGGGAATATCCATACTTCGAGAAATGTATTTTATAAAAGAGACTATTTAAAACAATACGATAAATTGACAGCTCTATTACTATTTAATTACACCAAGCGAAGACTTGAAATTCGGTACAGATATTCAGTATATCATAAAGTTTCACTGTAAAAAAAATGGTAAACTTTTAAAGATGTGAGTTCATTTTCACAATTTTTTTTGCCGATTTCGTATGGAATGTCCCGTATATCACAAAATTAAATGAAATTTTGCGAGGTTAACCTTTAAATTGGCAAACAACTAATTTCTGGAGGCAATTATTTAAATGTGGCGGATCGCTGTGAAAACGAAATCATTCATAACTGTTATTATTAGGTATATTGTGTAAATCTACACACCTTTAATTATTAATACGTTCTTTCTAACTAAGGAATTGTCAACCATTGCTTGCCGAAACCTGCCTAGAAATGTCTCATAGAGAAGCATTGTTATGTATCAATGTCGTGTTAAAAATGTATGTCATTTTTAACTGCAAGGCACAAACATCAAAGCCGGAATCCAGCAATGGTCGCCCACTGTACGGAGCAAATGGACGTCCCTGTTTCAGTAAGAGCCAATGGAGTGAGGCGGGACGCGGGAGGTAGCTTGGGTTATACACTCTATCAATTCTGGAATTGTATTACTTTCCCATAGTTTAAATTAGACATTATGATCTGGATTGTAGTGCCTTGCAGTTAAAAACGGCAGATCATTTTTTGCATACAGCCTTGGTACATCATAATATTTCTGTGGAAGAAATGTCAAGGTATGTTTCATCAATCTAGCTGCTAAAGATGAAACAAGTAGTTCTGAAATGCCTTTAGAATTTTAATGTTGAGGACGAGTGTTTTCTCAGGTACTAATTTTGTTTTTTAACTTATTACAAAACAACCTCAAAGGCAGTTCAGTATGAATTTTAAAAGTATTAATACCTTAAGATAAAAATTTAAAAAATGTACCTGTTGACAAATGTCGTCCTCAACTTTCTTAAAATAAAGCATTTGAAGTATATTATTTGGAGGCCTTTCGGAGGTTAACTTCCATCATCAGCAGGATGAAACGTGTGTGGTTACTGGTTGTTGTATGTAAGACGTTGTAGACGTTGATGGCCTTGAAATTATAAAATATATCAACACCACCCTACTATTAAATGAGTCTATTAAAAATATTAATTAAATAAATCCTATACGATACATTGCTAATTAACGGGCTAAAAAAGCAAGACGTACTGTTTAAATTCATACCTGGTTTATTTATTTAGCCTGGTGGGATTAAGACCATGTGGTCTTCTCTTCCACTCCCACGACAAACATATATTACATCAAAATATAACAATCACAATTAACTCTAATACAGGGCTATTGAGAAAGAAGGAACGTGCTTCAAACATTTATTCTTCCCAACTACAAAAAATAGAAACACAATTCCAAAGTTCCTGGAAAGAGAAAAGTTCAAATTTCACTATGTTATGCATTCAATATGAGCACCACCTGTTATAAGACAAATATCAAAACGGTGGCTCAAATGCAAAAAGAAATTAAACATAGGCTCAATTGTGGAAATGCGTGCTATTATGCATTGCAGAGACTTTTGATGTCCCAACTCCTTTCAAAAAAACGTTAAACAGAAAATATATAAAACTATAATTCTACCCGTTATATTATATGGATGCGAAACATGGACTCTTACTTTAAGGGAGGAAAGGAGATTACGAGTATTTGAGAATAAAGTTCTTAGGAAAATTTTTGGACTAAAGAGAGATGAACAGACAGGTGAATGGAGAAGACTACTAAACAATGAACTACATGGTCTTTATAGGAAGCCAGATATATTAAGAAGAGTTAAGTCTCGTAGACTGCGAAGGCAGGACATGTTCACGTATGATGAATGAAAGACTTGCATGGAAGCTTCTTGTAGGAAAGCCAGAGGGAAAACGCCCAGTTGGTAGACCAAGAATGAGGTGGGAGAATAACATTAACTATAATTTGAGGGAAGTAGATTATACAGGGAATGATTGGAAAGCATTAGCTCAGGATAGGATGTATGGAGAGCTTATGTCCGCGCGGCCATGAACCTACGGGTTCGATAGTGCCAGTGAGTAAGTAAGTAAGGTATTTGAATTCAGCCATTTCCTCAAAATTTCCCTCATTTGTCATTTACTGTCCATTTCCATTATACAGGGTGGACCGCTCGAATGGACCTAATTTCAATTGCTTGTTACTGGCAAACGTTTGAAGATAGAAACTTAAAACAACGTTCATATTACAGAAAACTCACCAAGTTTTGATATCCAGATCACCACATCTCTATATGAGCCCCAGCAGTCACTGTGACGATATCAAAGCGATGAACAATTTCTTGCCAAGTACGTTGGAGTATGTCTTCTGGAATGTTCTCAATAGCCTCTATGATGCGCTCACGAAGATCACGAAGGTCTTTGACTGGGATGGTGTAAACTCTATCTTTGACATAGCCCCAGAGAAAGAAATCCAGTGGTGTTAAATCGGGAGATCTCGGGGGCCACGCGATTGGTCCTCCCCTACCAATCCAACGGCCAGGGAAAATGTTGTCCAAAGTCGTACGAACTTCATTGGACCAGTGGGAGGAGCACCATCTTGCTGGAAAACGATGTTAGGCTGCAGTTGTTCAATTTGTGGAAAGAAGAACTGCTCCAGCATGTCAAGATATGTGGTACCACGAACAGTTTTCTCGGCGAAGAAAAACGGTCCAATGACCTTATTATGTGACAAACTGCACCAAACATTCATCTTCGGACTATCACGAACATGCTCTTGAATAGCGTGAGGATTCTCCGATCCCCAGATCCGCACATTATGCCGGTTTACCTTGCCTGACAAATGGAAAGTGGCTTCGTCCGAGAAGAAAATCTTGGTCATGAAGTCAGGATCAGCGCCGAGACGGTCCAGCATCGTATTGGCGAATTCCACTCGTTTCGGCATGTCATTCGGCTCCAGACAGTGCACTAACTGCACTTTATTTATATGCAGTTTGAGCGTGTTGAGGCGTTTGTGGACCATCCGTTGTAATGTCGATTTTGGTATTTGAAGTTCCCGCTAAGCTTCTTCTTAATGACTTCCGGGGGGCTTCAGCTCAAATGCCCGGCTTGAACATTTGCTACCATTTCATCGGATGCTATTGCGGACCACCACCATGCTTCTTCAACCAGGCAGATCCTTGTAGCTAATAATTGTACCACGCCACTTCTTTATGCTTCTAGAAAGTTGGAGCATCACGGTTAAACACACGCCGGAACTCCCTTTGAACTCTAATGATTGATTTAAACTCCGCATTACCCACCAAAACAGCTTGCGCTTTCATCTGCGGAAGTCGCCATTTTCACAAACAATTAAATCTAAGAACGAGGAAACGTATCTTTGTGCCATTCTACCGACAGGATTCGAAACTTGGTGAGTTTTTCTGTACTATTGAACGTTGTTTTAAGGTTTCTATCTTCAACCGTTTGACCAGTAACAAGCAATTGAAATTAGGTCCATTCGAGCGGTCCACCCTGTATAATGTATTTGTACGTGTGACCATATATTTACTTCCAGTCCTAATTTCTTAGTGTTATTATTATCGGCCGCGGTGGACTAGTGGCTATGCTCCTTGCCTCTAGTTTCGAAGGTCGCGGATTCAAACCCGGTCGGGTCGATGGATTTTTTAGGATAGAAAAATCCAAGGTGTAAGTCCTCCGGGAGGGACTTTAAGCCGTGGGTCCCGAGTCTGAAAATTTTCAGGCTCGTAAAATATCCCTAAGCCTAAGCAAAATTTACGGACACACAACGTCCTAGTAATACCTTAGTTGCCTGTTAGATGTCACATTGTGTTGGTGTATTGACCGCATGTCATCCATGACAATTGGACCCACTTATCACCTCTGGGGATACCTCAGGATACATTTCTCTCTATTCCGTGTACAATAATTTGGTGTATTTCTTATGGTTTAGGCAGCGTAAGCCATTTTAAGCGTCAAAGTAGGGGACTTTATCTTCACGTTTTTCACTACAAAGAATGGTTTTTGGCGGTGAAGGTGTTTATTACACCTCTCTTATAGCCTATGTTCATCCCCGAAATCTCCTGAACATTTTTCAAAAAGCCCCATCGCAATCGGATCAACATTATGACAGAGCACGCTTGCCCGGGAATCTACTTATCCCGATCTTCGTTGGATTCAGTGAAAGACAAAAAATGGTTATTGCGAGTTTCCGTTAAAAGATCAAACATATGCTGTCGCGGACTCTTTTGTAGAGTTTTTGAGATATTCAATTCTGTGTACATTAATTTGGTGTTGTATTGTTATGGTTTAGGCAGCGTAAGCTATTTAAGCGTCAAAATAGTGAATTTATTTCACGTTTTTCGCTACAAAGAGTGATTTTTAGGGGTGAAGGGGTTCAGTATTACAACTCTCTTATAGCCTATGTTCATCCCGGGAATCTCCTGAACATTTTGCATAAAAAAACCATCAAAAATCGGATCAAACTGTATGGCCGCGCATAACCAACAAACAAACATTCATTTTTTACATATTAATTAATAACCGCGGTGGAACTAGTGGTTATGCTCCTTTGCCTCTAGTACCAGAGGGTCGCGGGTTCAAAACCCGGCCGCGGTCGATGGATTTTTTAGACGGAAAAATCCCCCTCCGGGAGGGACTTTAAGCCGTGGGTCCCGAGTCTGAAGATTTTCAGGACTCGTAAAAAATGCTTAAGCCTGAATGAAAAGGCCTCTAAGACAAAATTTACCGAATTTTCCCGTCGTAGTACTACCTTGGTTTCCTACATGTCAGTATGAGGCGGAAACGCTGACCACTCAAAATGGACATCTATACGAAAACAAGTGTAACTTAAATTAGTATGGTTCAAATGCTTCCCTGTAGGGAGAGAGCGCCTTCATCTCTGTAAAGGGAAAAACATTGGCTTACAATAAATACAATACAAAAAAGATAATAGCAATTTATGGAGGAGTAAAATTTACAGTGGGTTTTAGGCACAACTATTGTATTTCCAGAGAAATCCCTAATAAAGAAGAAGAACATGTTTATTATTATTATTATTAAAGTGGTGGGGATTATGAAGGGATGTAGATAAATGCATTAAGATATAGGCCTACCAGGTTAATGACTGCACACTCTACCTTCTTCATAAGACTTGCCTCGTTTCTGCACGTCATCAAATTTTCATTATGGACGGTTGTATGTAATCTCCTACGGATTATCGTCTTTGCTTCTCTACTTATGTCCCTTATATGAGGTACATATTGCATAAACGTGCTGTTAGCCTTTGAAATCGGGACAGGGAAGTGCTATATTCAGGGTGGTATTGCTACTTGCAGATTAAGAATAATTTCCCATCGTATAGTAGAATGAAACCATTTAATTGAAATAGACAGCTAATGACAAATGAGGGAAATTTTGAAGAAGTGGTTGAATTAAATTATCTAGGAATTTTAATATTAAAAAATGGGAATATAATGGTTATAACAAATATATTAGTACGCAGGACTTACTCCTTATATTGATGGACATTCTAGGAGATCATCAATGTGGGATTTAGAAGAAACAGGTCTACAACAGATCAGATTTTTAGTTTAAGACAGATTTAAGAAAATAAATGACAATATAATTATACTTAATTACAAACCAAAAGGACGCAGGAATATTGGTAGACCGAAGAAGAGATGGATCCAACTTTTGAATGAGAATCTATGAGACCGGAACAAGGCACATGAGCTTAATCCGTGATTGTTGATGATGATGATGATGATGATGATGATGATGACACTGTACATCAACTATATGTAGACTTGAAAAAAAAAGCATAATATTCAATTAAGAGGGAAATGTTTTATAGTATCCTGCTGGTGTTCGGAATTCCTAAAAAGTTAGTCAGACTTACACGTATGTGTCTAAATGGCACAAAGAGTAGGGTGCGTGTAGGCAAACAGTTTTCATTTATTTTTTTAATTCACAATAGGTTGAAGCAAGGAGATGCACTGTCTCTTCTACAATTTAATTTTGTACTAGAGCATGCCATCAAATCTTTAGAGGATGAAGAAGGCTTAAAACTCAATGGTATTAATAAATTCTTAGTTTGTGCTGATGATGTAGTACTAGTAGCCGATAGCGAGGAGATACTAAAGACCAACACGCACACACTACTGAGTAACACTCAGAAATTAGGACTGGAAGTAAATATCAATAAAACTAAATATATGGTCACACATTAAATACATTATATAATGGGAATGGACAATTGAGGGAAATTTTGAAGAAATGACTCAATTCAAATACCTAGGAACAATAATCACAAATATGAATGAGATGCACAAAGAAATTAAACATAGGCTCAATTCTGGAAATGCGTGCTATTATGCATTACAGAGACCCTTGACGCCCCAACTCCTTTCAAAAAACGTTAAACTGAAAATATATAAAACTATTATTCTACCAGTTACATTATATGGATGCGAAATATGGACTCTTACTTTAAGGGAGGAAAGGAGATTACAAGAATTTGAGAATAAAGTACTTAGGAAAATTGTTGGACCAAAGAGAGATGAATAGACAGGTGAATGGAGAAGACTTGAAAACAGTGAATTACTGGGTCTTTATAGGAAGCCAGATATAATGAGAACAGTTTAAATCTCGTAGACTGCGATGGGCAGGACATGTGGCACGAATGGGGAATGAAAGACGTGCATGAAAGCTTCTTGTAGGAAAACCAGAGGGAAAAACGCCCAGTTGGTAGACCAAGTGTAATGTGGGAGAATACTATTAACCATGATTTGAGGGAAGTAAATCGTACAGGGGAATGATTGTAAAACATTAGCTCAGGATAGGGATGTGTGGAGAGCTTATGTCCGCGCGGCCATGAACTACGGGTTCGATAGTGCCAGTTGGTTTGTTAATCGTAATTATATTTGTTTAAAGAGTATAATTTCCTTTCTTCCACTTCCTTATACCAGACTCTTTTAACTTTACTATCTAACCTCTCTTGGTTAAGTCTTGTTTTTTCGACACCGACGCTATTAGGGCATCCGAGGGCTAGGGAGTCTTTCCTTTCTTCCATTTATTCTTTCCTTTATTTTCTTTTCTTCTCCAGAAAAGCCTGACCAGAGGCTATAAGATGGCAGCCCCATCACTGGTCTTGCCTTCCTTTGGCCAGCAACCAATCGAAGGGACTATTATTATGCTTTCAAGTCTTATACGAGAATTTCCTGGAGGGATCAAACTTATGGCGACCAAATGCCGTCCTGTGAAACGCTGCGCTGGAAGGAAAATTTTGAATAGGATCGTAGGCCTTGGCCTAATACTTGGAAGGAAGAAGAATTAAAAATAACAGATTTAGTTTCCAGGGAAATGTATACCGATAGCTTCTTTCAACATCGTTGGACGCTACTTTGATAACATTTATTTTGAGGTCATGTGAGGTTGATAAGAAACCACATCCATCCTTAGATTTGACTCGGATAAGAAGACGAGGTCACATTGCAATTGTTCAGTCAATCAGATTTATAAAGCCCTGCACAGCTATAACTAAATAACTTACTGTCACTATCGAACCCTCAGGTTCATGTCCGCACGGATACAAGCTCTCCATATATCCCTATCCTGATGTAATATTTTCCAATCGTCCCCTGTGTAATCCATTTCCCTCCAATCATGTTTAGTGTAATGCTACCAACTCTTTGTTCGTCTGCCTACTGGGTTCTTTCTCTCTGGTTTTCCTACCAGGAGTATCCCTCTATAGTATGTTTACCTTGTCTTGGTGGAGTGGTTTGTGTGCTTAAATTACCTGGAGAGCTATGCCGGCGGTAACATTGCTGATGGAAGAGTTATCCATGCCGGATGGGTCATAGGCGATAATCCATCCATCCATAGTAATTCTGCCCGAAGGCAGGTCCTTCACTGCATCATAGCATTTTCATGCTATGCTTGCAGGTTTACTAGGGAATTGTAGGTGTGGTAGCTTCCCGTTGCTTTCCACACCGCTGAACAATAATGATGGCGATAGGCGGACGAAAAAAAAGTACTCTGGTCAAAAGAGTGACGAACTTTCGCTGTTAAAATAGAACTGTCAAGAAACGCGAACATGGGTTCAACTGAAGTAAACTTATCCGGAGGTAAAATAGTCCACGTTTCGGTTCCCGGGCAGGGACTACTACTGCGAATCTTTGGCAAAAGTTCTCTCTCTCTCTCTCTCTCTCTCTCTCTCTCTCTCTCTATCTCTCTCACACACACTCACACACACACACGTAGACATATACACACATACAGATTTTTCAATGTTTACACATCTTTCTGTGCCTAAGTTTTATTTTCCTCCTCCACTCGTCTCGTCCCTATCCATTTACTCCTAATTCTCGAGTCCTCGTGTTCTCAATTCCACTTCTTATTTCTTGCATCTATGAGTTTCGAGGTCTTCCTTTCTCTCTTCTTCCAGGTGAACACCATTCCAATGTTTTTTCTGGGTAACCTTTCTTCTTGCATTGTCGTACACGCACATACCAATTTAATTGTTTATATCTTAAACAATATGTCATTGACTTTTTTTTCTCGTATGATTTTATTTATTTCTTCATTTTTAAACATCTTGCTGCTCTCCTCAAGAAATCCATTTCCATCGTCATAATTGTTGAATTTCCCTCTCTATGTGATAGTATCACTATATTTCCATGCTTGAGCTCTCTATGTGATAGTATAACTATATTTCCATGCTTGAGCTCTCTATGTGATAGTATAACTATATTTCCATGCTTGAGCTCTCTATGTGATAGTATCACTATATTTCCATGCTTGAGCTCTCTATGTGATAGTATAACTATATTTCCATGCTTGAGCTCTCTATGTGATAGTATCACTATATTTCCATGCTTGAGCTCTCTATGTGATAGTATAACTATATTTCCATGCTTGAGCTCTCTATGTGATAGTATCACTATATTTCCATGCTTGAGCTCTCTATGTGATAGTATCACTATATTTCCATGCTTGAGCTCTCTATGTGATAGTATAACTATATTTCCATGCTTGAGCTCTCTATGTGATAGTATCACTATATTTCCATGCTTGAGCTCTCTATGTGATAGTATAACTATATTTCCATGCTTGAGCTCTCTATGTGATAGTATAACTATATTTCCATGCTTGAGCTCTCTATGTGATAGTATAACTATATTTCCATGCTTGAGCTCTCTATGTGATAGTATAACTATATTTCCATGCTTGAGCTCTCTATGTGATAGTATAACTATATTTCCATGCTTGAGCTCTCTATGTGATAGTATAACTATATTTCCATGCTTGAGCTCTCTATGTGATAGTATAACTATATTTCCATGCTTGAGCTCTCTATGTGATAGTATAACTATATTTCCATGCTTGAGCTCTCTATGTGATAGTATAACTATATTTCCATGCTTGAGCTCTCTATGTGATAGTATAACTATATTTCCATGCTTGAGCTCTCTATGTGATAGTATCACTATATTTCCATGCTTGAGCTCTCTATGTTGATAGTATAACTATATTTCCATGCTTGAGCTCTCTATGTGATAGTATCACTATATTTCCATGCTTGAGCTCTCTATGTGATAGTATCACTATATTTCCATGCTTGAGCTCTCTATGTGATAGTATAACTATATTTCCATGCTTGAGCTCTCTATGTGATAGTATCACTATATATTCCATGCTTGAGCTCTCTATGTGATAGTATAAACTATATTTCCATGCTTGAGCTCTCTATGTGATAGTATCACTATATTTCCATGCTTGAGCTCTCTATGTGATAGTATAACTATATTTCCATGCTTGAGCTCTCTATGTGATAGTATAACTATATTTCCATGCTTGAGCTCTCTATGTGATAGTATAACTATATTTCCATGCTTGAGCTCTCTATGTGATAGTATAACTATATTTCCATGCTTGAGCTCTCTATGTGATAGTATCACTATATTTCCATGCTTGAGCTCTCTATGTGATAGTATAACTATATTTCCATGCTTGAGCTCTCTATGTGATAGTATAACTATATTTCCATGCTTGAGCTCTCTATGTGATAGTATAACTATATTTCCATGCTTGAGCTCTCTATGTGATAGTATCACTATATTTCCATGCTTGAGCTCTCTATGTGATAGTATCACTATATTTCCATGCTTGAGCTCTCTATGTGATAGTATCACTATATTTCCATGCTTGAGCTCTCTATGTGATAGTATAACTATATTTCCATGCTTGAGCTCTCTATGTGATAGTATCACTATATTTCCATGCTTGAGCTCTCTATGTGATAGTATCACTATATTTCCATGCTTGAGCTCTCTATGTGATAGTATAACTATATTTCCATGCTTGAGCTCTCTATGTGATAGTATCACTATATTTCCATGCTTGAGCTCTCTATGTGATAGTATAACTATATTTCCATGCTTGAGCTCTCTATGTGATAGTATCACTATATTTCCATGCTTGAGCTCTCTATGTGATAGTATCACTATATTTCCATGCTTGAGCTCTCTATGTGATAGTATCACTATATTTCCATGCTTGAGCTCTCTATGTGATAGTATAACTATATTTCCATGCTTGAGCTCTCTATGTGATAGTATCACTATATTTCCATGCTTGAGCTCTCTATGTGATAGTATCACTATATTTCCATGCTTGAGCTCTCTATGTGATAGTATAACTATATTTCCATGCTTGAGCTCTCTATGTGATAGTATAACTATATTTCCATGCTTGAGCTCTCTATGTGATAGTATAACTATATTTCCATGCTTGAGCTCTCTATGTGATAGTATAACTATATTTCCATGCTTGAGCTCTCTATGTGATAGTATAACTATATTTCCATGCTTGAGCTCTCTATGTGATAGTATAACTATATTTCCATGCTTGAGCTCTCTATGTGATAGTATAACTATATTTCCACGCTTGAGCTCTCTATGTGATAGTATAACTATATTTCCACGCTTGAGCTCTCTATGTGATAGTATAACTATATTTCCACGCTTGAGCTCTCTATGTGATAGTATAACTATATTTCCATGCTTGAGCTCTCTATGTGATAGTATAACTATATTTCCATGCTTGAGCTCTCTATGTGATAGTATAACTATATTTCCATGCTTGAGCTCTCTATGTGATAGTATAACTATATTTCCATGCTTGAGCTCTCTATGTGATAGTATAACTATATTTCCATGCTTGAGCTCTCTATGTGATAGTATAACTATATTTCCATGCTTGAGCTCTCTATGTGATAGTATAACTATATTTCCATGCTTGAGCTCTCTATGTGATAGTATAACTATATTTCCATGCTTGAGCTCTCTATGTGATAGTATAACTATATTTCCATGCTTGAGCTCTCTATGTGATAGTATAACTATATTTCCATGCTTGAGCTCTCTATGTGATAGTATAACTATATTTCCATGCTTGAGCTCTCTATGTGATAGTATAACTATATTTCCATGCTTGAGCTCTCTATGTGATAGTATAACTATATTTCCATGCTTGAGCTCTCTATGTGATAGTATAACTATATTTCCATGCTTGAGCTCTCTATGTGATAGTATAACTATATTTCCACGCTTGAGCTCTCTATGTGATAGTTATAACTATATTTTTGACATTTGGCAATGAAGGCAAATATGATATGAAAAGAAAAATGAATGCTTGAGTCGGGATTTGAACCCGAGTCTCTAAACTCTGTACGTTTAGCGATCTAACGACCTGAGCTATATAGTTATAACATCTAAATATACAAGCGTTACTGCTATAAAGTAAATATTCTCTTCAAAAATTTGCTTAACTGTTATGTTGGCCACAATTTGTCAGTCGGAACGAATTGCCGCTACCTCTTGTGTGAATTGAGAATACTACATAAATAAGAAAAATTTATGTTTGTGTTGGAATACTTGGATAGCTCAGGTCGTTAGAGCGCTAAACGTACAGAGTTTAGAGACCCGGCTTCAAATCTCGACTCAAGCATTCATTTTTCTTTTCATATCATACATCCATCCATAGTAATTCTGCCCGAAGGCAGGTCCTTCACTGCAATCATACCATTTTCTTGCTATTCTTGCAGCTTTACTAGGGAATTATAGGTGTGGTAGCTTCCCGTTGCTTTCACACCGGTGAAGGATGATGATGATGATGGCTAAAGGTTTTAGGGGAACGTTTGGGCCTTAAAGTTTTCCTGACATTTGTCTCACAGGTGAGGAAAAACCCCGATAAAAATCTCACCCAGAAAAACTGCCCCGACCGGGGATCGAACCAGGGCCCGCTGCGTGACAAGGCGGCACGCTACCTCGAGACCAAAGCGGTGGACATATCATATATCCATCCATCCATAGTAATTCTGCCCGAAGGCAGGTCCTTCACTGCAATCATACCATTTTCTTGCTATTCTTGCAGCTTTAGTAGGGAATTATAGGTGTGGTAGCTTCCCGTTGCTTTCCACACCGGTTAAGGATGATGATGATGATAATGATAAGGATGATGATGATGATGATGGCCATATGATTTCGGGGACCGTTTGGGCCTTAAAGTTTTCCTGACATTTGTCTTACAGGTGAGGAAAAACCCCGATAAAAACCTCAGCCAGAAAAACTGCCACGATCGGGGTCGAACCCGGGCCCGCTGCGTGACAAGGCAGCACACTACCTCGAGCCCAAAGCGGTGGAACATATATATATATATATATATTTATTTATTTATTTATTTAATTCATCATCATCATCCGGTATCATGGCAGCTGCCGCCGTCTTCCGGAAACCAAACGCCATTCCTCTCTGTCCATCCATTGATCTTCCTCCATTCCTCTGATATTCATAGCTGCTTGTACCCCTTCTTTATTTAATTTTATTTAATTATTTATTGTAATTGCCTTCCTTTTTCGGTGTCTTGTAGGAAGTACCCAAACGGATATGTACACATTTTTTAAAAATTCTTTATATGAAAACAACTCATCTGCATTCCTTCGGAATTCGCTAAAAAGCCAGTTGTTGAGTTTGACTTTGTTAATTGGAAAGTGCTTATATTAGCAGAGTGGATTAATTAAATTCAATTTAATTATAAGTTGTGAAATTGGGTTTAATTTTAACAGGCGTGTAAAGGTATTCAGATTAAATCTTACTTCCTTCTTCATAAATCCAATTTACTGCTCTGACTGCATTATCTTTCATCGCGTAAAGAATACGCTTTTCTTTAATCTGTTCGGATAATGAAGGTAGTGAAAACACCGCTCTCTCTCTCTCTCTCTCTCTCTCTCTCTCTCTCTCTCTCTCTCTTGCTTACTTTACTGGTTATATTACAGGTTTATTCTGAATGGTGAAGATGCCGTTACATAAAAATGCATTATGTAATGGAAATGGACAGCTAATGACAATTGAGAGAAATTTTGAGGAAGTGGCTGAATTCAAATACCTGGGAACAATAATCACAAACAGGAATGAGATGCACAAGGAAATTAAACATAGGCTCAATTCTGGAAATGTGTGCTATTATGCATTACAGAGACTTTTGATGTCCCAACTCCTTTCAAAAAACGTTAAACTGAAAATATATAAAACTATTATTTCTATCAGTTATATTATATGGTTGCGAAACATGGACTCTTACTTTAAGGGAGGATAGGAGATTACAAGTATTCGAGAATGAAGTTCTTAGAAAAAAAATTGGGCCAAAGAGAGATGAACAGACAGGAGAATGGAGAGGACTGCTTAACAGTGAATTACATGGTCTTTATAGGAAACCAGATATAATAAGAACAGTTAAGTCTCGTAGACTGCGATGGGCAGGACATGTGGCACGAATGGGGGATGAAAGGCGTGCATGGAAGCTTCTTGTAGGAAAACCAGAGGGAAAACGCCCAGTTGGTAGACCAAGAATGAGGTGGGAGAATAAACATTAACTATGATTTTAGGAGGTAGATTATACAGGGGAAGATTCGAAAACATTGGGTCAGGATAGGGATATATGGAGAGCTTATGTCCGTGCGGCCATGAACCTATGGTTGTTCGATAGTGCCAGTGAATTAGTTAGTTAGAAGATGCTGTTATTTTTACAGAATTTCGAAGGGATTTAGCTATTGAGATTTTTCTGATGAGTTACTTAATACAGACTTTCAACTTTACAGCAGTTTGACCTTGATTCCTGCTTACCAGAGATTCCTATCTTCCCATTGTCCATTTTCCATACCCCTCTTCATCATGGCATCACATATTCCCTCAAACCATGCTGTTCTACTTCTCCCCTCTTCGTTCTGCCTGGCGTACCATTCAATCCAACACCTGTTTAGGCCACTGATCTTCCGACATCCGTTGTACATGTCCATAGCACTGTAAAGCTCTCTTTGTTATTCTATCGATAAGTTTCTTGTGCATCCATTTCCTGTCTGATATATGTATTTCGAATATGTTGTAGCCTAGATATTCTCATACTTCTCCGTAATCCATCCATTTCTGTCGCCAAGATTCTTTCTGCATCCTTTCATTTATTGTCCAGCTTTCTGATCCATATGTAAGTATACTTTCTATTATTGTCTGTATAATCTCTTCTTTTTTTCTGGCCAAATTCTATTCCATAAAAGACCATTCAGGGATCTAATCGCCTTCCTTGCATAATTTACTCTGTTAATAATATCTTTTTCACAATTACCAGATTTATCTATTACAGATCCAAGGTATTTAAATTCTTCAACACGTTTAATTATCATATTATTTATTTGTAGGTCTTCTGAATTTGCTCCGATTACCATATATTCTGTTTTAAATATAATGTATCTTCAGTCCACCTACCTCAAATGCATCTACCAAATTTCTATCATATATTCTGTATCTTCTTTATCTTGTGCTGTTATAATCTGGTCATCAGCGAATAATAAATTGTGCAGTAAATGGCCATTAATGTTGATTCCCATTCCCCTACATGACTTATTCCATTTCATTAATACATCTTCTAAATATATCTTGAACAATGTTGGTGACATCCCGCATCCTTGTCTTAGTCCTTTTGCTATATCAAATTCTGAGGATACTCTATTTCCAACCTTAATACTTGCTTTACAATCATACATTCTTTTTATAAAATGTATAAGCGATTTTCTGATGACAATATTAAAAAAAAAAGAAAGGTAAATATGTTCATCGATATACCTAGCACACACCGGAAATGAGTACATAAGAAATCTGTGTACGAGTTTTATAAAAATTCAGCCTTTTATGTTTGTGACTTCTAAACTCCTCAATCGATCTTCATGAAAATTCGTACATACATGTTTTCAAGGATACCGAGAGTTTAGCCGCTATCTATTGTGCTCTAAAACTATTAGGTGTAGGAGTTGACCTGAAACGAAAATTAAAAAATTGCTCTAGCGGTCGCAAGTTTCGACATTTCACAACGAAACTCAGTATATTGTATTAAAGTAAACACAGGTAGGTACTGTCCAAAACTCAGAGAAATCCGATCATTAGAAGTGTGGGTTTACCTGAAATCCGAAAATAAGAATTGACTCTAGCAAACCACCATGTTTGGTTTGTCTCAATGTATAACTTTGTGTATATATATTTTAGGTACGGCGAGTGTTTAGCTGATAGTATGCTCTAAAACATTAGTTTTAGGATTTACCTGAAACGAAAATTTAAAAATAATATTTTATTTATTTCAGCATACCAGCCCACGCTGGGCATTAGCTAGTTATCAATTGAGTTGGTGTTTACTTGATGAAAATCCATTACTTATTTAATTGAATAAAAATAAAACTGTATATTAAGATATAGGCCTAATTTACTTATAGCTGTTTCGGTACACTGTACCGAAACAGCTGCAATTAAATTATTTCTTAATAAATATGAAAATCAAATTAAACTGTAGGTTTTATTTTTATTTAATTAAATTAGCTAGTTATATTATAAAACTATCTACCTTACATGCTATCTCCTCAACTATTAAAATATTAAAACATTGTAGGCCTTTCGCGAAAAGTTCCATCTTCAGAAGAAGGTTGTTCGTTACTCTCCAACTACTATCCAGGTACTGACTGATTTGTGATGATGATGTAGGTAGGGTTGTATATACTAGGTACGTTCTCGATTAAAAGGAACTTTTGTCAACTTCCTTTAAAATCTCTAACTCCGCCAGTATGTTATCTTTTCTGGTTCCATTCTCTGTGTAATATTCTGAGGGCGTTATTTACATCCTGCATACGATGCCCTTCCTTTACTATATGTTCGACGTAACTTGACTTGCCTTCTGCATAACCTTGTGGTCTGCTTTTTAACTTTCTTAATTGTGTTATTGAGCTTGATATGTCAATTCTGATGATGATGTCTTTAAGAAGGAAGAAACTCGTATTTATATCAATTTGGGTATATAGCAGGATTTTAACATTATAATGAATATAAAAGTTAAAGTTAATAATTTTGTTTTTTAAAATTCTTTTAATATTTAGATATGACTTAAATAAAGAAAACATGTGAATAATTCATTGTTGGTTATTGTTGAATAAAAATGTCTCAGTAACAATTAAAGAAATTGTATTACATAACGGTCGTTGTAAAGGATGCTTTTAAAAATTGTTTTAAGTCATTGTTGTCAAAATTATAAAGCCTTCTATTATAACTGTAATAAGAACATATTCTTAAATGAAAGTAAACTAAACTCTGATTGGATATTAAAACTATTAACTTTCTTATTTAACAAATCCAATTAAACCTTATATTTAAATAACTATTAACCAATAGAATTTAAAATTGCCATCATGTGATGTAATAATGTTCTTAAAATTATAAAAGAATTACACTAGTCATTCTGCACACAACTTTCAACAAAGATAGAAGCAATAGAGAGCTCTCCTGATAAAATGTAATATTTAATACAAGAAGAATAATTGATTCAAGAAAAGAAAATAATTTAATTTTAATTGACGGTGAAGAATGATACCACCTACATTTACTTAATCTGCTGGGAAATTAAGAAGTGCATAAATTAGCAATTATTTGTACAAGAAACATTTTTTAGTAATTTTGAAGAGTTTTCCTATCCAGTGTACCAATTTCCGACCCTAAGAAGAGAATCCGGCTCTACCGAAAAATAAACCCAACCTGAGCCAGTAATTGTATTGTTTTTGGGGCACGAATCCTTCTTCAAAATGTTACTACAACATCGGGTATGAAGAGAATTACTTCTTCAGGTAGTATGTTTTTGTCATTATTTATTAATTTTACTAGTATTTCTGATTTTGGACATATCTGCAGATTGTTTACTGGCTTTTAGCAAGGTAACTATGATCCATTGTATTGCCAAAACCTACCTTGAAATGTCTCCCAGAGAAGCGTTGTCATGTACCAGGGCTTTGTACAACAAATTATCTGCCGCTTTTATCTTGAAGACACAAAAATCCAACACAAATTTTCTCATTTAAACTACAGTGAAGTAATACGACTCCAACATAATGGATTGGATAACCCTCACTACCTATCATCCGCTCCGCGTCCTCTTCACTCCACTCTTACTCAAACAGGATGTCCATCTGTTCCGTAAAGTTGTTACCATTGCTGGATTCTGGCTTCAATTCCTATGCCTTGCAGTTAAATACGCCAGTGTTACGATTTGGAAGCTTATTTTAGGGCATAAAGAACCTTTGGAACATGAATTAATTGGGACGGTAAGATAGCGCGTGATTTACCTACGGATTGTTGCTAGCCGAGCGGTATGGGCTGATGACTTTATTAGTTAAGGTTAGTTGAGATGAATAAATAAATAATTAAACAACTGTAATATTCTATATTTAAAACTATAAGAACAAATTTATTTATCATTACAAATAATTAACTAGCGTAACTTATTTTATTAACCTCAATTCTTTGGAAGAAGAGAGAGAGAGAGAATATATAGATAGACTAGAGAGAGAAAGAGGGAGGGGGAGAGCGAAAGGGAGAGCGAGAGAGAGAGAGAGAGAGCGAGAGAGAGAGTGAGTGTGAGAGAGAGAGAGTGAGTGTGTGAGAGAGAGAGAGTGAGTGTGAGAGAGAGTCTGAGAGAGTGAGTGTGAGAGTGAGATGGAGAGATAGGGAGAGGGAGAGAGAGGGAGAGATTGAAACTAGGCCACATGGCCTGACTACTCGTATCATTTATAAGTTATTACTTTCATATCTACTTCAATTCGTTCCTATACACAAAAAAAACCATATTGTATTTATTACAAAGCCCCCAAAATCCTATTAAGAATACATGGTGGAGACTTACCTCCAGTAATTCTGTCGACAGTCAGACCGCCTTCATCCCCTGACCATCCTTCTATTTCTCCCTCTGAAGTCCTAACTGTAAAATCTATTCTGAGGCTTGTGTGTTCACCCCACTTTTCCCTCTCTCTCTCTCCCTCTCTCCAAGCATAGCAAGTTCATATGCCCTAGCGGTACATTTTGTACTGGAAGTTTCCATGACCAAATTCCTAACTGTATTTTGTTACTACATGAACCTGAATTCCAAACTAATATTTCCTATAACATGAGGGTTTTGAATCATATAATTTCCTAGTTTAATAAGACTATTAAATAACTAATCTAGCCTACTATTCTTAGTTATCCTATTTATAACAGCCAGATTTTTTTTGAACGCGGCCTTGATACATTACAACGCTTCTCTGGAATAAATGTCAATGCCGATTTCGGCATGCAATGGTGAGAGTTCCCTTGTCAGTTCTAACCCTGTATTCATAAGTAGGCCTATGTGAAATTCGTTGGGTGACCAGATTGACTAATGTTTGGTAGAGCATGAAGCATCAATACGAGTCTATTTGAAGTAGGTGATGCGGAGAAGATGCGATTCTTTTGAGTTGCCTCTCTCAGCTGTCTTTCTAGATATGCGTCCATGTCGTATGCAAACCGATTTCTGTGCTTTTTCGTTTCATCCACTTGATTTTAGTAGGTCAAGTGTTTTTCTCTTTCCTCGCTTCAGACGGGATCACTTCTTCTTTAAATAAACAGAATACGGACCCCTATAAGCTGAAATATTCTTTAAAGAAGTAAAAAACTAGCTGCGGTAGTCTAGTGGCTATGCTCCTTGCCTGTAGTCTCAGGGAACGCGGATTCAAACTGGCTCGGACCGGTGAATTTTTAGGATGGAAAAATTTGAGGGAAAATTCCTCCGGGAGGGAATTCAAACCGTGAGACCCAAGTCTGAAGATTTTCGTGCTCTTAAAAGAGTCTTGAGCCTAAATTAGTGCATCTGAGCAAAATATAACTGACATACGCCATCCAAGTAATAACTTAATTGGCTGCTAAATGTCTCATAAAGGCGATATGCTGACTACATGTGACTCGTTATCTCTATTGGGAAATAAGCATAGATTACTTGGACTATGGGAGTAACTTGTCTGCATAGGGAGATATACACAGCTACATATGCATACAAAACTTAAGAAACATGAATAATTTTAAATGTTAAGTTACTTAAAAAATCGGCCGCGGTGGACTAGTGGTTATGCTCTTTGCCTCTGGTCTCGAGGGTCGCGGGTTCAAACCTGGCCGGGGTCGATGGATTTTTTAGGACGGAAAAATCCAAGGAGCAAGTCATCCGGGAGGGACTTTAAGCCGTGGGTCCCGAGTCTGAAGATTTTCAGGCTCGTAAAATATCCTTAAGCCTGAATGAAAAGGTCTCTAAGCAAAATTTACCGAATTTTCCCGTCCTAGTACTAGCTTGGTTTCGTAGATGTCAGTATGAGGCGGAACGCTGTTTTGCTCAATATAGGGCCACTCAAATGGCATCTATACGAAAACAAGTGTAACTAAATTAGTATGGTTCAAATTCTTGCCTGTAGGGGAACGCTCATGCAGAAATACGTGAACTAAGCTGTTTTGCTCAATATAGGGCCTATAACGTTTTGTTAATTGAACCTACGGTGACAGTAGCACAAAGAGAGACAGACATAAGCGAATAGAGAAGATGGGTACCCAGACATAATACTGTAGTTACCTGCTAGATGTCTTATTAAGTCGGTATGCCGATCACATGCCACCCATGACATCTGCGAAACTGAATTAATCATAACTAAATTATCTTGGTCTAGTAACTCCTAGACAATGAGAAGCTATGGCTATATTCAAAGGGGCGTAAAGCCAATAAGTACAGGTAATTAATTTTTTTTTCATAATTTTTCTTTTAAATAACAAATCTGTATGCTCTTGTCAAAATTTGATATCCCTGATGTTAATACCGTAATTACGCCCAAATGAAAGTATGTAGCAATTTTGTACTAGAGCATGCCATTAAATCTTTAGAGAATGAGGAAGGCTTACAACTCAATGGTATTAATAAGCTGTTAGTTTATGCTGATGATGTAGTACTACTGGCCGATGGCGAGGAGATACTAAAGGCCAACACGCACACACTATTGAGTAACACTAAGAAATTAGGACTGGAAGTAAATATCAGTAAAACTAAATATATGGTCACACGTAGAAATACATTATATAATGGAAATGGACAGCTAATGACAAATGAGGGAAATTTTGAGGAAGTGGCTGAATTCAAATACCTAGGAACAATAATCACAAATAGGAATGAGATGCACAAAGAAATTAAACATAGGCTCAATTCTGGAAATGCATGCTATTATGCATTGCAGAGACTTTTGATGTCCCAACTCCTTTCAAAAAACGTTAAGCTGAAAATATATAAAATTGTTATTCTACCAGTTATATTATATGGGTGCGAAACATGGACTCTTACTTTAAGGGAGGAAGGGAGATTACGAGTATTTGAGAATAAAGTTCTTAGGAAAATTTTTGGACCAAAGAGAGATGAACAGACAGGTGAATGGAGAAGACTACATAACAATGAACTACATGGTCTTTATAGGAAGCCAGATATAATAAGAACAGTTAAGTCTCGTAGACTGCGATGGGCAGGACATGTTGCGCGTATGGGGAATGAG
Source organism: Diploptera punctata (assembly GCA_030220185.1). Taxonomy (NCBI): domain Eukaryota; kingdom Metazoa; phylum Arthropoda; class Insecta; order Blattodea; family Blaberidae; genus Diploptera; species Diploptera punctata. The sequence continues at coordinate 785,396 of JASPKZ010003047.1, read as the reverse complement.
ATACGTGCATGGAAACTTCTTGTAGGAAAGCCAGAGGGAAAACGCCCAGTTGGTAGACCAAGAATGAGGTGGGAGAACAACATTAACTATGATTTGAGGGAAGTAGATTATACAGGGAATGACTGGAAAGCATTAGCTCAGGATAGGGATGTATGGAGAGCTTATGTCCGCGCGGCCATGAACCTACGGGTTCGATAGTGCCAGTGAGTAAGTAAGTAAGTAAGTAAGTATATTAATCCAGATTCAATTCCATGAATGCATGATATTATTCATTACAGGATCTCTTGTCTACTCAACTTTTCTAAATAAAGTTAAACTGAAAATGTATAAAAACTATTATTCTACCAGTTATATTATATGGATGCGAAACATGGACTTTTTTTTAAGGATGGAGAAAATATTACGAGTATTTGCGAAAAAAATCTTAGGAAATTTTTCGGACCAAAGAGAAATGAACAGACAGGCGAATGGAGAAGACTACATAACAGTGAGCTACATGATCTTTATAGGAAACCAGATATAATAAGAATGCTCGTATACTTGAATGGGCCGGCCACGGCTTTTCAAAGCCAAACTCCATGAAAGAGACCTCATACCAACCCCTCATTGCGATTGCTTCGGAACAGAGCTGGACACTGTACAGCATGTCCTGTACGAATGCATCAAATATGAGGCCAGGCGAAGTGACTTACGTGAGGCTGCACTATACGGAGATATGAACTCTCTACGGCCGCCTCCTCTACGGTTTTGGACAGAAAAACAGCCATACCAGGCGGTGAGAAAATTCATCGGATGGGTCCTTACTCAACGCCAAGAAGACATTCACAGACAAAGAAGAAGGATGAGATGTAATCTAGCAATAAGTTAGTTGTTAGTAAATTAAGTATTAGTTTTAGAACTTAGGTTAAACAACTCCATGTAAATATTATTAGATTGGGTAGTAGATTTCAGACTTAGATTGGGGATTAATATGTAGACATAACTGTATATAAGTAGTATTTAGAACAAACACCCGAAACTTGTATCCAGAAAATGAACATAATAAAACCGGCAGAGAGTAATTAGGGACAAGAGCAGACCTGGGGTTATGGGCATTGAATTCGAGGAAACCCAGAGGGATAGTGGTGGGGCTCTTAACCCTTAAATTGTCAATACAACATTTTCTCGTGCCAGTTATTTAAATGTTCCGGACCGCAAGGAAAATAAATTCATGTTAAACTGTATTATTATTATACATTATTGCGCAATTTGACATAAATTTTAGTAATTTTCACTCGTTTGTTTTTCTGTTGATCTAGAAACCATATTAAATAAATTAAACCAATGTATCCAATAGGATACATTTTTAATTTAAGGGTTAATAATAAAAAAAGGGCATGTCTTAAGAATGGGGAATTAAACAGGGATATGGAAGCTTCTTGTAGGAAAACGAGAGGGAAAAAGCTCATTCGTAGACAGATATTAAGATGGGAGAATAACATTAACCATGATTTGAGGGAAGTATCTGGGTTTAATGTAGAGTATAGAAGAGGAGGGTTTGCATTAATTTTTTTTGGCTGAATATGCTAGAATTTTATTTATGAGAATACTTTTTTGTGTTATTTTCCTTGGATGACAGGGGGTGATTGGAAATTATTAGCTCGGATAGAGATGTATGTATAGGTTATATCCTAGCGGTCATGAACCTATGGGTTCGATTATGCCAGTGAGTTAGTAAATTACGTATATTAATTTATGGGTGAATATCTACAACACTGTATTTGAATTATGAGAATCGGCCGCGGTGGTCTAGTGGTTCTGCTCTTTGCCTCTGGTCCCGAAGGTCGCGGGTTCAAACCCGGCCGGGGTCGATGGATTTTTTAGGATGGAAAAATCTAAGGAGCAAGTCCTCCGGGAGGGACATTAAGCCGTGGGTCCCGAGTCTCAACATTTTCAGGCTCGTAAAAGATCCTTAAGCCTGAATGAAAAGGCCTCTAAGCAAAATTTACCGAATTTTCCCGTCCTAGTACTACCTTTGTTTCCTAGACGTCAGTATGAGGCGGAACGCTGACCACGGACCACTCAAATGACATCTATTCGAAAACAAGTGTAACGAAATTAGTATGGTTCAAATTCTTGCCTGTAGGGGGAGAGCGCCTAAATCTCTGTTAAGGGAAACTAGGGCTTACAAGAAGAAGTTTATACAGGGGGTGATTGGAAATTATTAGCTCGGATAGAGATGTATGGAGAAGTTATATCCGCGCGGTCATGCAGCTACGGGTTCGATAATGCCAGTGAGTTAGTACATTACGTATATTAATCTATGGGTGAATATCTACAACACTACATGAATTATGAGAATTCTGTATACGGTTTACAAGTTATTATTTTTTTTTATGTTTCCTGTAAAATCGCAAAAAAAATGGAGTTATTGAGTTTTGAAAGTAAGCTTCTCAACTATAGAAAAGGAAGAATGAAATTTGAGCGAGCGTTTGAAAGAGGAAATATTTAGCACTTGTGAATGTGCTTGAGACAGTGTGCAATCATCCTTGTGAGTTATGCTCTGTAAATCTTTGCGTGTTCGTGTGTTTTATTGTTTTGTTATGAAATATCCACGGTGTGTGAATTAACTTGATGAGAAACGGCATGTGTTTGCGTGCGTCTCGTACTTCAGTTCGTGCTCCAGATTTACCATTTTATAATGTAGAGTCCACTTCAATCCCTGTGTAATACGATATTGTCCTTTATATCCCGCCTCATCACACTGTGTACAGGGCAAGTCAAAATGTTGTGCAGGTTTTCAGAAATTTATTATGTGAAATGTAATGAACATATAATATCGTGAGACATATTGTATGAAAGGTAAACTCTCAAAGTTTAGTTGTCCACTTCTAAAGTTCCGCGTTCACCCGCAAGATGTCAACAGCAGAGCAGTAAAGGAAAATGGCGTTGACTGGGGATCAGAAGTCTTTCTGTGTGCTTGATTACCATGTAAACAACTCTGTGACTAGTGTTCAACGACATTTCCGTACCAGATACGATAAAGACCCGCCGGATGGGAGATCCATTCGTAAGTGGTACACACAATTTAGGGATTCAGGCTGTATCTGTAAACGAAAATCGACTGGCCGTCCGTCGACGAGTGAAGAGACAGTCGAACGCGTTCGCACATGCTTCGTGCGGAGTCCACAGAAATCCACCTACCGGGGAGCGACAGAACTTCAACTACCACAAAAAACTGTATGGCGGATTCTCCGGAAACGTTTACAGATGAAACCCTACCACTTGCAACTGGTTCAAGCCTTAAAAACCCGCCGATTATGCTTTGCGAGCGTCCTTCTGTGTTGATTTTCTCGCATTAATGGAAGAGAATGAGTTCCATGAGAGGGTAGTTTACAGTGATGAAGCGACTTTCCACCTTTCAGGAAAAGTGAATAGACACAATGTAAGGATTTGGGGAACTGGTAACCCCCATGCAACTCTGGAACATCAACGCGATTCTCCGAAAGTGAATGTCTTTTGTGCCATTTCCCATGCAAAGGTTTATGGGCCCTTTTTCTTTCATGAACGTACTGTGAACGGACATGTTTTCCTTGATATGCTACAACAATGGCTCCTTCCGCAGCTTGAAGCGGATAGTCCAGATTTCATTCTGCAGTTGGATGGTGCCCCTCCACATTACCATGGCAGTGTTCGAGACCATTTGAATACGGCTTTACCACAACGCTGGATAGGCCGTGCATCTCAGGGTGATCAACAACTCATTCATTGGCCACCTCGTTCACCAGATCTAACCCCGTGTGATTTCTTCATGTGGGGTCTTGTAAAGGATCATGTTTACGTACCACCACTTCCAACAACACTGCATGAACTGCGTGCCCGCATCACAGCAGCCATTGCTGATATCGACCCGCGGACTGCTACAGAAAGTGTTGGCAGGAGATTGAATATCGGCTTGACATCTGTCGTGTAACAAAAGGCGCTCACATAGAACATCTGTGAATATTTAAAAAAAAACTTTGAGAGTTTACCTTTCATACAATATGTCTCACAATATTATATGTTCATTACATTTCACATAATAAATTTCTGAAAACCTGCACAACATTTTGACTTGCCCTGTATTATTCATTATCTTTTACGGTCTCACTTACCAAAACATGGAATTCCCTTCCGCCCTACGTCAGAGACTGTCAAACTATAACATCCTTCAAAAACAAACTAAAGAATTATTTAATAACAAACTAACTTATACACCTCACTGATAGTATTATTTTAGCAATATTAATATATTTAATTATTTATGAAAATAATATTTAGAATAACAAATATGTTTATTTGTTTTGTTTTAAATATTGTATAATCGTAAAATTAGTTTTCTATATCTCATTATTTTCCTGTTTTTTATATACACTAGACAGGGACAATTTAATATGCGTTGCTTATATACATTTTATTATTAGTTTTAGTCTTAATTTTAACTAACATTAACTGGTTGTATTATAGATCGTAATACGTATATTAGATATTATCTTTTGATCAAATTTTTACTTAGTGTTTAATAAAAAGTAAAGTATTCCCACTACAGTCCTCAGGAGGCCCTTGGGGTAGTGGGAGGTTAAGGCTCCCACTTTTTCTTGACAATCGGCACTTGATGTCAGCCGGGTTGTCAGCCCTGCGTGACGGCCGCCTTTACCCCCAGAACAAACGTCTGGTACTCATTTCCGTTAGAGGCTGAGTCGACCCCAGGGCCATAGTGCCGCCAGAAGGTTTGGGTCAGTTTAAAAATCCTGACCGCACCGGGACTTGAACCCTCGACCTTCCGGCTTGTAGCGCAGTGCCTTAACCACTACGCTACGATTAGAGTTAATTAAGATTGTTATATTCTGATGTAATATATGTTTGTCCTGGTGAGTGGAAGAGAAGGCCACATGGCCTTAACTCCACCAGGCTAAATAAATCTGATCTATATCTAATAATTTTGAAAATAAATATAGAATTTATATTTATTTTTTATTCAGCTGGTTTTAAATGTAAACAACATCTGCCTGGGCCCAAACATTAAAAAAAAGTGATGATCTCAACTTTGATTATGACGCATTTCGATTATTACTACTTAATCTTAACTCACATGAGTATCACATTCGGACAAAGACTGCAGCGGGTGCATAATGCTTGTGCACGTTGTACGGGTGTCCACAAAGCCCTGCTACCAAAACAATGTGAACCGAAAGTACTATTTTCGATTCGCTACTGTAGAGCCGTTATCCTCCCTGGACAGTAAAATTCGTGAACTATGCCAATATCCTTTCTCTATGCATCTACCCCTACTCTCCTTTTTTCCTCTCCTGTTGCGTTGTTTGTGCTGCGCATCTCCCCTTCTGCCTCGGAACGCTCAAATACGCAATGCACATAAAGAACATGATCATTCGATCGGAACTTTGAGTTGAGACAACGTCGTCTGGAGCCGCGAGTGGCGTGGTTTAAGTTTTGATCCTGAGGACCGGGGAAAGACTACCCTGGCTTGGACTGTTGTATGAATGTTGTGTGAGGTATGATATAGTTTTGACATGTTAAAGATTGTTATTTATTTTCTTTTTCTTGAGGAATGATCAAGTATTTACATTTGTTATATTTTTCATCCACTTCAGACGTCTTGTTTATATTAAACATCATTTTTATATTTATCCTGGTTAATGTTCAAGTTATTTATGTGCATGCTGCTGTTTGATATACCTGTACTGAAACTTACTTATTTAGGAGATCATTTTAGCTTCCTTTATTTTCCGTCTAGCTTTCATGATTAATAACAATAATGATATATTCAGTTTAAATCAGAATCATAAAGTACTCTAGTGTTTTGAGATCTATTGTTGATTCATGTTTAAGTGTTTAGGAAAGAAAAGATGGATCAATCTTTGCCTCCTATGGGCCCGGGCAAAGGTTTTTGATTAATAACCTCGGATGTTATGAACTCTACGCTAGTATATGCAACGGAAACAAAAAACGATCCAATAAATGATACGTAAAAATAGTAGCAGTCAGCGTGGTGATATAGATGAGATGATAGATACACTCTGCACAAATGTAACCTAGCTGGTAAACTATTTGAGATAGAGGCATGCGGTTATTTGCAACGTATTGTTACATGTCGTGTGCGTGACCCGCAGAGCCGCTTGCATGGTCTGGAATGTGTTTCCAGACCTTTCCACCGGCGTCTCCTTCTCCTTGGAGAAAGATCGGAAGCCAGGGGTTTCTGGGCTTCGAAGTTGCTCGACGCTATTACTAGAGCTTCCTCCCCCGCCTATACATCATCATCATCTACCATCCCAGTTTAGACCATTTCTGATCTGTTCCGGCTGCATATTATAGTTGCTCGCTCCAATGGTAGTCCACGACTTCTATGTCCTTGTGGATTGCAATTTAACTTTATGAGTAATATAAGTTAATTAAATAAAAATAAAACTTAGTTTTATTTGATTTTCATATTTATTAAGATATAATTCAGTGACAGCTGTTTCGGTACACTGTACCTTCTTCAGACATGTTAAATTATATTATATTATATATATTATATTATATTTATATTATTTATATTATATATATTAATTATATTATATTATATTATATTATATTATATTATATTTATATTATATTATATTATATTATATATATTATATTATATTATATTATATTATATTATATTATATTATATTATATTATATTATATTATATTTATTATATTATATTATACAGGGTGGACCGCTCGAATGGACCTAATTTCAATTGCTTGTTACTGGCAAACGGTTGAAGATAGAAACTTAAAACAACGTTCATATTACAGAAAAACTCACCAAGTTTTGATATCCAGATCACCACATCTCTATATGAGCCCCAGCAGTCACTGTGACGATATCAAAGCGATGAACAATTTCTTGCCAAGTACGTTGGAGTATGTCTTCTGGAATGTTCTCAATAGCCTCTATGATGCGCTCACGAAGATCACGAAGGTCTTTGACTGGGGTGGTGTAAACTTTATCTTTGACATAGCCCCAGAGAAAGAAATCCAGTGGTGTTAAATCGGGAGATCTCGGGGGCCACGCGATTGGTCCTCCCCTACCAATCCAACGGCCAGGGAAAATGTTGTCCAAAGTCGTACGAACTTCATTGGACCAGTGGGGAGGAGCACCATCTTGCTGGAAAACGATGTTAGGCTGCAGTTGTTCAATTTGTGGAAAGAAGAACTGCTCCAGCATGTCAAGATATGTGGTACCACGAACAGTTTTCTCGGCGAAGAAAAACGGTCCAATGACCTTATTATGTGACAAACTGCACCAAACATTCATCTTCGGACTATCACGAACATGCTCTTGAATAGCGTGAGGATTCTCCGATCCCCAGATCCGCACATTATGCCGGTTTACCTTGCCTGACAAATGGAAAGTGGCTTCGTCCGAGAAGAAAATCTTGGTCATGAAGTCAGGATCAGCGCCGAGACGTCCAGCATCGTATTGGCGAATTCCACTCGTTTCGGCATGTCATTCGGCTCCAGACGTTGCACTAACTGCACTTTATATGCGTGCAGTTTGAGGCGTTTGTGGACAATCCGTTGTAATGTCGATTTTGGTATTTGAAGTTCCCGCGAAGCTCTTCTTAATGACTTCCGGGGGCTTCGCTCAAATGCGGCTTGAACATTGCTACCATTTCATCGGATGCTCTGCGACCACCACCATGCTTCTTCAACACAGATCCTGTAGCTAATAATGTATCACGCCACTTCTTTATGCTTCTAGCAGTTGGAGCATCACGGTTAAACACACGCCGGAACTCCCTTTGAACTCTAATGATTGATTTAAACTCCGCATACCACAAAACAGCTTGCGCTTTCATCTGCGGAGTCGCCATTTTCACAAACAATTAAATCTAAGAACGAGAAACGTATCTTTGTGCCATCTACCGACAGGATTCGAAACTTGGTGAGTTTTTCTGTACTATGAACGTTGTTTTAAGTTTCTATCTTCAACCGTTTGCCAGTAACAAGCAATTGAAATTAGGTCCATTCGAGCGGTCCACCCTGTATTATATTATAGTACATATCAACTGATCTAAGCAACAATACAACAATAATTTATTTAATTTTTTTAATTTAACAAAGGAAATTCATTCAAATCAAGTTGAGAATTTAATGGTGTATTACTACTTTTCAATTTATTTATTTCTACAGCCTGCAAAAGGTCCAACTTCTTACCCTTATCACAAACATGTAAAATTTCAAAATTTGGATCGAAACAATGATTAAATTGGAGGTGGTTAGCATATTTTGAATATTCTAATTTTCTGTTATATGCTCTCGTGTGTTCCTTTATACGAGAGATAAAAGGTCTACCAGTTTGTCCTATATAGACATTGTCACATGTGCCACACTTCAATTTATATACACCTGATAATTTATTATTTTCTTATTTTGGTTTTATTGTTTTTTATTATATTTTGTAAAGTTTTATTAGTTTTAAATGCCACATTAATGTTCAACTTTTTAAAGTGTTTAGATATTTTACTGGATAGTGACATATTTCTATTGTAGTTTCTCCTTTTTCAATTAATTAATTCAATTAAGAATAGTCGATAATGGGACAGTTTACTAATGAATAAGAGAAACAGCAGTAACAATATCAGTAATTAGAAGGACGTTTCCTGAAAAATGAGGAAAGAACTGGAGGCAAGAGAGGAGCAGGGAGCGAAATTTAAGGAGACGTTCTGCATATTTTAATAAGGAAGTCGGATGAAGGGAAGTTACGACGTGAACTGAGAAAAAAAGCGTTTATTAGACAACAGGAACACACGCTGCCTTCATTTTAAACTTTCTTGTCAATTAAATTTAACACGACACACTGGCAACCGGAAGAGAGACAACAAAAGCGTTTGTCCCATACCTCTGTTTTATAAAAATAAAAGTCTGTCACACAGGAACAGCGCAAACTAACCGAATTCCACAGCAAGTCTAATTTATGACACGATTTTTTTTATTTAAGGAGTATATTTCTTCTTCTTGTATGGATCAGAATGTTGGACGATCACTAAAAGACAAGAACAAAGATTGGAAGCTGCTGAGATGCGATTTTTAAGAAATATAGCAGGATATACTCTGTTGGATAAGAAAAGAAATGAAGATATAAGAAAGGAACTAAATATTTTCAAACTTACAGACCTAATAATTAAATATAGGAACGACTGGAAAGAACATATTGATAGAATGTCAGAAGGCATTATTGCTAAATTATAAACCTCACGGAAGGTGAAATGTTGGTCGCCCACACAGAAGATGGTCTGAAAAATTTTAACAATTCTAGCTTTCATGAAACTGGAACGAGCCAACAGGCTTAATATCTGGATGATGATGATGATGATTTTCTTCTACTTATTCTTCTTCTTCTTCTACTTCTTCCTCTAAGCATTAAAGCTGGCAGCTTGTTGCGTGTTCATTCACTACAGGTCCGGGGTATGGTGACGTCCTTCCATCGTAGTTGTGGTCTTCATAATGGTCTTTTCTGCTGAGGTGTCCAGTCACGTACTTTCTTCACTAATTTACTGTTCTCCATTCTATCTATGTTATCGTTCCAATTTAGTCTTCTACCATTTATCCAGACGTTTATAGGATCAGTTTCACATTGTTCTCTAATAACAGAACTGCCAATTTTCTCTCTCAGCGATTTTCCTACGATTTTCCTTAAAACTTTCATTTCGGTTCTTTCATTAATTTTTTTTTTTTTGAGTTTCTGTTCGGTATTCACAACCATATGTTAGAACTGGTCTTATGACAGATTTGTAAAGTCTTACTTTTGTATCTATTCTTAAATTTTTATTTTTCCAAACAGTATTGTTTGAACGTCCCGATATTTTGTTTGCATTATTTTCTTTATGGAGGATTACATCTTTATTCTATTGCTACTATTAATTTATATTCCTAAATATTTGAATTTCATGACCTGTTCTATACTTGCTTACTTCCATAATCCCTATCCCGAGGTAATGCTTTTCAATCATTCCCTGTATAATCTACTTCCCTCAAATCATAGTTAATGTTATTCTCCCACGCCATTCTTGGTCTACCAACGGGGCGTTTTCCCTCTGACTTTCCTACAAGTAGATGACCTGTTCTATAATTTTCCATTACATTTGTAATTTAACACGGTGTGGGTCCTTAATCAATTGCAATATCCAAGGATTTATTTTTTTAATATTGTGTATGGGATAGTTACATTGAAAGAGAGAGAGAGAGAGGGAGAGGGAGAGAGAAAGCATGACAGCTGATATACGGATTTCAAATCACAGTTTACAGATAAATCCCCACTTCCCAACTGTCGGAGTTGACGATTTTTGAAGTTTTATGCTGTATTTTGATGGTATATATAGATTTTCATTGTGAAGAATCTACAATAGCTTATCAATATAAACCGAAGTAGGCATTATCAAAAAATCAGCGAAATCCGACCATTAAAAGAAGGACGTTATCTGAAATTAAAAATTGGCTCTAGCAACCGCCATGTTTGGTTGGTCGTAGCATATGTCATATAATTGAATTAACTCTTAATACGTAGGTAATTTATTTAGGCGTAGCAGCGCACGCTTTCACTGTAATCATAGCATTTTCATGCTATACTTTGCAGCTTTACTAAGAATTATAGGTATGGTAGCTTCCCGTTGCTTTCCACACCAGTGAAGGATGATGATGATGATAAGGATGATAATGATGCCCATATGATTTCGGGGACCGTTTGGGCCTTTGTTTTCCTGTCATTTATCTTACAGGTGAGAAAAAAATACCCGATAAAAACCTCACCCAGAAGAACTGTCCCGACCGGAGATAGAACTCGGGCCCGCTGCGTGACAAGGCAGCACACTACCTCGACATATATATATATATATATATATATATGTCTGTGTGTGTGTATTTAATCGAACCCGGATCTCTGAGTCTGTAGCTCAGCGTGATATCCCGTCCAGGCATTTATTTTTCTTATCATACCATATTAAGCTTGCATTGCTCAATGTTAAACATTTAATTATAACATCTATAAAGCGTCACTGCTATAAGGTAAAAAATATTCTCTTTAATTTGCTTACTTGTTATGGTCAGCTACTAGATGGCAGTGAAGACCGAGTTCTCGCGACATCTAGTAATAATGAAGAATATAATACATATATAAGAAAAATAAGTGTTTGAATTGGATTCGCCTGGTGGTGTAATGGATATCACACTGAGGTACAGACTCAGAGATCCGGGTTCGAATCCCGTCCAGGCATTTATTTTTCTTATCATACCATATTAAGCTTGCATTGCTCAATGTTAAACATTTAATTATAACATCTATAAAGCGTCACTGCTATAAGGTAAAAAATATTCTCTTTAATTTGCTTACTTGTTATAGTCAGCTACTAGATGGCAGTGAAGACCGAGTTCTCGCGACATCTAGTAATAATGGAGAATATAATACATATATAAGAAAAATAAGTGTTTGAATTGGATTCGCCTGGTAGTGTAATGGATATCACGCTGAGGTACAGACTCAGAGATCCGGGTTCGAATCCCGTCCAGGCATTTATTTTTCTTATCATACCATATTAAGCTTGCATTGCTCAATGTTAAACATTTAATTTAACATCTATAAAGCGTCACTGCTATAAGGTAAAAATATTCTCTTTAATTTGCTTACTTGTTATAGTCAGCTACTAGATGGCAGTGAAGACCGAGTTCTCGCGACATCTAGTAATAATGGAGAATATAATACATATATAAGAAAAATAAGTGTTTGAATTGGATTCGCCTGGTAGTGTAATGGATATCACGCTGAGGTACAGACTCAGAGATCCGGGTTCGAATCCCGTCCAGGCATTTATTTTTCTTATCATACCATATTAAGCTTGCATTGCTCAATGTTAAACATTTAATTATAACATCTATAAAGCGTCACTGCTATAAGGTAAAAATATTCTCTTTAATTTGCTTACTTGTTATAGTCAGCTACTAGATGGCAGTGAAGACCGAGTTCTCGCGACATCTAGTAATAATGGAGAATATAATACATATATAAGAAAAATAAGTGTTTGAATTGGATTCGCCTGGTAGTGTAATGGATATCACCCTGAGGTACAGACTCAGAGATCCGGGTTCGAATCCCGTCCAGGCATTTATTTTTCTTATCATACCATATTAAGCTTGCATTGCTCAATGTTAAACATTTAATTATAACATCTATAAAGCGTCACTGCTATAAGGTAAAAATATTCTCTTTAATTTGCTTACTTGTTATAGTCAGCTACTAGATGGCAGTGAAGACCGAGTTCTCGCGACATCTAGTAATAATGGAGAATATAATACATATATAAGAAAAATAAGTGTTTGAATTGGATTCGCCTGGTAGTGTAATGGATATCACGCTGAGGTACAGACTCAGAGATCCGGGTTCGAATCCCGTCCAGGCATTTATTTTTCTTATCATACCATATTAAGCTTGCATTGCTCAATGTTAAATATTTAATTATAACACACACACACACACACATATATATATATATATATATATATATTAAATGTTGGTTAGAACCGAATTCATTAAATAACTTAGAAAAAGCAAGTGGCATTATTACAAATTATTATATCAAGGAGGTAACAGGGGTATAAACTCCCACTAGACATTCCTTAATATCTGTTCTTCTACCTCCCATTCATTCACATTACCTGTCTCTGAATTCTCATACAATAAGAAAGAAGTAAGGAAGAAGTGTGTCCCCAAAGACGCAAACTTCATTTTTCAATGCCACAAAGATTGGCACTCCTACATTAAGTCTCGCTCATTCTACTTTCTAAGCGCAATTCCACAGCCCTCACGTAAATTGAAAGTTTAACAGAATACATTAGCTAACCTCAATTGTTGTAAGACTTAACTTACCTTGTTTAAATTAAGTTTGAGTTTAGAAATTGCTGCTGTTTTGCCAGTTAATAAACTCCTATTCACTCAGATGCTTTTGTTTAATGTAATGAGCGTCCTATCTGTTTTGAAACTACACTGCGTGCCATAGTGTTATTTTATAACGATTTTGTAAGACGAGTATACAGGTACGCTGAAAACACAATTAATTTTTAACAGTTTCAAACCCAGTTGTTTATCCTTCGGTGAAGAGAAGAACGTCTTATGTTTCAAGGAAAATTTATCATAAGTAATGCCACGAGTGATTTCCAAATTATCGATAAATTCACGACTCACGAAGTGAGGAGTGAATTTATCTAGAGAATTTGGAAATCAAGAGTGGCATTTGTTAGGACTATTTAACGAATAAAATTAAGCTGTTTACTCACGAATCATTATTAAACTATAGTTATTTTAAAATATTTATATATTTAATGTAAACGGCGATGTTTGAAAACAAATGAGAAACGATAGGTACGCTTCTACTGCTTCTTTTGTTTATCACTGCAACCAGATCATACTATTTATTGCCAAAGGAACGCAATATTGTAAGGAGGAGCTTTCTTTAATATGGTAATTATAACACTGATAAATATTTGGTGAAACACGATCTGATTGGTTGTAAAACAGAAATCATTGAAACGTGATTGGTCATTGACTCCCATTTGGGGCATGAGTTAAATAGTCATAAGTAATGCCACGAGTGATTTCCAAATTATCGATAAATTCACGACTCACAAAGTGAGGAGTGAATTTATCTAGAGAATTTGGAAATCAAGAGTGATATTTGTTAGGACTATTTAACGAATAAAATTAAGCTGTTTACTCACAAATCATTATTTAACTATAGTTATTTTAAAATATTTATATATTGATGTAAACGGCGATGTTTGAAAACAAACCAGAAATGTGAGGTTATGTTCATTCACTGCTGCTTGATCATATTATTTATTGCCAAATAAGATCGCAATATTGTAAGAGTGCACCCAAGTGGAAAAATAATGAAACACATCAAACTATATATCATAATCAACATTACGGGTTATTCATTTATTTGTTTAGTAAACAACTCAGTAAAATCAAGGAATCTTTTCATTATTTGCTATTTCAGTGTATTTGTTGGAGAAAAATAATGATTTGACCTGTTCAGAACATTAAAAAGGTGGAGCTTTCTTTATCACAAAAGCAGGAGCTGATAAAGAGAAATCGATAAAGAGCGAGGTGAAACACGACTGTCATTGATTGTAAAACAGAATTCATTGAAACGTGATTGGTCATTGACTAGCATTTGTGGCATGAGTTAAATAGTCAACACTAATCTAACAATAGGTTGTGTTTTTGTGAAATTAAAAACACTCAATCTCTCATTGGATATGGAGTGACTGTTTAGCGAATAATACAACATCAGAAGCTAAAAATAATTATAATGATTAATTTTCCCCAAATGTGAGGTTATGTATTCCGATCTTACTTCCGGGAGATTTCTAAGTATAGTTATAAATGACATATCTTTTTTGTTAAGTCTCTTTGGGCTTGGGAAAAATCAATAACATATGATTGTATGAACAATAACTGTTAACAATAATGCAGATTCATTATACAACATTTAATACATTTTTTAGAGCAACAGAACTAATTTTTTTTTGTAATTTTTGAATTTTTCTTTTGACATTTCTTGCTGTAGCATATCGATGGTACATTGTTGAATCGATATCCTCGTCAAAGAAGTTAATTTGCGGAGATATCTCTCATTACGAATTTAAGTGTGAGGTTATGTATTCCGATCTTATTTCCGGGCGGTTTCTAAGCCGGCTGTATAGTTATAAATAGCATTATTTACTGTTAAATCTCTTTGGGCTTGGGGAAAATCAATAACAGATGATTGTAAGAGAAATAACTTTTAACAGTAATGCGGATTTATTATACAACATTTAATAATTTTTTAGAGCAACAGAACTAACAATTTTTTTGTGGTAATTTTTGAAGTTTTTTTTTGGCATTTCTTGTTGTACCGTATCGATCGTACATTGTTGAATCCTTGTCAGTCCACCGCTGTGGTCTCGAGGTAGCGTGCTGCCTTGTCACGCAGCGGGCCCGGGTTCGATCCCCGGTCGGGGCATTCTTTCTGGGTGAGGTTTTTATCGGGGTTTTTCCTCACCTGTAAGACAAATGTCAGGAAAACTTTAAGGCCCAAACGGTCCCCGAAATCATATGGCCATCATCATCATCATCATCTTTATCATTATCATCATCATCCTTCACCAGTGTGGAAAGCAACGGGAAGCTACCACACCTACAATCCCCTAGTAAAGCTGCAAGCATAGCATAAAAATGCTGTGATTGCAGTGAAGGACCTGCCCTCGGACAGAATTACTATGGATGGATCCTTGTCAAAGAAGTTAATTTGCGGAGATATCTCTCATTACGAATTTGAATTTCAAACGAGGGACAATATTTGTGTTGGCAACACTGACAGGGTCCCGCGCCGTAGCCGAGCGGTTAAGGTAGGAAGCCTTGGCGCAGAGCTACGGGACTTGCGCTGGTTCGAGTCTCCATGGGGGAAGAAATTTTCTCATGGTATTTCGGCCAGTATGGCACCGGTGCCCACCCAGCATCGTGAGGCAATTGGGTAGCTACAATAAGTAGCGGCTCCAGGTTGAGAAACCAGCTATAACGGCTGGGGGACTCGACATGCTAACCACATGTCACCCCTACACTGGCTGTTGATCATCTACCTCTGTGATTGACATGTGGATGTGAATGGCCAGCAGCCGGCTGGTAAAAGGACAACCGCTGAAAAGTGGAAAGACCCTCAATCGGAACACTGACAAGAAGAGACAATTTTATCATAGGTAGAGGCAGAATTATCGGTCTATGAGATAAATAGTGACGTTAATATGGTTGTTTAATTATTAGATTATTGAATAAATGTAAATCTAAAGTCTTAACAAGACTTTTCATTTGCATTCAATGTCATAATCTTTGTAAGTCTGATAGAAATAAACAAGAAAACGTATTGACTAAGAGTATAATAAGGATATTTCAAAGTTAATTGGCCTTTTGGGTTGCGTTTCTGAAGTGGCAGCTTTACAGCTGTTAACTGCAGCACTGCTGAGCCTTTAATTAGCCAGTAAACTAATTAGATTTCAAAGGAAACCATACACACGCATGTAATACTCAGCAGAATGAAGTGCTCTTTGAACAGAGAGGTTTTGATGGATGGTACGTAACATCAAAACACGTTTCAAGCTCCAAGTAGGCTTTGGTTCCCTGAATATGCCTACTTTATATACTTTTTAAAAAATTGTATTATCCTTGATGATGATGATAATGATGATAATAATAATAATAATAATAATTGTTATTATTATATAATAATCATTGTTATTATTATTATTATTATTATTATTATTATTATTATTATTATTATTATCAAGGAGTGATATAAGAGTGATCTGAAATTTTAGAGATTAATCAATTTAAATATCTTGGATATTATCTCTCAAATCTGGGATGAAAAGGATATCCCTGAAAAAAAATACTAATTATAATAAAGTTTGGGAATTATTAATCAAGTTAAGAAACCATCATTATATATATATATATGAATAAATTAATAAATGAATGGAGGAAAACACAATGAGGATATGTATTACCCGTTTAAGGAGTAAGCGCAGTTGTTGACAGAGGGCACTGCAGTCGTGTTTATGCAGTAATAGAACACGTGACACTGCAGAGGGGAATGGGACGTGGGACGCTCACAGTGAACACTGCCTTATATGACGTCACGTATAGCAACATACAGAGCTTCGGAATTCTTCCGCCTGCAGAGATATTTTGAATGACTAATACCCATCAATAGGAACCTCAAACTCGATGCTATTCTTTTTGCAGACGATTTAGCTCGCTGGCACTTTCCGAAAATGATTGCAACGATCAATTTATAATTTACGAAAAATAGCTGTCAAATTTAATATAGAAATATCAATTAACAAAACTAAAATTATGGCATTTCATGGGAAGGACCCCATACAAAGTAAAATCTGTCTCCAGAATAAAATTCTAGAGAGATCTAATCAATTTAAATATCTTGGATATTATCTCTCTATTTGGGATGAAAAGGATATCCCTGAAAAAAAAATGTTAGTTATAATAAAGTTTGGGAATTATTAATCAACTTATGAAACCATCCCTTGTACAAAAAAAAAACACCAGATTACGTTTATATAACACTTTGTTTAGACCAGTGTTGACCTATGGTAGTGAAGCATGGACACTAAAAAGACAACATGAAAGCAGAATAACAGCTTGTGAAATGAGATCCATGCGCAGAACAGCGGGTTACACCAGATGGGATCGGAAAAGGAACACCGATATCTTAAAAGAATTGAAGACTACGCCAATTTTGGAATATATTAAACAGTACCAACTAAGTTGGAAACACCATCTTGAAAGAATGAGTTCAAATCGGATCCCCAAAGCTCTTTATAATTCTATTCCAAGAGGAAGAATAAAATGTAAAGTGATCCCATTACAGGTCTTAAGAGGCCTTTTAAAAGCGGTATAAAGCGGTGGACTAGTGGTTATGCTCCTTGCCTCTGGTCCCAAGGGTCGCGGGTTCAAACCCGGCCGGGGTCGATGGATTTTTTAGGACGGAAAAATCCAAGGAGCAAGTCCTCTGGGAGGGACTTTAAGCCGTGGGTCCCGAGTCTGAAGATTTTCAGGCTCGTAAAAAATCCTGAAGCCTGAATGAAAAGGCCTCTAAGCAAAATTTACCGAATTTTCCCGTCCTAGTACTACCTTGGTTTCCTAGATATCAGTATGAGGCGGAGCGCTGACCACGTACCACTCAAAGTGACATCTATACGAAAACAAGTGTAACTAAATTAGTATGGTTCAAATTCTTCCCCTGTAGAGGGAGAGCGCCTAAATCTCTGTAAAGAGAAAACATAGGCTTATAATACAAAAATACTTCCTCTAAAGCCAAATCATCGAAACTGGATTTTACGTATATTACATGTCTGTTTTCCACAAAACGAAACCGAGATGCTTTTCTGATGTCTACCTTATGCGTGTCCAGCGTCACATTTCTCTTTGTGAGCATTTTATTTAAGTTATCCAAATCTTTAAACTCTTCTGCATTTATCTCAATTACTGTAAATGGTTCCTTTGTTCAACTCTTTCTTATAAGGTGAGCCCACTGTTCAGGTGTATAAACCACTTGTATTTTTCTTTTAACTTTTTTAATCCCCACCAAAGTCAGCATCACAGGGGAAGGAAAGTGTGACCTGGTACAAGAAATGTATGTTCAATTTCTTCAAACCAACCACAATCAATCACGTACAGCCAAAGTCCCATTATTGTATAATTCTTGTTTTGAACAATCTTCTTCTTCTTAACTTCGACAAATATGAAATAAAAGTATGCAGAATACAAGGATTAGAATTTGTTTTTCATTTTTTGTTGCAGTGATTTTTTTTTTTTCAGTTTTATGAAAAATATTTTTTTCATTATTTAACTGATTTTCCACACAAAGTAAAACATTATGCTACTGGATATTTTCCTTTATCAACATGTTGTATATCTTAATAAAATTTCAGATAAAACTATCAATAGGTTGAATATCATGAAAAGTAGGCATTTTAAAATGAAAAAGCCCAACTCTTGACATTTATCTCAATTCAAATTTTGTTAATGTTAATTTTTTTAACCAAAATATGGAATGTAAAAAAATTATTTATGTTATGTCAGCTCACAGATATAGCAATCGCTATCTACTTGGTAGAATTTCGAGAGAAAGTTTCTAATTAGAACATAATCTATATCACTAAACTATATATATTGCCCACAAGATCCAATTTCCAAACCCAAACATAGCAGGCTGTTGATCCCTGATATTTTCAAACCACTTTAAATTTTAGTATATTATAACCTTAGAATTTTTTTTATATTGTACTGTTGCCTTTAGTGACAGTGGAAATGTATATACCATTTGATATAATTATAATGGAATGAAAAATAAAATAAAATAAAATAAAATAAAAACACATGGATCATCATACACACTATACATTTCTTTTTATTAGCAACTTTTTCAATCAGTGGCACAGCTTTTAATAAACAACTAGCAATTATTTCGTCCGCACCTCTTGAAGCAACTGATTCAGGCCTATATATATTCCTTTCCACTATTGCGTAAAATGTTCTGCTTCGTTTTATTCCACCCTTGCATATTTATTTTTATTTTCTTATATTTTATTACACTATTTCCATTTGCACAAGAACCTGGCACATCAGCCATTATGCATTTACTGATATTTGCCGGCAATGCTAGTCAGTATTGCAACGGACTACAGAGTAGCGGACAATATACGGTCACGTGTCAGCAGTTGGGATGGGCCTTTATTTCCCGCGTGCGTTAAGAAGTTAGAAATTTTTCTTAGACATGAAGTCTCATTTACCCTCTTTTGAGCAAAGTTAGAATTATGAGCTTCTAAAGATTAATAGAAGATGGCCATAGGATACATAATCTGCAAATAACTAAAAATCAACCATTGGTTGGGATGGGCCCTTATTCCACTGAGCCCCTCAATTATATACCAAGAGGAAGAATAAAATGTAAAGTGATCCCATTACAGGCCTTAAGCGGCCTATTAAAAGCGGTAGGCCTATAAAATTAAGTAAACTGGAGCTTTACTGTTTGAATAGCCGCCACTGTTATCTAATGGTGCTGTTTGTTGTAAGGAAAGTTTAATAGTGGTGCAGCGAGTTCGTGTTGGTGATCAATGTTTGCTGACGTATTTCATTTTATCCAGCTATAAAATGAATCTCCTAGATGTCAATTGTATTTTTCTTTTCCATTTGATGACTTGTGATTTATTCGTAGCTTCTCCATGTTGGATTCCAAATGTTTTTTGGTGCGCTAGACAGTGCTGGGGAGATTTGAGAGAATAACAACCTGATAGTGTTACTGACACGAGCTATCGCTTCCTGATCTATTGGAAAAACTCTTCTCATCGCGTTAAGAAACAATATATATGTTATATTGCACATTTTTTCATCATTTCCGCAGTCTGTATCCTGCTTTTATCCCTCGATTTCATTATCCAATTTTCACCCCACCTCATTCTTGGTCTACCAACTGGGCGTTTTCCCTCTGGTAATCTAAAATTAATTCAACAATTCTCGTGACCTCAAGTTCTCTTCCTCACGAAAACGATCCTATATATTGAAAGATTCTTACTAGAGTAACATGACGTGGACGGGTTTTAAGGGTAAGCAAATGCCTATTCAAAGATGACGGTTCATCAAGCCACGATGCTTTAACCCGCTCGTCTATGGTGAGGGATACCTACAATTATTACATATTAATTCATGTTTTTTGTTGTTATGTTTCCGACAAATAACAGTAATCCTGGGGTATTTGTTCAATATTGATTATTTATGTTATTACTTAATTTTTATGTTATTATTTGGTATTGTTTACTTACTTACTCACTGGCACTATCGAACCCGTAGGTTCATGATGGCCGCGCGGACATAAGCTCTCCATACATCCCTATCCTGAGCTAATGCTTTCCAATCATTCCCTGTATAATCTACCTCTATTGTTTAACTTTTAAAATTATATATGTATTTATTTATTAAATAATTTAATTCGAATATTATATAGCTTGTAGGTCTACATAAATTTAATATTCATACAAAATCATGCTGAAAATATTATTATTATTATTAATATTAAACTGTTCGGTCTGAAATATTTTCCCATGGCCACCACATGTTGAAATCACTTATATATTAAACTAATATAATATGTAGATACTGTATTATTATTCGAGTGTTCGCTTCCTCATATATTGAAAAAACTCTTCTCATCGCGTTAAGAAACAATATATATATATATATATATATATATATATATATATATATATGTTATATTGCACATTTTTGCGGATATAAGTATGAATATGGAAGTTTTCTTGGGTTTTCCGCGTCTTGGATTCAAAGATGCCCAAAGATTACCATCTACTTGGAAAAACTGCTCTCGCTGCCCACCATGTTATCCCCAGAACAACGAAGAAGATATGAAGAAAACCACGGTTGGGCATCATGGAGTGTGGTGGACGCTTGGATGGGTGTACGGCTTTCGAAACGGACCACACTGAAAACTGAGGGTGTTTAACTACATAAGAACTAAATCTTGGATGGGTGCACGTCTTCGGAAACGGACCACAGCGAAAACTCTGTGTGTTTTATTATATAAGGCCTAAACCTGTGACTCGAACTTATCATTCCTTGATAATGGCATGTGGGTTCATGCCGAAACGTCGGAGTCAGTGGCCAGAAGCCGAACTTGAATCCTACCCACGATTAGGTCATTGCGACCTGTTCCGGTCTCAAGTCCATCGTTTCCTTGGCCGTCCCAAATATCTTTTTTTTTGTGGTTTGTAGGTGTTAATCTTTTTGCGTAATTTTGTATTGTCTATTCTGTCTAAATGTTCTTTCCATTGGTATTTGTGCTCTTCTAGTTGATCGACTATTGAAAATATCTCCAGTTCATTTCTTATTGATTCATTGTGTAATCTATCCATGCGTGTACATCCTTTTACGGATCTTAAACATTTCATTTCAGCGGCTTGAATATGTAAGATATATTTGTTTTATAAGTACCCAAGAATCAGATCCATATAAAAGAACAGCCATAATGAGCTGAGTTTCTCTTCGAGTCTTTCGGAGGGTTCTTCTTATGGTGCCACACATCAAGTGATATCGGTTTAATTTATTATGTATATCCCAATTATAGCTATATGTTATATCTGAACCAAGATAGTTAAAGTGTGCTATCTGTTCTATTATTTCATTATTGATTACTATTTTTGGTCTTACTGACACTTTGCCCTGAAAAGCCATAATTTTAGTTTTTGAAGTTGAGACTTTGAGATCATAATAGATTCCTAATTGATTCAACATATAAGTGGCTCTTTGTAATATATATATATATATATATATATATATATATATATAGAGAGAGAGAGAGAGAGAGAGAGAGAGAGAGAGAGAGGAGAGAGAGAGAGAGAGAGAGAGAGAGAGGGAGAGAGCATTCAATAAATAATAGCAACACTGCTATAACATCACAAAAAAAATATTTAGATTATTTTTAACACTACGAGCTTCATTTGTACTCCCTTGTCAAGTTAACTATACGTTGTCAATCCTTGGAAGTCGGCGAACTCTACCTGCGGCACCATTTTTGGATATATATATATATTTCATCCAATCGATCTAGAGCGTCCTGGATGTCAACTCTTGATTGAAATCGAATGTCTCGTAGATGGTCTTTGTCCTTTGAGAATAAGTTTAGTCACGAGGGCTCCTGTCTGGTTAATTTTGTGGTCGTTCGAGAACTTCCCAATTCCACTTTCTAAAAAAATTCTACTGAACATATATATTGACTTAGGCTTTCACGGCCGGAGTTATTATGTTGACCTTGTAGAAGATTTCCGGGCTGTTGGCAGTGGTCTTGAGGCTTGTAGTTCCCAGACGTTTCGTCAGAGACTGCGTCCGGCATCCTCAAGGGTTTACGCAGACGACATAATGATTATACTTAATGGTATTTCCCATGATCACATACTAAACACGCTCCAATTAACACTGCAAATCCTGCAAGATTGGTGTTGCAGAAACAAACTTGTAATCTCTAAGGAGAAATCTTCTCTAATGCCTATGTACGTCAGAAATAAAGACACATACGCCAATCACTCAATAGTTACAGAATGGGGCCTAAATGTGGTAAATAAAATGAAATATTTGGACGTGATGATAGACCACAAAATGGACTGGTATCCCCATTCACTATACCTGGAAAATAAAATACTACATCTCCGAAATATGCTAGTCAGATGTTCCAAGGCGACTTGGGGCATGTCCTTCCATCATCTTATGACAATCTATCATCAAGCCATTCTGCCTATGATACTGTATGCTGCAGATTGCTGGAGCCCACAAATCTCCAAACGGGCTAAAACCAAATTGAATCAAATACAAAGACATTTTTTTTTCGCAACAAAAGCATACAGAACAGTTTCATACAATGCTCTCCAAGCTCTAGCATGTGTCATGCCCATGGATCCAACAGTACTCCTACACAACGACATTAAAGCAATATCCAGAGGCCAAGCCACCAATGCTATAATCCCTCTACTGAAACGAACTGAAATGCCAACACTAATAAAAGGAATTCATCCCAAAGATAGCTATATAGAAGTAGATTCAACTGGAACTGTAGGGAGTGCCGACTACTTAATATTCACGGATGGGTCCAAAACGGCTAAGCATGTGGGAGCAGGTATGGTAGCCGAGAAAAACTCAAAGGAGGTATTTACCAATATGAAAAGACTTGACATAGAATGCTCAGTCTTCCGGGCAGAACTCCTTGGAATTCAAATGGCAGTTGAATGGATTGAACTACAAAAAGACGTAACTTCAACATATGCTATCCACGTAGATTCACAAGCCGCTCTTCTAGCCATAGCCAATAGGAAACCAACCAACCCTTTGGCGATCCAAACCAGAGAAAAGCTAATCGTACTCAAAAAGACGAGAAAGATTAACCTCCACTGGGTTAAAGGTCACGCAGGTCTTCGAGGGAATGAAAGAGCTGACTATCTGGCTAAAATAGCCGCTAGCTACAAAAATACTATCGACTATAACTCCATCCCTATAACACGAGGCAAGCAGTTATTAAAAGAATATTATGAAACAATCTGGAATTTAATTTACACCAAATGAAATGACGCCTTCCATACCAAAATGTTCATCCCCAACATACCCTATAGACTGTCCCTATCCCTATGACCTAACTATATAACCACACAATTTCTCACCAACCATGGACTATTTAAATCCTACCTACACAAAATGAACAAAACTGCTTCACCTTATTGCAATTGCCATCTGATGACTGAATGCAACATGTTCTCCAGAGATCGACCAGCTATACTACAAATTGCTACTCCGCCAAATATTCTGAAGTTCCACTTTAACACAGTCAACGTTGCAGAATTTCTTACGAGGATCTTCCGTCAACTACAAGAACAACTAGAACAATAATTGAACAATTGTAAAACTGTAAATATCCCGTGATATACCATTGGTGAAACACGGATTGTAACATATATGTAAATAAAAAAAAAGGGGGTTGTCTTGAGACTCAAGGCTCAAGTACTTTTAATAATGATACTGATAATAATAATAATAATAATAATAATAATAATAATAATAATAATATATATATACATATTATCAATGTTAACACATCTTTCTGTGCCTAAAGTTTTATTTTCCTTCTCCACTTGTCTCTATCCGTCCACTCCATGCCCTTCAGTCCTCTTGTTCTCATTCCAGTTCTTATTTCTTGCATCCACGAGTTTCGAGGTCTTCCTTTCCTTCTTCTTCCAGGTGGACCCCATTCCAATGTGTTCCTGGATAATCTTTCTTCTTGCATTCGTCGTACGTGCCCATACCAATTTAATTGCTTATATCTTATATAATCTACTATTTAATACCTAATATTCATTTTTTCTCGAATAACAGTAGCCTATTTATTATTTTTCTAACTTTTAACATCTTGCTGCTCTCCTTGTGAAATCTATTTCCATTGACATAAGTTTTCGTTCTAGGTTTTTGTTTATATATAATTCAATAGTGAGAAATACTGTCACATATGGAGCTGAAGTTTGGATATATATATACGATATGAAAAGAAAAAATGAATGCTTGAGTCGGGATTTGAGCCCGAGTCTCTAAACTAACTATATATACTCTTACTTACTTACTCATTGGCACTATCGAACCCGTAGGTTCATGGCCGCACGGACATAAGCTCTCCATACATCCCTATCCTGAGCTAATGCTTTCCAATCATTCCCTGTATAATCTACTTCCCTCAAATCATAGTTAATGTTATTCTCCCACCTCATTCTTGGTCTACCAACTGGGCGTTTTCCCTCTGGCTTTCCTACAAGAAGCTTCCATGAAAGTCTTTCATTTCCCATACATGCAACATGTCCTGCCCAACGCAGTCTACGAGACTTAACTGTTCGTATTATATCTGGCTTCCTATAAAGACCATGTAGTTCATTGTTATGTAGTCTTCTCCATTCACCTGTCTGTTCATCTCTCTTTGGTCCAAAAATTTTCCTAAGTACTTTATTCTCAAATACTTGTAATCTCCTTTCCTCTCTTCAAGTAAGAGTCCATGTTTCGCACCCATATAATATAACTGGTAGAATAATAGTTTTATATATTTTCAGTTTAACGTTTTTTGAAAGGAGTTGGGACATCAAGAGTCTACACAATGCATAATAGCATGCATTTCCAGAATTGAGCCTATGTTTAATTTCTTTGTGCATCTCATTCCTATTTGTGATCATTGTTCTTAGGTATTTGAATTCAGCCACTTCCTCTCAAAATTCCCCTCGTTTGTCATTCATTAGCTATCCATTTCCATTATATAATAAATTTCTACGTGTGACCATATATTTAGTTTTATTGATATTACTTCCAGTCCTAATTTATTAGTATATATATATATATATATATATATTATATAAGTAAATAGTAATAATATTTTCTTATTCACTTTTATGCAGATGCATTATAATTAATTCCAAATAGTAATGTGATAAATATAGCTTTGTTTGAATCCATTGCAAACTTGAAAAAAAAATATTTCATGTGACCAAGCTAGTGAAGAATTTGTTAAAGAACTTTTTTGTAATTGAAATATGGCAGACAGTTAAATATTTGAACAATTTATGGAGTGACTTGTGGTGCCAGACTGGTGCGTGTGGGTGTTCGAAACGTGTGTCACAGGTTGTGCTGGGGTCAAATGTTCCTATAATAACTCCGTTCTCTTGGTACATTGTTATGCTAATGTATGGTATACGTGAAGGCAAAGCTTTTTTTCTCGTCTCATTACTCCTATAAATCTACCATCAAATTTTTAAAAACAGACATTACTTTTTATTTTTTGTTTTATGTAGCACAGCTGGTATTTATACCAATGGGGTCGTATGAAGACAACAAATATAACAGTTCACTTGTCTAGGAAAAATTTATAAATAGATGTAAAGCAGAATTTTAATATTATAATAAATATAAAAGTTTAAGTTAATAATCTTGTATTTTAAAATTCTTGTAATATTTAAATATAACTTAAATAATAGAAACATCTAAATAATTCATTGTTGGTCATTGTTGAATAAAATGTCTCAGTAACAATTAAAGAAACTGTATTACATAACAGTTTTTGTAAATAATGCTTTTAAAATTGTGTTAAGTCATTGTTGTCAAAATTATAAAGCCTTCTGTTATAACTGTAATAAGAACACCTGCTTAACTTCATATTCTAAATGAAAGTGAACTAAACTCTGATTGGATGTTAAAACAATTAACTTTCGTATTTAACAAATCAATTTAAACCTTATATTAAAGAACTATTAACCAATATAATTTAAATATAACATCGTGTGATGTAATATTGTTCTTTAAAATTATAAAAGAATTACACTAGTCATTCCGCATACAACTCTCAACAAAGATAGAAGCAAGAAGAGATCTCCTGATAAAATGTAATATTTAATACAAGAAGAATAATTGATTCAAGAAAAGAAAATAATTTAATTTTAATTGACGGTGAAGAATAATACCACCTACATTTACTTAATCTGCTGGCAACTTTAAGAAGTGAATAAATGTGAAATTATTTCTACAAGAAAAATTTTTTAGTAATTTTGAACTGTTTTCCTATCCAGTGTACCAACTTCCGACCCTAAGAAGAGAATCCGGCTCTACCGAAAACTAAATCCAACCTGAACCAGTAATTATTATATTTTTGGACACAATTCCTTCTTCAAAATGTTACTACAACATCGGGCATGAAGAGAATTACTTCTTCAATGTCTAAAATTGAAATATAAAATTATGGCATATTTACCTAAAATGTCCGTCTTCTCAACTTAAAGGTTATTAATTACACTGAGCAACCAAAAATAAACTTTTTTTTTTGTCTCAGAAAGAAAAATATGTGATTCTGATAGAATTTTTTCTCCTGATTTCAAATATGATATCGGTTTTTCTCCAACACGTAAGGTTTCCGAGAGACAGGAATTTATAATAATTTAAAACACTTTAATATTTTCTACATTCGTAACTACACAATATTCGAACATTCGGACTCACCTAGAAAGTAAGAAATGACGATTTTCTGCTATATTTCGCCTGTGGAGCATCCCTCTTGATGATCCAACAATAATCGGCCAGCATATTAGGATTCAATTTGACTTGATATCTCTTTTCCATAGCTGAAATCTCCTGAGTTAGCTCATTTGGTTTTATTTTACAATGGACAAATTGACGAAAAAAGTTTATTAAAATATAATTATTTAAATTCATTAATTGAAATTGAAATAAAAAAAACTGTGGGTGATGGAGAAATTCCGAATACATATTTGAAAACACGATAAAAAAACTGCATCAAGTACAACTGCTGGTACTCATGAGACAAAAATCATGTTGACCAGTGTTATATGTAGCGCTTTCGGGACTAGTTCCATCACCAGCAGAAGTAATAGGATATGGATTCTTATCTGTCTACCCCTGATTCAATACTGGTGTTCCACTGAAGATCTGGTAGAGGGGGCTACACGTACTGGGCGTGTTTTCATTTATCAGATGGTCGTTGTTGTTAACAGCCAGAACCCATATCCTGTTAATTCAGCTGATGATGGAACTAGTCCCGAAAGCGCTACAGATAATAATCTTTAAGTTGAGGAGACGGACCTTTTAGGTAAATATTTCATAATTTTATATTTTAATTTTGAATAATACCTCAACGGAACTCTATCATGAATTCTATAAATGTTGAAGATGTCTAAAGAAAATATTAAGAAAAATGGTAAGAAACAATATCAAATATAGAATTATGGGAAAAAAACTGACCAGAAAGGAATGAAAATAGAAATAAAAAGAGAAAAATGGAATTGGATAGCATATACATTAAGAAAATACCATGATTCGATTAATGCTATGACCTGTTCAGAATATTAAAAAGGAGGAGCTTTCTTTAATATAATAAACTAAATTGATAAATATCGGGCGAAACACGACTGTGATTGGTTGTAAAGCAAGACACATTGAAACGTGATTGGCCATTGACTCCCATTTGGGGCAGGAGTTAAATAGTCATAAAAAATCCCAATTTTACGGTCACCTATAACTTTGAAATCCGAATTCGAAGCAGCCTCATATAATATACACAGTGCCGTTTGGACGGTCACCCATACACATTTAAAATACACATACACTGCTCAAAACAATTAGAGGAACACTATGAAATATGCAAATATTTTTTCATTGGATAAAGGTAAGTAAAGTGATCCCACAACAGGCCCGGAGGCCATTGGGGTAGTAGGAGGTTAGGGCTCCCACTTTATCTAGACAATCGGCACTATATGTCAGCCGGGTTGTCAGCCCTGCGTGACGGTCGCCTTTACCCCCAAGAACAAGCGTCTGGTACTGATTTCCGTTAGAGGCTGATACAAACATGAAATTAATAAAGTACATTATTTGTGGTTATTTATTTATTTATTGCTCATGTCAGTAAAAACAAATGAATAACGCTGACAATTAACTTTTCAAATAATTCCGCCATGTAAGCAATTGAATCCTGTGCTTATTTTTCGAAGTTAAACACTCGTTATATAGAGTTAGTATCGTGTATGGCCTCCACGACATTCGATGACACTTTGGCACCTTCGTGGCATGCTCCCAATAATATTCTGGATTTCCTCTTGCGGGATATTCTCCCATTCCTCCTTCGGAGCATCTCCAAGTTGCTGCAGAATTTGTGGAGCTTGATGTCGGTTCCTGACCTTCCTGTCTAGAAGACACAAGTGTTCAATAGGGTTGAGGTCTGGGCTGACCGCTGGCCACTCCATTACCTCAATTTCATTCCTCCTCAGGAAATCCCTGGTGACAGCCGCAGAATGTGCCCTGGCATTATCCTGCATAAACAGAAATCCAGAGCCTACTCCAATGGCAGCAGGTACTACATGCTCTTCCAGAACGTAATCGATATACCGGACAGCATTCAGTCGCTGGGGAACAAGTACAACGTCCGTACGATTGTTGTACATAACTCCGGCCCACACCATTATGGAACCTCCTCCGAATCTATCAGTTTCCTGTACAGCCTCTGCAGAAAATCTTTCTCCTGGCCGTCCCCACACCCTCAATCGACCATCACAACGTGTAAGACGATACCTGGATTCGTCCGAGAAGAGCACAGACTCCCATTGGTTCAGGTTCCAATCACCATGGTTTTCAGTATACGTACGTCTTGCTGCCTTATGCCCATTTGTTAAGCGTGGTTTTTTAACGGGCCTTTTTGGACGAATATTCTCTTTCCTTAATCTGTTCCTTATGGTTTGGTCTGAAATCCGGATTCCGGAAGCCATATGAAGGTCATTCTGCAGGTATTTTGCAGTTTTTGTACGCTGTCGAAGAGCAGAAAGAACAACGTATCTGTCATCCCGGGGGCTTGCTTTAAATTTACGGCCCTGGCCACGTCTTCTACAATACTGACCTGTCTCTCTGTGCCTGTTGCGTAACCTGGACACCACGGAAGGAGAAACCCCAAGCTCTCTAGCCACTTGTCGCAGAGATTGACCTTGTCGTAAAAGATGTAGAGCATGATACACTTCAAACTCATTTAAATGCCTCATTTTGTCAGAGACTTCAATAAACAAGGCAATAATCAACATTCGTCACTATAGCAACATCAGGAAGCTTACCAATAAGAAGTGGCCAGTGCCTTCCAAAATAAAAAAATTCTCTATATTTGTTATTTGAGGTAATTTCTCTGTATTTAGGCCATGGATCTTTAAAATTTGTAACCAATGATAAAATTAATAATTCAATTTACATATTGTCCAACATTCAGCATCACAGCTTTAAAAAACAATTACTTATTCAATTTATTACAAGTGTTCCTCTAATTGTTTTGAGCGGTGTATATTGCGGCCCTCAGAATTTAATGTTTATTTATTATTATTTATTTACTTCCTGTAATTCCTAAATGGAATATAAAACATCTTGTTTTCTTTCTTTCTTTTTTTTTTGGCTTTCTTATGTAAAAAAAATATATATATATCTCATTTTCTATAACGTAATTTTAAAAATTGCTACAGACAGATCAAAGTAAAAAAAAAAAACACACACACACACATGCACAGGTCTCTCTTGCCTGACATATTGTGAATGTAGCCTATAGTTCCGGCACAAGTTGGTATGTTTCACCGTAGTCTAGACTTGTTTTTTAAAACTTCCAAATAAGATCTCGTGTCAGAACAGATCTTGACGTGTTCTTATCTTAGTCGAGGGTGGTCCAGCTTTCTTTTGTCCTGCCGCTGGATACAAGAGTGCCAGGGCACGTCATTCTGTTTTTTATTCCATTTTCTTTTCCTGAACACAAAAGTTGGTCACGCAGGAATTGCGTGAACAAGAGAACTTTTCAGGAAGCATAATTTATTATATTTTGCTGGTTTACAGAATACAGTTATGAAAAAGTAAATAAAAAATTATTTTTTGTGGGTTTTTCAACATTTTCACCAGTCGCTCCCCTTAAAGAAATTCCTGAATTCAAATACCTAGGAACAATAATTACAAACAGGAATGAGATGCAGAAATAAAATAAACATAGGCTTAATTTTGGAAATGCGTGCTATTATGTATTACAGGGGCTCTTGTCCCAATTTCTCTAAAAAACCATTAAACTGGATATATATATATATATAACTGTCATTCTTCCAGCTATGTTACATGGATCCGAAACTTGGACTCTTACTTTAAGCGATGGAGAAAATATTATATGTATTTGAGAAAATGTTTGGACCAAAGAGAGATGGACAGGTGAATGGAGAAGACTACATAATAGTGAGCTACATTATTTTATGTGAAACCAGATATAATGAGACGAGAGTTGAGTCTCATATTCTGCGATGGGTAGAACCGGTGACACCAATGTGAAAAGGAAGACGTGCATTGAAAGTCCACATAGGGAAAACTCGAGGAAAGCGCCCAGTAGGTAGTCCAAGACAGAGGTGTGAGAATAACATTAACTATGATTTGAAGGAGTCTATTATACAGGGGATGATTGGAAAATATTAGTTCAGAATAGGGATGTATGCAGAGCTTATGTCGGCGCGGCCTTGAACCTGTGGCTCGACAGTACCAGTGAGTTAGTTATGTATATATTAAAACTCGTTATCGGTTAAGATATCTATTATTATTATTATTATTATTATTATTATTATTATTATTATTATTATTATTATTATTATTATTATTATTATTATCATTAAATTGGTATGGGCACGTACGACGAATGCAAGAAGAAAGATTATCCAGGAACACATTGGAATGTGTCCACTTGGAAGAAGAAGGAAATGAAGACCTCGAAACTCGTGGATGTTAGAACTAAGAACTGGAATGAGAACAAGAGAGCTGGAGGACATGGAGTGGATGAATAGATACGAGTGGAAAAGGAAAATAAAACTTTAGACACAGAAATATGTGTTAATGTTGATAATAAGTATATACATTTATTATTATTGTTATTATTATTATTATTATTATTATTATTATTATTATTATCTTCTTCTTCCTTCCAAGTATTAGGCCAAGGCCTCTTACGATCCTATAGAAAATTTTCCCTCCAGCGTTTCATAGGACGGCCCAGTGCTCTTCGTCCTTATTATTATTATTATTATTATTATTATTATTATTATTATTATTATTATTATTATTATCTTCTTCTTCCTTCCAAGTATTAGGCCAATGCCTCTTACGATCCTATAGAAAATTTTCCCTCCAGCGTTTCATAGGACGGCCCAGTGATCTTCGTCATTATTATTATTATTATTATTATTATTATTATTATTATTATTATTATTATTATTATTATTATTATCTTCTTCTTCCTTCCAAGTATTAGGCCAATGCCTCTTACGATCCTATAGAAAATTTTCCCTCCAGCGTTTCATAGGACGGCCCAGTGATCTTCGTCATTATTATTATTATTATTATTATTATTATTATTATTATTATTATTATTATTATTATTATTATTATTATTATTATTATTATTATTATTATTATCTTCTTCTTCCTTCCAAGTATTAGGCCAATGCCTCTTACGATCCTATAGAAAATTTTCCCTCCAGCGTTTCATAGGACGGCCCAGTGATCTTCGTCATTATTATTATTATTATTATTATTATTATTATTATTATTATTATTATTATTATTATTATTATTATTATTATTATTATTTTAAGATATAATTTAAAATAAAATATCTACCAAATTCTGTTTTGGAATGGAAACTTGAGGGAAGACCAAGCAGAGGAAGACCTAAAACCTCCTGGAGTTAGGGAATATGTTTTTATATGAAGGAGAAACATCTACAACTAGGAGATTGGATGGACCGACAAAATTGGCTATTAGGAATCAGACGATGTCAAAGACATTAATCAACCGATAATCTATCTATCTATCTATCTATCTATTATTATTTTTATTATTATTATTTTATTATTATTTTATTATTTATTATTATTATTATTATTATTATTATTATTTTATATTTTATTATTATTATTTTTATTTTTATTATTTTTATTATTATTATTTTTATTATTATTATTATTATTATTATTATTATTATTATTATTATTATTATTTTTATTATTATTATTATTATTATTTTTATTATTATTATTATTATTATTATTATATAAATGGCGTTTAGATTAGTTTGGAATACGAATAAATGCATAAAACTGCAAACATTGTGCCACTATAAGGGTATGAATTGTTTGCCGTACATCGAATAATCGTTATAATGGTTTATATCTGTGCAACGTAAAATGATGAAAGTGGAAATGACCCAGGTGTGTTATGTTTGTGGGCAAATTAATGTCATTAATAACAGCGGACAAAATACAGTGATTATCGCTTGTAACAACTTCATCGATGCAGTATCAGCATAAATCAACTATAATTCTGCTCACGTTTTCGCTTCTCTGAAAACATTTAAAAAAAATGATTTTATGTCCTCATATTTCCCTTGTTCGAGAGCCCACATTGTTTATAAAGTTTTGCTAGACAGTGTAATTTGTACTGTATCAATTTTAAAGCATATATAGGATGTTGATATTTTTTTTTGTTAGGAATATTCCACACTAGAGTGGTTCTTCTTTTCAACCCAAAGTGATTTGTCGCCAGATATTCCTGTCTAAAGCATATTCTTTCCTCAAATCTCTAGCTTCCATACTTCTCCTCACTCCAACTATCCAACGTTCTCCAGATCTGCCTTTTCCACTTCTTCTATTTAGCTTTCCAACCAAGGATCTTCTTTGGTATTCTATCTTCTTCCATTCATATGAGTTGTCCATGCCATTTCAAACGTTTTTCGTACATTTTTATAATATATTTTTTTAGCTTGCATAATTACAGGGAAGATCAGCTGGAAAATCTAGAATGGATAGAATACGAAGTTAATAACAATCATAGACATTATAGAAAAGAAAAAAATTACAGTGGTATGGCCATGTCAAAAGAATTCCAGAACAAAGATTGCCTAAAATTGTTATGGAATGGATCCCAATGGAAAGGAGGAAGAGAGGAAGACCGAAGAAAACTCGGATAGAAGGGGTACAAGCAGCTATGAATATCAGAGGAATGGAGGAAGATCAATGGATGGACAGAGAGGAATAGCGTTTGGTTTCCGGAAGACGGCGGCAGCTAACATGATACCGGATGATGATGATTAATTATAGGGAAGTCTGGTTTTTAACTAGTTTGCTATCTAGTAAGAGGAGAAGGGAATCGAACTAGCTCAACGCAGGAACCTCAACGGCTTTAGAAGCGGAAGAAGAATATTGTTCTCAACGGTAAAAAAAGGCGGAAGAAGAGAGACAAGAGACTCCAAACCTTTGGTTAGCAACCCGTCTAGGAGAAGGAAACTCCGAAATAAATCCCCGATCCACTAGGGAATGTGGTTGTGTATCTGGGCTGGTAACCTGACCAAACTCATCTCTCTCACAGTGTTCAGTCGGACGGATTTAATGGACGACGGCAAAAGCAGAAAAGGCATAAAGAATTAGGGATTTGCGATAGAATAAATATTATTATAGGAACGATAAAGGTCTAGGAAGTAAAGAATTAAAATTAGAAAGACTATTTAACTCATGCCCCAAATGGGAGTCAACGACCAATCACGTTTCAATGATTTCTGTTTTACAACCAATCAGAGTCGTGTTTCACCAAATATTTATCAGTGTTATAATTACCATATTAAAGAAAGCTCCTCCTTACAATATTGCGTACCTTTGGCAATAAATAGTATGATCTGGTTGCAGTGATAAACAAATGAAGCAGTAGAAGTGTACCTATCGTTTCTCATTTGTTTTCAAACATCGCCGTTTACATTAAATATATAAATATTTTAAAATAACTATAGTTAAATAATGATTTGTGAGTAAACAGCTTAATTTTATTCGTTAAATAGTCCTAACAAATGCCACTCTTGATTTCCAAATTCTCTAGATTAATTCACTCCTCACTTCGTGAGTCGTGAATTTATCGATAATTTGGAAATCACTCGTGGCATTACTTATGATAACTTTATGAATGAAACAAGGTTACCAAAAGCAGCATTTAACTTCAAGCCAAGAGGTTCAAGGAATGTAGGAAGGTGAGTGAAAAGATGGACAGAACAACTTTGATGCGGAACAGGGAATTTGCCTAGCCCGTGAAGTGAAGAAGAATAAGATAATTATTTCCCTTATTTTGCTGTTTCTTACTTTATCCCGTCTTAAATTTTTTATCGATGCTTCCAAAAACCCATTTCTATTGCTAACAGCTGCTTGTTTTCTACTTACAGTCCAGGTTTCGCACCCATATAAAAATATGCTTTGTTACAGGGCTTGTTTATAAATTATTATATTTTATTTCTAATTATAACTTCTATTGCATTTTTAGAGCTATTTCTAAGATTTCGTATCAGGTGAATTCCTATCCCTAATGCTCCGATTTTGTGATTAATGAACTCTACCTTACTTACTTACTAACTCACTGGCACTATCGAACCCGTAGGTTCATGGCCACGCGGACATAAGTTCTCCATACATCCGTATCCTGAGCTAATGCCTTCCAAACATTCCCTGTATAATCTACTTCCCTCAAATCATGGTTAATGTTATTCTCCCACCTCATTCTTGGTGTACCAACTGGCTTTCCTACATGAAGCTTCCATGCACGGCTTTCATTCCCCATTCGCGCAACATGTCCTGCCCATCGCAGTCTACGAGACTTAACTGTTCTTATTATATCTGGCTTCCTATAAAGTCCATGTAGTTCATTGTTATGTAGTCTTCTCCATTCACATGTCTGTTCATCTCTCTTTGGTCCAAACATTTTCCTAAGTACTTTATTCTCAAATACTCGTAATCTCCTTTCCTCCCTTAAAGTAAGAGTCCATGTTTCGCACCCATATAATATAACTGGTAGAATAATAGTTTTATACATTTTCACTTTAACGTTTTTTGAAAGGAGTTGGGACATCAAGAGTCTCTGCAATGCATAATAGCATGCATTTCCAGAACTGAGCCTATGTTTAATTTCTTTGTGCATCTCATTCCTATTTGTGATTATTGTTCCTCGGTATTTGAATTCACGTCCCACGCCGTAGCCGAGTGGTTAAGGTAGGATGCCTTGGCGCAGAGCTACGGGACTTGCGCTGGTTCGAGTCTCCATATTTCGGCCAGTATGGGACCGGTGCCCACCCAGCATCGTGAGGCATTTGGGTAGCTACAATAAGTAGCGGCTCCAGGTTGAGGAAACCAGCTATAACGGCTGGGGGGCTCGACATGCTGACCACATGTCACCACTACACTGGCTGATGATCATCTACCTCTGTGATTGACACATGTGGATGTGAGGGACCAGCAGCCGGCTGGTAGGCTAAGGGCCTTCTAGGTCTGTCGCGCCAGGAGTATATATATTTGAATTCAGCCACTTCCTCACAATTTCCCTCATTTGTCATTAGCTGTCCATTTCCATTATATAATGTAATGAACTCTACCTTCTCTTCTTCTTCTTAAACTTAATTTGAAGGATTTTCATCCTGTTTATTTCCAAAATCACTCCTCCGAGGAAGACGTATTGGATGTGCATCCACTGTCTATCCATCTCTTGGCTGGTCTTCCTCTCGTTCTTCTCCCGTCCATTGGTCTATCTTCTTTAGCTCTTTTTGCAAGCTGGTTTTCTTCCATTCTTTCTATATGACCCTTCCAATATTTTCGTCTATCTATAATACATTTGGTTATGTCTTGAACTCTACCTTACTTTTTTTTTTATTTATTGTTATCTGTCAAGTTTGTTTCGAAGAAACAAAAATAGCTGAAATAAGTTATATAATTTCTTTTCATCATCATCATCAACAAGGATTAGGCCCAATGGCCTGTTCCGATCTCATTATAGGTCAAATTGGTCCTTCCATCTCTTCAATGGTCTTCCCAACGTTCTTCTCCCTTTTGGTTTATAATTTCTTTTCAAAAATATTTTCATGAGAATGAGCCCTGTAGCTTCATTCCTTCGAAATTCAAGACTTCTTTAATTTAGTTATTTTCAACTGATCGTAGAAAAAAGTCTTCGCTACTCATATACTGTGTAGCTGTCTTAACTTTTAATACAGAAATGTCCATTCCTACGCGCTTATGCGTAATCCTCGAGAATTGCGGTTTTTAATAATCGTTAAATCTGATTATTATGTATATTTAAAAGGGGAATGTAATTTGAAAATATAAAATTACTTTTCAGATTTAAACAGGATTACTAACTTTGCGTTAATCAGGTTGTAATCTCCTACGTATTAAATGTTTCGAATTCATGTTTAATAGTACAATATAAGCCTATGTTAATGAATTTGGTAGCAAGTTTTTATGCGATTTAACGATACTTCTATATTGAACACAACACTGTAATGTATATTTCTATTATTATTAAATATTGTGTGGCGCAAATATGATAAGCTCTGAGCTTTTCATACTAAAAAAAGATATAAAGGCTCTTACATTACAATAATATGTGTCCACCGCTGTGGTCTCGAGGTAGCGTGTTGCCTTGTCACGCATGGGCCCGGGTTCGATCTCCGGTCGGGACAGTTTTTCTCGGTGTGGTTTTTATCGGGTTTTTTCTCACCTGTAAGGCAAATGTCAGAAAAACTTTAAGGCCCAAACGGTCCCAGAAATCATATGGCCATCAAAATTATCATCATTCGTATTCATCTTAGATTAAGCTTAGGATTAGGGACATTCCGGGCGCACCACTATCATCATCATCACCCATCATATAATCGAGGCAACGTAACCCCGCCTTCCAGGCGCCCCAACCTCAGAAGTGGGTTACAAGTACGCCATGCCAGGAGAGAACACCACGAATATCGAAAGACAAGCTGGGGCATTTGCAAAAAAAAAAACATTATAATAGTATTATAATAGTATTTTAAAATGCGCAAAATTTGTATAGATTAAAAAATACTAGAAAGAGTAAATTAATTTATCTACCTTGGATACACATTAACATATTTGGATAAAGTAGACATAGCAAATAAAATTATTAATTTTAATAAAACCATGGGAATAATAAATTCAGTAATGAAACCTTAGCTAGTCCAGAGAGATAACAGAGTACGGTTATATAAAACCTTAGCAAGACCTGCACTTTGCTACAGCAGTGTGGCATGGGCTTTGAGGAAAGAAGAGAGCAGGATAACTTCTAGTGAAATGAGATTCATGAAGTGTACAAGAGGATATACCAAATTGGATCACAAACACAATGATGATATCTTGAAGGAACTACGTTTAGAACCGGTCGTTGAGTACATATATAG
This sequence comes from Diploptera punctata, assembly GCA_030220185.1. NCBI lineage: Eukaryota > Metazoa > Arthropoda > Insecta > Blattodea > Blaberidae > Diploptera > Diploptera punctata. The sequence continues at coordinate 747,431 of JASPKZ010003047.1, read as the reverse complement.
ATACAAGAACAACTGGATGAATCATTTGCGACGAATGAGTTCAGATAGAGTTCCCAAGGCCATGCTTCATTATTGTCCAACAGGGAAGAGATCTCTGGGCTGTCCAAGGAAACGCTAGATACAAAATGCATCAGTGAGATCTATAGGCCTAAGACTTGGTTGGATGAAGAAGAAGAAGAAGATATTACAATGCGAGGTTGGGAAGTGGTTTTTACAGAAGCGAGGAAATATTAAAAACCGAGCGATAGCAAACGTGCGTTGTACAAAATTTTTTGCAGGATGGTTTTTCAAAATAGTTGATAGTTCCCTTGTTAGTTTGAAAAATAAGTTAAGAAAGAAATAATATTATTAATTGGGCATCCAAACAAAAGTCAATAACAATAATAATATTAATAAACATACGTACATTCATCCACTCACTCCAGTCCCACCAAGGGCTAGGGTACACGGTCCTGGTGGCCCTACCCTTGACTCCGCCGAAACCAAAATAGATGATGACCCTGATGTTCATGTGCACCGCTTATTTGAGGACTTCACTACCAAGGGGAAGATGCGCAGTAACACGCGGCGCAAAGAGAAAAAGGGGGGGATACGTAGGAGAGAGGACAAGGAAGATAGGAATTTGGCACTGTTCAATAAGATCACTGAAGAATGAAGACACGATGACGTAATAGTTGCGCAGTATTACGTAGTTTTACGTACCGAAAACGTGATTTCGGTACAAGTTCAGTTGTCTTGTGCCATAGCTTCTTTTGCAGAATGCGGTCCAGTTAATAATTACGGAATATGAGGTAATTCGCATGAGAATATCAACTGAATCTGTAATCAACATTTGTGGATGTTAACATTTAAAAGAGTTTGGTGCAGGTGTTTGAAATGCAAGTGTTGTGGGCGAAGTTGGTTTTAAATTGTTAATTCGAAGGACTTGTATCCCTTTCAGAATAAGTAGAATTAATTACAATATGTGACAGTGAATTGAAATGCAAGTGTTTAGGCGGTAGAGCCTCGTCCTTCTTCCCACATGTTCTGCACCGTTACCAGACCACACCGAGACAAGTGTAACAGCCTTCAATTAGTAGTCTTGCCAACTTTCACAAGTTAATGCAGTAATTACTGAAGGATATGGATTGAAGATATCTACAGAAAAAACAAAAATTATGGCATTTCAAGGTGTGGATCCTGTCAGAAGTAAAATTGTACTGGACAATAACATTTTGGAGCAGGTGAATAATTTTACATATCTAGGATGTAATATCTTATATGAAGAAGAAAAGGATGTAAATGCAAAAATATCAAAATTTTTAAAAATTTTAGGGTTAATAAATTCTATCTTCAGCCACAGTTACTCAAAAAGCATTCAAGGTTAAAAATGTATAAAATACTGCCTCTTCCAACTCTTTCGTATGGTAGCGAAGTATGGACGTTGAAACAGAAGGATATACAGAGACTTAGATCTGCTGAAATGAGATACCTTCGGAGGACTGCAGGATACACACTACTAGATCACAAAAAAAATGAAGACATCTTAGAAGAATTACACATGGAACCTTTAGAAAACATTTGTTTTCAAACAATGCCGTTTACATGAAATACATAAATATTTTAAAATAACTATATTTAAACAATGATTTGTGAGTAAACAGCTTAATTTTATTCGTTAAATAGTGTAAACAAATGCCACTCTTGATTTCCAAATTCGCTAGATAAATTGGAAATCACTCGTGGCATTACTTATGACTATTTAACTCATGCCACAAATGCTAGTCAATGACCAATCACGTTTCAATGAATCTTGTTTTACAACCAATGACAGTCGTGTTTGACCTCGCTCTTTATCGATTTCTCTTTATCAGCTCCTGCTTTTGTGATAAAGAAAGCTCCTCCTTTTTAATGTTCTGAACAGGTCAAAGCATTATTTTTCTCCAACAAATACATTGAATATAGCAAATAATGAAAATATTCCTTGATTTTATTGAGTTGTTTACTAAAAAAAATAAATGAATAACCCGTAATGTTGATTATGATATATAGTTTGATGTGTTTCATTATTTCTCCACTTGGGTGCACTCTTACAATATTGCGATCTCATTTGGCAATAAATAATATGATCAAGCAGCAGTGAATGAACATAACCTCACATTTCTGATTTGTTTTCAAACATCGCCGTTTGCATTAAATATATAAATATTTTAAAATAACTGTATTTAAACAATGATTTGTGAGTAAAGAGCTTAATTTTATTCGTTAAATAGTCCTAACAAATGCCACTCTTGATTTCCAAATTCCCTAGATAAATTCACACGACTCACGAATCACTCGTGGCATTAATGTTTTTAGTGTATAATGCTATTGTGTTATTATTTAATGGTAATATTTTTATTGTGTTTTCTTTATGTAATTGTAATGTTATTGCTGTTTTTGTTTATTTTTCTTTACACTAGTACCAATTATTATTTTATTGAAACGGACTGTCAAAAGCACGTACGGCTTACTGCCCGTGCGACCCATATTTGTAAATAATATTGTAAATATCTTACTTTTTGTCTAATAAAGTCCTACTTCTACTACTACTACTTATGATAAATATGTCGACTGTTTAGAATGTAGTATTTGTTTATAATAAAGTTTATATGTGTACAGGTAAAAAGAATTTCAATTTTATATTCCTGTTTCCTGCATGAAACTTATATCTGTTTCTTGTAAGAAAGGAAATGGCATCGTCATATTGACGTGTTTTGAACTTTGATCTACATAAGTTTTATCTTTGTTTCCAAGAATTCTTCTCGTTCCAAGTTTTACGTTTTTTAACGACGTTTTATCCACTTGATGTCTGAATTGCGTCACTCGGGCGACATTACCATCTCTGGAAATATCTGGAATTCCCTCTTGAATTTTCTACTTAAAAATATTATTGGCTTTTGAGTTGCATTTCTAGGGCGATATTGACATCTCTTAGCTAATTCTATTTACTTTTGCAGTTAAGTGGGGAATTCATTATATGGCTAGATTGCTTCAGCATTTTTTTTATTGTTTGAACTGAATAATGCTATCTCCAGCTGATACTAGCAATTCCAGAAGGAATCAAGCTATTGAGTTATTCTTCTTCTTCTTCGGCTTTCCCCCACTTATAGGTTTGCCGCCTTCAGTTTCCATTTATTTCTATCATTCCAATCTCCCTCTTCCAAATTCCTATCATCCATTATAGTTCTGACGTAGGTTTTCCATTTCCATCTTGGTCTGCCACGTTTATTTCTTCCAGGGGGTAACCATTGGTATATTTTTTTGGCCATCTTTCATTTTCCATTCTTATTCTAATAAAACTATTTAAAAACCCAATACATAACTAACTCACTGGCACTATCGAACCCGTAAGTTCATGGCTGCGCGGACATAAACTCTCCATACATCCCTATCCTCAGCTAATGCTTTTCCAATCATTCCCTGTATAATCTACCTTCCTCAAATCATGGTTAATGTTATTCTCTCACCTCATTCTTGGTCTATCAACTGGGCGTTTTCCGTCTGGTTTTCCTACAAGAAGCTTCCGTGCACATCTTTCATTCTCCATTCGTGTCACATGACCTTCCCATCGCAGTCTACGAGACTTAGCTCTTCTTATTATATCTGGCTTCCTATAAAAACCATTATTTGGAACGTTTTAAAATAGGTACAGATACCTGTATTTGCAAAAACTCCAACCAGACTATCTCACATCTGTTATTTGAGTGTCCCGCATTTGATTCCAAAAGACATGAATTTATTTAAAAAATTGGGTTATTGCCGTAATAGATTTCAACTGCCTTTGTCATATATTTGATGTAAGAAGTGTTGCTGTAGAAAGCTGTGTGCGACTTTATCAATCATATTTTTAAGAGGCTTTGAGTTAGTTTTTTCTTGGGTTTGTTAAATAATTTGTTCATATTACGTTATTATGTAACGCTAGAAATTAACAAAAATCTAAATTACTGTAAATAATGAATTATATTGTAACTAAAACCCTAACATACCGGATGGTGAAATAGGGTTCGCATTATTGGAGATTCAGTAGTATATATATATATATATATATATATATATATATATATATATATATAAACCATGTAGTTCACTGTTATGTAGTCTTGTTCATTCCCCTGTCTGTTCATCTCTCTTTGGTCCAAAAATTGTGCTAAGAACTTTATTCTCAAATACTCGTAATCTCCTTTCCTCCCTTAAAGTAAGAGTGCATGTTTCACATCCATATAATATAACTGGTAGAATAATAGTGTTATATATTTTCAATTTAATTTTTTTTATATAAATACATATCTTCACCAATCCTATCTAGTAGACACCAAAAATGACAATATTTATGAACATCAATATGTTCAATATTCTTGCAGATGGTATAAAGAATCTTCCTGTTTCAACATTTAAAATTGAAGAAGTATTTAAGTCAGATCTTCATTATGCCCCTCGTTGTGGCGACAATTTTGAAGAAGTAATTCTATTCCCATGTTGTTGCGATGTTTTGAAGCAGCTGACTTGCTTCATGCCCGATGTTGTGTTAACATTTTGAAGGATTAGTGTCCTAAAAAGAATTACTGGTTCAGGTTGGGTTTAATTTTCGGTACAGCTGGAATCTCTTCTCAAGGTCGAAGTTGGTACACAAGATAGGAAAACACTTTAAAAATCACTAATAACTGATTCTTGTAGAAATAGTTGTAAATTTATTTACTATTTAATTTCCCCGCCGATCAAGTAAATATAGCTGGTATTATTCTTCACCGTCAATTAAAATTAAATTATTTTCTTTTCTTGGATCCACTATTTTTCTGGTATTAAATATCACATTTTATCAGGAGAGCAGTTATTGCTTCTATCCTTGATGAAAGTTATATGCTGACTCACTAGAGTAATTCTGTTATAATTTTAAAGAACATTATTACATCACATGATGTTATATTTTAAATTCTATTGGTTAATATAATGTTTTAAATTTGATTTGTTAAATCAAAAAGTTAATTGTTTTAACATCCAATCAGAGTTTAGTATACTTTTATTCAAAAATATTAAGTTAAGCAGGTGTTCTTATTACAGTTATAACAGAAAGCTTCATAATTCTGACAACAATGACCTAAAACAATTTTAAAAGCATTATTTAGAAAGACTGTTATATAATACAATTTCTTTAATTGTTATTGAGACATTTTTATTCAACAATGAACAACAATTAATTATTTAGATGTTTTTCTTTATTAAGTTATATTTAAATATTAAAAGAATTTAAAAATATAAAATTATTAACTTAAACTTTCATATTTAATATGATATTAAAGTCCTGCTATAAAATAAATCAGTATTGACTTAGAACACTCTTTCCAGGTCCGTGAACATTTTTGTATTGACTGGTTGAGACCCCACAGTAATTAATTAACAGACAAATTAAAATTGTTATAGGCTACATTGTACTATGTTCCTGACAATAAAAATATATTATTATTATTATTATTATGATTATTATTATCATCATCATAATCATCATCCAAGATTTTGTTGTAAAGTTGTCCTAATTATTATAATTTGATAAGTTTACTGTATTGTGAGCCAACTTTTGTTTATTGGATTGTTTATTATATTGTTACAAATATTTAAGATTTCATTCGAGTAAAATGTATTTATTTCTATTTCAGGTCAGTGGTGTGCCTTCGTACTTGATGTCATTACTTAAGATGTGGGAGATCTGTAAGTTTTAATTTTATTTCAATAATTTTAATGATTTTTACATTTTATTGTAAAATTATAGTTAGGTGGTATGAATTTTGCAATAAAAAATGTGTATATGCTTTAATGCCATGCACCCTACTCTTTATGCTTCTTGTTCCGCTCTGGAAGTTTGGATGGAGTTAATTTGGTCTATTTACCTACCACTTTGGCAGACTATTTTTCATATATAATATATTATTGTATTGTGTAATGAAAGGATTATTGGATGAGTGTATGTTTGTGCTGTGTAGAGCCTGTTGTATGGGAGATAAAGAAAAGTTGAAACCCGATGCGAGTATGATCTATGTTTTATTGTTTCATCTTGTCATTCGTTGCAATGATGTTGATTGAATAACACGTGTATCTGCTGCTTTGTTCCCAATTTATAATGTCGAGTAAAGGGGAAAAAGTAGTGTTACTGCTTAAGATAAAAATTGAAATGCTTGAGCGTTCGGAAGGGGACGCTAAACGAGGAGTCCCCTCAGGTTTCTTGACAGCACTACACTTGCGGGCCCCATATTGAAAATTTTACATGCTACACGGTATAAAGTTGACAATGGAAATAAAAAATTGTAATTATAATTATAGTAATAATCCATCCATAATAATTCTGCCCGAGGGCAGGTTTTTCACTGCAATCATAGCATTTTCATGCTATGCTTTGTAGCTTTACTGGGGGATTATAGGAGTAGTAGCTTCCCGTTGCTTTCCACACCGTGAAGAAGAAGAAGAAGAAGAAGGACTTTCTGACTTTATCCAGTAGCAATTTCAGATTCAATGCTTTATCCTGAACAAGTTGAATCAGTTTTTTCCCCTCTCCTGTAAAATTTGATCAGCTGTAGATGATCCTTTAGGAAATGACTCATTCAATTGTAGAATCGCATTCTGTTGAGATAACACTGGCCAACAAAATTTGAACTTTTTTATGTTACAAGGGAGAAAATGTGTGTTTCTAACTTACTTTTTTGTGCTGATTTCAAATCTTTTTACGGAGCTTTTCCATCACCCAGGATTTTCGAGTAATCACATGAAAAACATTTTTCGTGTCTATACATTACAGTTTATTATATCTTAGCTGAAATTATATTTGCTTACCCAAATTGTATGTGAATTGGATTTTCGGCTGCACTTCGCTTTAGGAATATCCCTCTTCAGTGTCCAGCAGTAGTCTGCTAACATATTTGGACACCATTTACCCTGATAGCGCCTTTCCATTTCCGCGATGTCCTGGTGGAATAATCCTTCTAATACTCATGTTATATACCAAAAATGCTAATAAATAGGAAAATAATTATTCTCCGATTCCGATTGAGGGTCTTTCCACTTTTCAGCGGTTGCCCTTTTACCAGCCGGCTGCTGACCCTTCACATCCACATGTGTCAATCACAGAGGTAGATGATCAACAGCCAGTGTAGGGGTGACATGTGGTTAGCATGTCGAGTCCCCCAGCCGTTATAGCTGGTTTTCTCAACCTGGAGCCGCTACTTATTGTAGCTACCCAATTGCCTCACGATGCTGGGTGGGCACCGGTCCCATACTGGCCGAAATACCATGAGAAAATTTCTTCCCCCATGGAGACTCGAACCAGCGCAAGTCCCGTAGCTCTGCGCCAAGGCTTCCTACCTTAAACGCTCGGCTACGGCGCGGGACAAATATAATTATTCTCCGATTGAGGGTCTTTCCACTTTTCAGCGGTTGCCCTTTTACCAGCCGGCTGCTGGCCCTTCACATCCACATGTGTCAATCACAGAGGTAGATGATCAACAGCCAGTGTAGGGGTGACATGTGGTTAGCATGTCGAGTCCCCCAGCCGTTATAGCTGGTTTCTCAACCTGGAGCCGCTACTTATTGTAGCTACCCAATTGCCTCACGATGCTGGGTGGGCTCCGGTCCCATACTGGCCGAAATACCATGAGAAAATTTATTCCCCCATGGAGACTCGAACCAGCGCAAGTCCCGTAGATCTGCGCCAAGGCTTCCTACCTTAACCGCTCGGCTACGGCGCGGGACAAATATAATTATTCTCCGATTGAGGGTCTTTCCACTTTTCAGCGGTTGCCCTTTTACCAGCCGGCTGCTGGCCCTTCACATCCACATGTGTCAATCACAGAGGTAGATGATCAACAGCCAGTGTAGGGGTGACATGTGGTTAGCATGTCGAGTCCCCCAGCCGTTATAGCTGGTTTTCTCAACCTGGAGCCGCTACTTATTGTAGCTACCCAATTGCCTCACGATGCTGGGTGGGCACCGGTCCCATACTGGCCGAAATACCATGAGAAAATTTCTTCCCCCATGGAGACTCGAACCATCGCAAGTCCAGTAGATCTGCGCCAAGGCTTCCTACCTTAACCGCTCGGCTACGGCGCGGGACAAATATAATTATTCTCAAAATTACAAAAAAATGGTGGGTGATGGAAAATTTCTGACTTCATTTTTGGAATCAGCAGATGAAAATACATTAGAATCACCCAAAATCTTTAATGTGACAAAATCACTGTTGACCAGTGTAATCAAGGAATTTTGGTTCACTCTGTAGCTATATAATTTATCTATGAGCAGGAGTCACATGTCTGCACAGCATTGTTAATTCATCTGTTTAATGTGTTATGCAATTAACCCCACATCTAAAGGTTTGGTTTATTGTGTGACGCTCATAACCAAGTGGAGAAAATTAACTCTAGCATCCCTTCGTGCAAATACGTAGGAACAATAATTACAAACAGCAATAAGACTTACTTACTCTCTGGCATTATCGAACCCGTAGGTTCATGGCCGCGCGGACATAAGCTCTCCATATATCCCTATCCTGAGCTAATGCTTTCCAATCATTCCCTGTATAATCTACTTCCCTCAAATCATAGTTAATGTTGTTCTCCCACCTCATTCTTGGTCTACCAACTGGGCGTTTTCCTTCTGGCTTTCCTACAAGAAGTTTCCATGCACGTATCTCATTCCCCATACGCGCAACATGTCCTGCCCATCGCAGTCTACGAGACTTAACTGTTCTTATTATATCTGGCTTCCTATAAAGACCATGTAGTTCATTGTTAAGTAGTCTTCTCCATTCACCTGTCTGTTCATCTCTCTTTGGTCCAAAAAAGTTTCCTAAGAACTTTATTCTCAAATATTCGTAATCTCCTTTCCTCCCTTAAAGTAAGAGTCCGTGTTTCGCACCCATATAATATAACTGGTAGAATAATAGTTTTATATATTTTCAGTTTAACGTTTTTTGAAAGGAGTGGGACATCAAGAGTCTCTGCAATGCATAATAGCATGCATTTCCAAAATTGAGCCTATGTTTAATTTCTTTGTGCATTTCATTCCTATTTGTGATTATTGTTCCTAGATATTTGAATTCAGCCACTTCCTCAAAATTTCCCTTATTTGTCATTAGCTGTCCATTTCCATTATATAATGTATTTCTACGTGTGACCATATATTTAGTTTTATTGATATTTACTTCCAGTCCTAATTTCTTAGTGTTACTCAATAGTGTGTGCGTGTTGTCCTTTTAGTATCTCCTTGCTATCGGCCAATATTACTACATCATCAGCATAAACTAACAGCTTATTAATACCACTGAGTTGTAAGCCTTCCTCATTCTCTAAAGATTTAATGGCATGCTCTAGTACAAAAATTAAATAGTAGAGGAGATAGTGCATCTCCTTGCTTCAACCCATTTTGGATTTCAAAAGTGTCCGAAAACTGTTTGCCTACACGCACCCTACTCTTTGTGCCATTTAGACACATTCGTATCAGTCTAACTAACTTTTTGGGAATTCCGAACTCCTGCTGGATACTATATAACTTCTCCCTCTTAATTGAATCATATGCTTTTTTGAAGTCTACATATAGTTGATGTACAGTACCATTATATTCCCATTACTGGAATCGTTAAATATTCATTGTAAAACAAGAGATTTTTAAAATGTAAATATAGCGCGAAAATATGCGTTATCACTAAATATGCGTTTTAGTTAAAATATGTAATAACAGATGAAAAAGATCTAAATATGCAAATGCATATGATCCGGTGTCTACAAAAAACAATTGAAGGAAACTGTTATTGGATGTGTATTATTACCTTCATAGAATCCTTAATTTGACTTTCACTTGTCTTCGCCAAAATGGAAACTCATAATTTGTATGTCCTGCGTATAAAACGCGCCTTGTATTCCATAAGTGAATGAATTTGATATTCAACACTCGTGTTGCATGACGCGTCTCGCGCCACGTGACTGGAGTGACAGTATTTTGTATGTCAGGCCATTTCTTAGAGAAATATTCTCACGAGATTCGATAGCCACAATGGTATTGTGACAAATCTAAAATTATCCTTTGTTTATTATTACGCCAGATGTGCGATTCACAATACGTAATTATTCTTTTGTTTTTTCTTTAAACTCTTACATTTGTACAATGAACATCATTCATTTGTCGATCTTATAGTCCAAGATCCGGCTGCAAGATTTACTACTTTCATTTTCAAAATCAATTTTTTTCATAAAATTGTGAATTACTGAATACATTTTTGGCGAGTTTCCTATTAAAATTCGGCCGCCAGTATATTTAATTAAAATATATTTAATTTATTTATTCGAAATAATTTGATTTACTTGTTATTAAAATATATCATAATCCAGTTCGCAAAAATCGATGTATAGAGCTTGAAAAGTTTTGGTTGCCATTGCACACTTGGCCGTAAACCTGCTCGTGGCTGCAGCAGGCTGTGACACCAATCAGTAATAAAATGGCGATAAGTACGTATTTGTTGTTTTGTATTGTTTTAAATAAAGTTCAGTTCATTTAAAATGCTGTGATTTGTTTCGTATAATGTATATTAACACTACCTTTTGGATATATTTTTGTATATACATTGTACAGCGAAAGCCATTTAAGGTTACAAAAAGCGACATTTTTTACGTTTTTTCACTACAGAAAGTGATTTTTAAGAGTGATGGGCTTAAGCATTAAAACTCTTTTATAACCTATAACCTTCCCCGGAAAATCCTGAAATTTTGCGAAAAGTCCCATGACAATCGAATGAATGGTATGGCAGCACATGCTTGCCCGGGAATCTACTTATCCCGGTCTCCTTGGCATCAATTAAATACAAAAATGGCTATTGTGTGTTATCTGTAAAAGATAAACATATGCTGTCGTGGAGTTTTTTGAGATAGGCCTATTCAATTCTGTGTCCATTAATTTTGTGTATTTGTTATGGTTTAGGCAGCGTAAGCCATTTAAGTGTAAAATAAGGGACTTTTTCATGTTTTTCATTACAAAGGGTGTTTTTTAAGGGTGTAGGAGTTGAGTATATTATCCCGGGAATTCCCTGAACATTTTTCAAACAACTCCATCACAATCGGATCAACAGTATGGCCGTGCATAAAGTACAAACAAACAAACAAACCAGCAAACAAACAAACATTTATATTTATAAAGTAAAAGTAAAGTGATCCCACTACAGGCCTCAGGAGGTCCTTGGGGTAGTAGCAGGTTAAGGCTTCCACTATTTCTGAACAATCGGCACTTGATGTCAGCCGGGTTGTCAGCCCTGCGTGACGGCCGACTTTACCCCCAGAACAAGCGTCTGGTACTGATTTCCGTTAGAGGCTGATATATATATATATATATATATAGTATGATAAGAAAAATAAATGCCTGGACGGGATTCGAACCCGGATCTCTGATTCCGTACCTTAGTGTGATATCCATTACACCACCAGGCGAATCCAATTCAAACATTTATTTTTCTTATATATGTATTATATTCTCCATTGTTACTAGATGTGGCGAGAACTCGGTCTTCAGTGCCATCTATATATATATTATTAGGTAATAATTACTATGTGGCACCATTCATAGAACACTAAAACATAAAACAAGGAAGGATACAAGGTTGAAGTTGTACAAAACAATGGCGGTACTGGTACTTTTATACAGTAGTGAGTCCTTTTTTAGACCAAAGAGAGATGAACAGACAGATGAATGGAGAAGACTACATAACAATGAACTACATGGTCTTATAGGAAGCCAGATATAATAAGAACAGTTAAGTCTCGTAGACTGCGATGGGCAGGACATGTTGCAGGTATGGGGTATGAAAGACTTGCATGGAAGCTTCTTGTATGAAAGCCAGAGGGAAAACGCCCAGTTGGTAGACCTAGAATGAGGTGGGAGAATAACATTAACTATGATTTGTGGGAAGTACATTATACAGGGAATGGTTGGAAATCATTAGCTCAGGATAGGGATATATGGAGAGCTTATGTCCGCGCGGCCATGAACCTCCGGGTTCGATAGTGCCAGTGAGTAAGTAAGTAAGTGAGTCCTGGGTAACAAATAAGAGAAGTTCGAGTAGAATAGAAAGTGCAGAAATGACTTTTCTCAGAAGGACCAAAGGATGCACAAAATTAGACCTTATAAGAAATTAAGAAATAAGAAGAGAATTGGAAATATATTCAATAAATGACAGAATTCAACAACACCGCGTCGGCTGGGATGAGCATGTTCAGAGAATGGAAGAAACAAGATTGCCCAAGATAGCATATCACTCTAATCCAAAAGGATTAAGGGAAGTATGTAGACCTAGAAAGAGATGGAAGGAATCATTGTGAATTCGGAACAGGCGAGTCGCCTAAAACTTGAAGTGAAGAAGAAGAAGAAGATAATTAGTTTACGCGGTTCCTGACTACATTTTTTTATTCAGTGTGAATAAATACATTTTTTACGATCCAGTAATTCTTGTGTTGTATTGAATTGACTCTACACTGACCAAATAATTGATAGGAACGTCATAACTGTTTTTGTTTTATTGATTCATTTGTTTGTGCGGTGCTCTGCTGTTTGTACAAACCAATATTGTTTAATTAGCAGAAATAAAGGTTCCATAACATTGCAGTGTGCAAACTAATGACTCCAGGGAGGGAATGGAATTCACATAGAATATACTGATAGGATTACTATCTTTTCATATAGATACTAGCCCACCATATATTCTGGACAGTAATCCCTAAATAATATGCTTGTAACGATCCAAATATGCTGCACCATTCTATGACATTCACAAAACATCGGTCATTCAATCAATAATCAACAGCAAGTGGATTCATTCAAAAATCGCTTTGTCTATATGCTCTGTATAGAGTTAATCCCAGACTGTTAGCGCCCAATTAGCTGGTCAATGGGTTTACCATGGCATTAATGAACCCGAAGGTTCATGGCCGCTCGGACGTACACCTATATCCTGATTTAATGTTTTTAAATTATAACTAAGAATAACAAAGAATAAAACTAAAATTTTAGCATTTAAAGGACATGATACCGTAAGAGCAAAAATAGTAATTGATAATAATATTTTGGAGCAGGTGAACAGTTTTAAATATTTAGGTTTCATTTTATCATATGTTAAAACTGAAGATATTAATGACAAAATAAATAAATTTAATCTAATGTGTGGCACTATTAAAAGAACCTTTAAAAACACAAGAAGAGAAACAAAAATTAAATTTTATAAAGTAATGGGTGTTCCTGTATTGATGTATGGATCAGAATGTTGGACAATTCCTAAAAGACAAGAACAAAGATTGGAAGCAGCTGAGATGCGATTTTTAAGAAATTTAGCTGGGTATACTCTGCTGGATAAGAAAAGAAATGAAGATATAAGAAAGGAACTAAATGTTTTCAAACTTACAGACCTAATACTTAAATATAGGAACGACTGGAAAGAACATATTGATAGAATGCCAAAAGGAAGATTTCCAAAATTATTGCTGAATTATAAACCGCACGGAAAGAGAAATGTTGGACGCCCACACAGAAGATGGTCTGAACAATTTTAACAATTCTAGCTTTCATGAAACTGGAACGAGCCAACAGGCTTAATCCCTGGATGATGATGATGAAATTATAATTAACTAACTAATTAACTCACTGGCACTAACGAATCCATAGGTTTATGGTCGCGTGGACATAACCCCTCCATACATTCCTATCCTGAGCTAAGGCTTTCCAATTATACCATCAGTAATATACTTCCTATGCACTATCTTTTCTACTATCTAATTTTGTGTTAGAGCATGCCATCAAATCTTTGGAGAATGAAAAAAGGCCTACAACTCAATGGCATTAATAGGCTGTTAGTTTATTCTTGGCTATTTAACTCATGCCCCAAATGGGACTCAATGGCCAATCACGTTTCAATGATTTCTGTTTTACAACCAATCAGAGTCGTCTTTCACGAAATATTTATCAGTGTTATAATTACCATATTAAAGAAAGCTCCTCCTTTTTAATATTCTGAACAGGTCTGACCATTATTTTGCAATGACTGATCCTGCTAGAAATACGGCTACCAGATTGTATATATAGTGCATGAATGTCAACACATGCCGCATGCGGGTGTTAATATAAAAACATTTGTAGCAATTGATTATACCACCAAAAAAAGAAACCACTGTTTGCACTTTCTTAAATGTATTTTTTCCCAGGTAAAAATCCAGAAAAATATAATTGTCATATTTACATCATACGACATCAGAAATGAATTAATATACAGTTTGATGTGTTTCATTTTTTCTCCACTAGAGAGCATTCTTACAATATTGCGTTTCTTTGGCAATAAATAATTTGATCTGGTTGCAGTGATAAACAAAAGAAGCAGATGAAGCATACCTATCGCTTCTCATTTGTTTTCAAACATCGCCGTTTACATTAAATATATAAATATTTTAAAATAACTATTAGTTAAATAATGATTTGTGAGTAAACAGCTTAATTTTATTCGTTAAATAGTCCTAACAAATTCCACTCTTGATTTCCAAATTCTCTAGATAAATTCACTCCTCACTTCGTGAGTCGTGAATTTATTGATAATTTGGAAATCACTCGTGGCATTACTTATGAATATATAGTATTATTGAGTGATAACAAGGAGATACTAAGATACAGCACGCACACTCTATTGAGTAACACTAAGAAATTGGGACTGGTAGTAAACATCGATAAAACTAAATATATGTTCACACATAGAAAAGCGTTATATAATGGAAATGGACAACTAATGACTAATGAAGGAAATTTTGAAGAGGTGGCTGATTTCAAGTACCTAGGAACAATAATTACAAATAGGAAAGAGATGCACAAAGCAATTAAACATAGGCTCAATTCTGGAAATGCGTGCTATTATGCATTACAGAGACTCTTATCGTCCCAACTCCTTTCGTCGTTTCGACATTTCTGGTGTTCTCTCCTGACATGGCGTACTTGTAACCCACTTCCGAGGTTGGGGCTCTTGGAAGACGGAGTTACGCTGCCGCGATGTTATGAGAGTTGATGATGATGGTAATGATGCGCCAGGAGAGGCCTTAAACTAAACTAAATCTAATTAGGCGAATATGATATTGATGATAATTATGGCCAGATGGCGTTAGGGGACCCTTTGGGTCTTAAGTTTCCTGACATCTTACAGGTGAGGAAAACCCTGAAAAATACCACACCCAGGAAAGTTGTCCCAAAACCCGGGCCCGCTGCGTGACAAGGCAGCACGCTACCTCGAGACCACAGTGCTGGTCAAATCTTTAAAACTGAAGAATTCATAGACAGTTTCAGTGATAGCGAAGCTTGAAGGAAGCCTTGACCTACCCAGGGTTGTTGTGCTGATGATGGTGAAGATGGAATTCAGTTAGTTTGCACTATTTCTGAGTGTTGGACTTTTTTTTGAGTATGTGGAGTTTTTAAATTATGCATTTAGTTTAAGCTTTTATGTCATGCGGTTAAAAGGCAAAAAAGTTGACATAGAGAGAATGAATTGATCTCAGTTACAAACAGCGTCACGTGTTATTTTTATTGGGAAATTCTGTTACTCTTATAAAGTTTTACTTCTGTTTCTAGATGTAACTTTACTCTCAATGACTTCCATTTAAGTTAAATGGACTTGTAAAGTTCAACTTTTGCCTGAACTATTTCCATTCATTCCATAGATATATCAGATTCAACTTGAAACTCATATAGTCCAAGATCCGGCTGCAAAATTACTACCTTCGTCGAGTGTATGAACAAAATCAATTTTTTTCGTAAAATTGTGAATTAACTAACTAACTCACTGGCACTATCGAACACACAGGTTCATGACCGCGCGGACATAAGCTCTCCATATATCCCAATCTTGGGATATTGTTTTCCAATCATCCCCTGTATAATCTACTTTCCTCAAATCATAGTTAATGTTATTCTCCCACCTCATTCTCGGTCTACCAACTAGGCGTTTTCCCTTTGGTTTTCCTACAAGAAGCTTCCATGCACGTCTTTTATTCCCCATTCGTGCCACATGTCCTGCCCATCGCTGTCTACCAGAGTTAACTGTTCTCATTATATCTGGCTTCCTATAAAGACCATGTAATTCATTGTAATGCAGTCTTCTCCATTCACCTGTCTGTTCATCTCTCTTTAGTCCAATATTTATTCCAAGTACTTTATTCTCAAATACTCGTAATCTCCTTTCCTCCCTTAAAGTAAGAGTCCATGTTTCGCATCCATATAATATAACTGGTAGAATAATAGTTTTATATATTTTCAGTTTAACGTTTTCTGAAAGGAGTTGGGACATCAAGAGTCTCTGCAATGCATAATAGCACGCATTTCCAGAATTGAGCCTATGTTTAATTTCTTTGTGCATCTCATTCCTATTTGTGATTATTGTTCCTAGATATTTGAATTCAGTCACTTCCTCAAAATTTCCCTCATTTGTCATTAGCTCTCCATTTCCATTATACTCGTATAATGTATTTTTATGTGTGACCATATATTTAGTTTGATTGATATTTACTTCCAGTCCCAATTTCTTAGTGTTACTCAATAGTGTGTGCGTGTTGTCCTTTAGTATCTCCTCGCTATCGGCCAATAGTACTACATCATCAGCATAAACTAACAGCTTATTAATACCATTGAGATGTAGGCCTTCCTCATCCTCTGAAGATTTGATAGCATGCTCTAATGCAAAATTAAATAGTAGAGGAGATAGTGTATCTCCTTGCTTCAACCCATTCTATTGTAGGAACATAAATTAGTCTTGTTCTATAATTGCTTTAATTACCCAGTTTCTGCGTGACGGTCTTTGTTAAATAATGTTAAATTAAATGAGAAATGTTTTGTGTTTTTCAACTGTTCGGTTTTATAAGAACGAGTGTTTAATCGCCTAGATGTATCGACCACTTCTCTGGCTCTGTAGTTGTGCGGGCGTGTCTAGTGGAGCGCATCAGGCGTTCTGATTTCCAATGTCACATTAACACGTATTGCGGTAGCAATGCAGCTGTGTATTAGATAGCTGTGTTAAGTGCTACAGCTGGAATTTGTGGTCTGTTGCAGTGCTACATGCCCGCTGAGAATCCACCAGTCTTTGATCTTTAATCCATTTTCCAGAGAACTGCTAAATGTTACTTGAGATCACATGACGATTGTCTTTCACAAATGCATTCTGATACCCACCTTTAGTTTCCTGCGAAATTATAATAATAATAATAATAATAATAATAATAATAATAATAATAATAATAATAATAATAATAATAATAATAATAATAATAATAATTATAATAAAAAATAATTATAATTATAATAATAATAGTAATAATAATAATAATAATAATAATAGTAATAATGGGAGCGAAACTTGGGTAATGACCAACAATTCTTCTTGTAAGCCCATGTTTTCCCTTAACAGAGATTTAGGCGCTCTCCCCCTACAAGGAAGAAATTGAGCCATACTAATTTAGTTACACTTGTTTTCGTACAGATGTCATTTTGAGTGGTCCGTGGTCAGCGTTTCGCCTCACACTGACATCTACGAAACCAAGGTAGTACTAGGACGGGAAAATTCGGTAAATTTTGCTTAGAGGCCTTTTCTTTCAGGCTTAAGGATTTTTTACGAGCCTGAAAATCTTCAGACTCGGGCTTAAAGTCCCTCCCGGAGGACTTGCTCCTTGGATTTTTCCGTCCTAAAAAATTCATCGACTCCGGCCGGGTTTGAACCCGCGACCCTCGAGACCAGAAGCAAGGAGCATAACCACTAGTCCACCGCGGCTAATAATATACATAAGATGGAAGTATTAATCCTATATCTACGTAACCTAAACTTAATATTACAATTTATCAAGTATACACGTTGATATGTTCTAACTTCTAATTCTACTTATTCTATCGACGATTTCCTCGTCTTCTCTTCTCTTCTTCAGCTCGTGTGCTTAGAGCTTCTTGGGTATACTCCGCGATCAACTTGTTGTTATCTTTCTGGCTAGATGATAGTATACCTCTGTGATTAACATATGTTGATGTGAGGCCAGTAGCCGACTGGTAGGCCAAGGGCCTTCTAGGCCTGTCGCGCCATGGAGTTTTAGAGAGGAATTGAGTTACAATACGCAGTTCCTGTTACCAACTTATTTAACAACACGTTTTCAACATTTATCGGCTCATCACAATTTAGGAACAAGATCACAAGACTCTTCCTTACTTTTGATACCACAACACAGGACCTGTCTGTACTCTGAATCTTACACAATATCTATGACTAGAGCATGGAACTCACTTCCCAGTCATGTCAGGGACTGTCAATCGCTATCATTATTTAAATCCAAATTAACTGATATCTTAAGTTCGACACAATGAAAACATTAACTGCACAACAACTATATAGAGCATTCCATTAATAGTCATCTAGGAAGCTACTTACTTTATTTTATATCATTTTAATTTTATTATATTCTATGTTTTTGTTAGTATTAGCTAGTATTAGATAACATCATCTTTGTATTTTGTTTAGTCTGTATTTTAATATCTTAAAATTGTAATATGTACGTATATAATTTTTTGTATAATTTTACTATTCGCTGGTTGAGTGGAAGAAAAGGCCTTATGGCCTTAACTCTGCCAGCTAAAATAAATTATTATTATTATTATTATTATTATTATTATTATTATTATTATTATTATTATTATTATTATTATTATTATTATTATTACTACTGACTGTCACGAACTATCGGTAGCTTGCATATGCTTTTGAAGATAGCATTTCCATTCAGATTGCTTTACAATTAGTGAGGAAACAAAACGAATATATTGGGATCTGAAAAGATAAGTATAATGTTTATTGATTTCAGAAGAGTCAGAGTTTTGTGTGAATGTATCAAGAAAATGAAATCCATACACCTAGAAGCTTCGGACCTCACAAAAAAAAAAAGAAGACATTTTAGAAGAATTACACATGGAATCTTTAGAAAACAAAATTTCTGATTATAAGTCAAGATGGAAGCAACATGTTCATCGAATGGAAGATCACAGAACACCCAAACAAATGTTAAGATATCAACCTGCAGGAAGAAGAAGACCAGGACGTCCACTCAAAAGACTTCTGCATGGTGTTTCTCTTGAGGCCGAAACAGGTCTACAAATGGCCTAAATTCGTGAATGTACTATGATGATGATGATGATTTCAGAAGACATAAACATTGTTCGCGATGTGTAGAGGAGAACGAATTATTTACGAGTTTTACGCAACACATTTACATTAAATTATTTTTATGGACGTGACATGGATTTAGAAGTGGCGACAAAAGACTCGTTACAATTCTATGACAATTGCATCTCTATTAATTTTTGTCCTGATAAAACCACGCATAAATATTGAGTGTAGGCTATATAGTACCTCTTTTTAATGCACAAAACTGTCAATTTCTGCACTATCGAATTCCGAAACAATAAAACTATTGAAATTGTTATCATAAGTAATGCCACGAGTGATTTCCAATTTATCTAGAAGATTTGGAAATCAAGAGTGGTATTTGTTAGGACTATTTAACGAATAAAATTAAGCTGTTTACTAACAAATATTTATTTAAATATAGTTATTGTAAAATATTTATAATCTTAATGTAAACGGCAATGTTTGAAAACAAATGAGAAATATTTGGTTATGTTTCATTTGTTCATCCACTGCAACTAGGTCATATTATTTATTGCCAGATAGGATCGCAATATTGTAAGAATGCATCCTATTGGAGAAAAAATGAAACACATCAAACTGTTTGTTATAACCAACATTACAGGTTATTAATTACTTTTTTTAGGAAAAACTCAGTAAAATCATTATTTAAAAAGTCAATTATTGAACGCACAATCACACTGGTCAACATGATTTTTGTCTCATGAGTACCAATAGTTGTACTTAATGCAGTTTTTTTATCGTGTTTTCAAATATGTATTCGTAATTTCTCCACCACCCACAGTTTTTTTAATTTCAAATTCAATTAATGGATTTAAATAATTATTTTTTAATAATCGTTTATTTCGTCCATTTGTCCATTGTAAAATAAAATGGGGAACACTTTCATAATGAGATTTCAGCTATGGAAAAGAGATATCAAGGCAAAGGGAATCCTAATATGCTGGCCGATTATTGTTGGGCCATCTTGAGTGACGCTCCACAGGCGAAATATAGCAGAAAATCGTCAGTTCTTTCTGAGTCCGAATGTTTCGAATATTGTGTAGTTACGAATGAAGAAAATATTAAAGTGTTTGAAATTATAAATGCCTATCTCTCGAAAACCTTGCGTGATGGAGAAAAACCGATATCCTATTTGAATTCAGGAGAAAAAATAATATCAGAATCACATATTTTTCTTTCTGAGACAAAAAAAAATATTTTTTGTTGCTAAGTATTATCAGATGTGTAGTTCGAAGGAATCTGTTCGTTATTTGCTGTAGTCAATATATTTGTCGCAGAGTCAGTCACTGCAAAATAATGCTATGACCTGTCCAGAATATTAAAAAAGAACAGAATTCGAGGTGAATCACGATTGTCTTTGGTTATAAAACAAAATTCATTGAACGTCATTGACTCCTATTTGGGGCATGAAGTAAATAGTCGTGAAAATATTTTTCAAAAATATATACAGATCTTCACCTATCCTATGTAATATAATTTACAAAATCTTTGCTCCGGCATTCTTTTGACATGACCATACCACTGTAATCTTTTCTTTTCTATAATGTCTGTGATGTCCGGCTCTTCTTGTACACCCACAATCTCCCTTATTTCTTTATTTCGTACTCTATCCATTCTAGATTTTCTTCTTAAAACATCCATTTCTGTACTTAAATTCTTTTTATTTCCCTGGTAGGAATTTGCCAGACTTCAGCACCATATATTAAAATGCTCTGAATTATGGTTTGATGTATTTGTAATTGTCTATTTTTTTAAATATTTTTGCTCCACCAAACAGAGTTTAAAGCATTTGTTTGAGCCCGACCTAAATGCGTTGCATAAATATATATTAATGCTAGCATGTGGTACCATTATATTATGCACTTTATTTTATTTGCGATATTTTATTTTCGTTGTAGAATACACCCAATTTTTTACTATAAAACTACACGAGATTATTTTTGTAAGTAAATGAGATCACACTTTGTTTCTGGCGGAGAATGTAAATCTCTTGTTCCCCTGCGCCTTCCCCTCCAATCTCACTCTCATTCCCATCAGCACCCCCCCCCACATAACATATTGCTTCCGTGTTCTTGAGCTTCAAAACGATCCAGCACGTTGCTTTGTATTGTTCTCGTTGCCCCGTGGAGTTGGTTTTCATGCAAGTATCGTGTACACAGTTTTGCACCAAGTGTCGTGTGGAAGTCTCCCTCCTTCCGCCCCCCCCCCAATCATGTGTTGATGAAATCGTTGCAGAAGTATCGAGATATATGAGAATTCGGTGTTTATCATATCCTCTCCAGCCGTTTACAAAAAATATGTTTCGTGAATTTGTCCAATGAGCAGTTACGCCGCTTCTATTGTCTGTCGAGCCTAAGAAACACACTTCGACATTTAACTTCCGAATGTATTACTCCGCGCGGCACGTGTGAAAGTACATGCGACCTCAATCAGCTGTTTGTTACAAGCCGATAAATTAATGCACAACACTTTTTTTTAATTTTTAATGTTGTAGCTCGGCTATTTTGCAGGACATGTTGGCCTATTTAAAATTAAAATAAAATTACGTAGGATTTCGACAAGGGTGTACAATATTACCTACATTGTTTAATATATATTTTGAGAGGTTATACGAAAATGGAAACAATCCAGTCCAATAAGAATAAAAAATAATGGCATTTATATGAATATTTTAATGTATGCAGATGATTTCGTAATTGTACAGAAGTCAGAGGATGATTTATAAAGAGCCATTTACACGTTGAATTAATTAGGGCTCTATTACAGTCTTAAAGTTTCAACTTCAAAAACTAAAATTATGGCTTTTCAGGGCAAAGTACCGGTCAGAGCAAAAATAGTGATCAATAATGAAATAATAGAACAGATAGCACACTTTAACTATCTTGGTTCAGATATAACATATAGCTATGATTGGGATATACATAATAAATTTAACCGGTATCAAATGATGTGTGGCACCATAAGAAGAACCCTCCGAAAGCCTCTAAGAGAAACTCAGCTCAGGTTTTATAAAATTATGGCTGTTCCTGTTCTTTTATATGGATACGAATCTTGGGCATTTATAAATAAAAAAAGATATCTCACACATTCAAGCCACTGAAATGAAATTTTTAAGATCCGTAAAAGGATGTACACACATGGACAGATTACATAATGAATCAATAAGAAATGAACTGGAGATATTTTCAATACTCGATAAACTAGAAGAACACAAATACCAATGGAAAGAACATTTAAACAGATTGGACAATACAAGATTACCCAAAAGTCCACCGCTGTGGTCTCCAGGTAGCGTGATGCCTTGTTACTTAGGGGGCCCGGCTTCGATCCCCGGTTGGGACAGTTTCCTGGGTGAGGTTATTATGGAAGTTTTTACTCGCCTGTATGACAAATGTCAAGAAACGTTAAGGCCCAAACTGTCCCGAAACATCATATGACAATCGCAATCATCATAATTTATATTCATCTTAGGTTGAGCTTAGGATTAAGGACTCTCCTGGCGAACCACTATCATCATCATCACCCATCATATCATCGGGGCAACCTCAAAAGTGGCCAATGATAAGAGAGAACACCAAAAATGTCCAAAAAGACAACCTGGACTTACTTACTCACTGGCACTATCGAACCCGTAGGTTCATGGCCGCGCGGACATAAGCTCTCCATACATCCCTATCCTGAGCTAATGCTTTCCAATCATTCCCTGTATAATCTACTTCCCTCAAATCATAGTTAATGTTATTCTCCCACCTCATTCTTGGTCTACCAACTGGGCGTTTTCCCTCTGGCTTTCCTATAAGAAGCTTCCATGCAAGTCTTTCATTCCCCATACGTGCAACATGTCCTGCCCATCGCAGTCTACGAGACTTAATTGTTCTTATTATATCTGGCTTCCTATAAGGACCATGTAGTTCATTGTTATGTAGTCTTCTCCATTCACCTGTCTGTTCATCTCTCTTTGGTCCAAAAATGTTCCTAAGTACTTTATTCTCAAATACTTGTAATCTCCTTTCCTCCCTTAAAGTAAGAGTTCATGTTTCGCATTCATATAATATAACTGGTAGAATAATAGTTTTATATATTTTCTGTTTAACATTTTTTGAAAGGAGTTGGGACATGACAACCTGGACTATTAAAAAAAAATTACCCAAAACGATCAACACCTTTTGACCACATGGAAAAATATATTTGGGACGGCCAAGGAAACGAGACCGAAACAGATCGCATTGGCCTAATCCTGGAAAGGAAGAAGAAGAAGAATAAATTTACGTAATTTATGAATACTATCTGCATCCTCCCCTATACCTCATATAATTGAATGCAGTTTCAATCCCCCAGGAATATAATTGAAAGAGCTATGCAAACACGAGTCCATAACGACAAACTCCCAACACATTGCATGTTGTTTAATTTAAATTATGTTGTTGCTAGACAGCTGCTGCTATTGTTTTCACAGAGAATACAATGTTTTGCTAAATTCATGTGACCTGTCTGTTTTTGCAGCAATCACGCCAGTTAATAAAATTAATACCGTAGGCTACTTTGTTATTGCTGATAGTCCATTCTCGTCTCTGGTGCTATCATTCAGTTTCCATGAATCTTCCAGAGAATATATTTCCTTTTTTACGATAGGAAATGATGTAACTATTTTATTGCAGTTAAGGTAGGGGTGAAATATATATATGCACTGACGGACGTTGTCCTACCCGAACGTTCAATTCTCGTTTCATAGCCGAACGAAAAAAAATTAGGAAAATTTTGAAAAAGGGGCTATGTTCAAGACATAACCAAATTTATTATAGATAGACGAAAATATTGGAAGGGTCATATAGAAAGAATGGAAGAAAACCGGCTTGCAAAAAGAGCTAAAGAAGATAGACCAATGGACGGGAGAAGAACAAGAGGAAGACCTGCCAAGAGATGGATAGACAGTGAATGTACATCCAGTACGTCTTCCTCCGAGGAATGATTTTGGAAATGAACAGGATGAAAATCCTATAAATTATGTTTAAGAAGAAGAAGAAGGCTATGTTCATATATCTAAGAACAATAATGTTACAAATAGGAATGGGGTGCTCAAAGAAATTAAACATAGGCTTAACTCTGGAAATGCGTGCTATTGTGCATTACTGGAACTCTTGTCGTCCCAACTCCTTTAAAAAAAAAACGTTAAAGTGAGTAAAACTGTTATTCTCGCAGTTACATTTTATGGATGCGAAAGATGGGATCTTACTTTAAGGAGGAATGAAGATTATGAATATTTGAGTAAAGTTCTTAGGAAAATGTTTGGGCCAAATAGAGGTGAACAGACAGGTGAATGGGGAAAACTTCATAATAGCGAACTTGATAGTATGTATAGGAAGCCAGATATAATAAGAACAGTTAAATCCCGTTGACTGCGATGGACTGGGCATGTGGCAATTCTCGTGCCATAGCCGAAAGATAAACAAATGAAGGAAATTTTGAAGAAGTGGCTGAATTCAAATACCTAGGAACGATAATCAAAAACAGGAATGAGATGCACAAGGAAATTAAACATAGGCTCAATTCTGGAAATGAATGCTATTATGCATTGTGGGAAATCTTGTCGTCCCAACTTCTCTAAAAAAACATTAAACTGAAACTATATAAAACTGTTCTTCTCCCTGTTACATTATATGGAGGCGAAACATGGACTCTTACTTTAAGGGAGGAAAGGAGATTACGTGTATTTGATAATAAAGTTTTTAGGAAATTTTTTGGACTAAAGAGAGATGAACAGACAGGTGAATGGAGAAGACTACATAACAGTGAACTACATGGTCTTTATAGGAAGCCAGATATAATAAGAACAGTTAAGTCTCGTAGACTGCGATGGGCAGGACATGTGACACGAATTGGAAACGATAGAGGGGGATGGAAGCTTGTTTTAGGAAAACCAGAAGGTAAACTCCCAGTTGATAGACCAATAATGAGGTGGAGAATAACATTAAACATTATTTGAGGGAAGTGAATTATAGAGGAGATGATTGGAAGACATTACCTCCGGATAGGGATGTATCGAACTCTTATGTGTGAGCGGCCATGAACCCACTTGTTCGATACGACCAGTGAGTTAGTTTTTTATAGGTTTTCTGCAGAAAATTACACTGAGCAACAGAAAAGAAACTTTTTTAATTTGTCTCAGAATGAAAAACATGTGATTCTGATAGCATTTTTTCTCCTGAATTCAAATATGATATCGGTTTTTCTCCATCACGCAAGGTTTCCGAGAGACAGGCATTTATAATTTCAAACCAAGCATTTCAGACTGGTTTTTGGATAACTTTAAATCTCGTATGAGATCGTTAAGATCTTCTTGAGTCAATAAATGAGGCTCAGATGAACAGCTTTGTTCAAAAGTTGTATCACCAAAATCTGTTTCTTTTTCTTCCTTACTTCCATCAGAATCTGAGCTCTCTTCATCTGTCACATGTTCTGGAGGCTTAGGTATGGGCAATTCTTCGCAGTGTGGAACTGGTCTCATTGCAGATTGCAAGTCAGGGTGCACCACTGTATGTTTTGATTTTGATGTAATCCCTTTAATGTTTGTTAAGCAGAAATTATTATTTAAATTCGTTAATTTAAATTGAAATTTAAAAAAAAAACTGTGGGTGATGGAGAAATTCCGAATACACATTTCAAAACACGATAAAAACTGCATTAAGTACAACTATTGGTACTCATGAGACAAAAATCATGTTGATCAGTGATTATTTATCTGGTTTTACTCTGTATCTTTCTTATGTAGGCCTATAGCAAATTCTCGCAGGCAATACTTACTTACTTACTTACTCACTTACCGTAGGTTCATGACGGCGCGGACATAAGCTCTCCATACATCCCTATCCTGAGCTAATGCTTTCCAATCATTCCCTGTATAATCTACTTCCCTCAAATCATAGTTAATGTTATTCTCCCACCTCATTCTTGATCTACCAACTGGGCGTTTTCCCTCTGGCTTTCCTACAAGAAGCTTCCATGCAAGTCTTTCATTCCCTACACGTGCAACATGTCCTGCCCATCGCAGTCTACGAGACTTAACTATTCTTAATATATCTGGCTTCCTATAAAGACCATGTAGTTCATTTTTAAGTAGTCTTCTCCATTCACCTGTCTGTTCATCTCTCTTTGGTCCAAAAATTTTCGTAAGTACTTTATTCTCAAATACTCGTAATCTCCTTTCCCCCGTTAAAGTAAGCGCAGGCAATACTAACTTTAAATTAATTGTAAACGAGGTGTTTAACGGGACATGAAATGCAGAATTATTCGCACATTACATTTAGAAATGATAGGACGCGAGATGTAGGGGGACTACTTTTAACGCTGAATATGAATTGAGAAGGGTTGCTAGTGCTTACATATATTCCTGCGAGGTAGGGGACCTAATATCGCAATAACATATGGTTCTGTTTCCCCCCAGCACATGCTGGGAAGGAGGCTTACTTCCGGGGACAAATGAATATTCCATGTGTAACACAGAAGCATATACCTAGCTAAGTGTAACAGTTGTTGTATTAATGTGTGTCTATAAGTGCTAGTGTTAACTGGGTTGGAAAGTGTTATGAAACGGTTGTACGTCTTGTGTGTTATGTTACGCACATTTGTTCATAATTAACATTTTATGTTATTTAAGGTAAGTTAGACAGACACGGTTTTTAAAACTTTTACGCAGTACAGAAGGAATAAAGCTATTGATATTGTTTTTATCTTAACCTACTACAGTCCTTTCAAAAAACGTTAAGCTGAAAATATATAAAACTATTATTCTACCAGTTATATTATATGGGTGCGAAACATGGACTCTTACTTTAAGGGAGGAAAGGAGATTACAAGTATTTGAGAATAAAGTTCTTAGGAAAATTTTTGGATTAAAGAGAGATGAACAGACAGGTGAATGGAGAAGACTACATAACAGTGAACTACATGGTCTTTATAGAAAGCCAGATATAATAAGAACAGTTAAGTCTCGTAGACTGCGATGGGCAGGACATGTTGCACGTATGGGGAATGAAAGACGTGCACGGAAACTTCTTGTAGGAAAGCCAGAGGGAAAACGCCCAGTTGGTAGACCAAGAATGAGGTGGGAGAACAACATTAACCATGATTTGAGGGGAGTAGATTATACACGGAATGATTGGAAACATTGGCTCAGGATAGGGATGTATGGAGAGCTTATGTCCGCGCGGCCATGAACCTACGGGTTCGATAGTGCCAGTGAGTAGGTAAGTATTGTTTTCATCAGATTTTTGAAAAAAAAGATCAGATCTTCATCTATCTTATTTACTAGACAACGAAAATGTGCATTACCAATATATATATCCATCCATAGTAATTCTGCCCGAAGGCAGGTCCTTCACTGCAATCATAGCATTTTCATGCTATGCTTGCAGCTTTACTAGGGAATTGTGTAGGTGTGGTAGCTTCCCGTTGCTTTCCATACCGGTGAAGGATGATGATGATAATGATAAGGATGATGGCCATATGATTTCGGGGACCGTTTGGGCCTTAAAGTTTTCCTGACATTTGTCTTACAGGTGAGGAAAAACCCCGATAAAAACCTCACCCAGAAAAACTGCCCCGACCGGGGATCGAACCCGGGCACGCTGCGTGACAAGGCAGCACGCTACCTCGAGACCACAGCGGTGGACTGATATATATATATATATATATATATATATATATATATGTGTGTGTGTGTGTGTGTGTGTTATAATTACATTTTTGATATTGAGCAATACAGGCTTAATATGACATGATAAGAAAAATAAATGCCTGAACGAGATTTGAACCCGGTACTCTGGGTACCCCAGCGTATTATCCATTATCCATTACACCACCAAGCAAATCCAATTCAAACACTTATTTTTCTTATATATATATATATATATATATATCACGCAGGGCTGACAACCCGGCTGACATCAAGTGCCGATTGTCTAGAAAAAGTGGGAGCCTTAACCTCCTACTACCCCAAGGGCCTCCTGAGACCTGTAGTGGGATCACTTTACCTTTTTATATATGTATCGTTCACCGCTGTGGTCTCGAGGTAGCATGCTGCCTTGTCACGCAGCGGGCCCGAGTTCGATCCCCGGTCGGGACAGTTTTTCTGGGTGAGGTTTTTATCGCGGTTAACTCTTCGTTTTTACTTCTGGATTCATATAACGATCATATAGCTCACTGTTAAGTAGCCTTCTCTACTCGTCTATCTGTTCATCTCTCTTTGCTCCAAATAATTCCTAAGAACTTTATTCTTAAATACTCTTTTCTTCTCCTTTAAAGTAAGAGTCCATGTTTTACATCCATATAATATAACTGGTAGAATGACAGTTTATATATTTACAATTAACTTTTTTTTTAGAGAAGTTGGGACAAGAGTCCTTGTATTGCGTAATAGCATGAATTTCCAGAATTGAGCCTATGTTTAATTTCATTGTGCACCTCATTCCTATTTGTTCCTAGTTATTTGAATACAGCCACTTCTTCAAAATTTCTCTCATTTGAAATTTTTAATACTTCCTTGAATTCGCACACTTATTTAAGTCCCACTCTGTACATTTTTTGCCCTATGCCGACCACATATCACCCTACACCCCTGGATGATCATCTACCTCTATGATTGACACATATGACACATATGGTAGGCTAAGTGACCTTCTATTATCTGTCCAACGTAAGAAGCACACTTTGATATTTAACTTCCGAATGTATTACTCCGCGCAGCACGTGTAAGAGTGCAGGCGAACTCTGTCAGCTGTTTGTTACAAGCCGATAAATTAATGCACTATATCGTTCACTGCAGTGCCAGGATTATGCTCCATAAACTTACAACATGCATTTAACAACGTTTTTCACCGCTCTTTAACTATTTCCCTTTGCGCTTCTAATAATATTGATCACATATTTTATCACCGAGTTCAGTTAACATAAACTACCCGACAGCCGCCATATTTGTAACTGACATTCAACTTCCTCTCAAGAATCGTTCAGTTTCAAACAAATGCAAATGTTTAGTTAGTCTCCGACCTTCGAAGAACTATGTAGGTGTATACAGTATTCTGATCAACTATAGTTAACATATATAGCTTTACTTACTTACTTACTTACTCACTGGCACTATCGAACCCGTAGGTTCATGGCCGCACGGACATAAGCTCTCCATACATCCCTATCCTGAGCTAATGATTTCCAATAATTCCCTGTATAATCTACTTCCCTAAAATCACAGTTAATGTTATTCTCCCACCTCATTCTTGGTCTACCAACTGGGCGTTTTCCCTCTGGCTTTCCTACAAGAAGCTTCCATGAAAGTCTTTCATTCCCCATACGTGCAACATGTCCTGCCCATCGCAGTCTACGAGACTTAACTGTTCTTATTATATCTGGCTTCCTATAAAGACCATGCAGTTCATTGTTAAGTAGTCTTCTCCATTCACCTGTCTGTTCATCTATCTTTGGTCCAAAAATTTTCCTAAGTACTTTATTCTCAAATACTTGTAATCTCCTTTTCCTGTCTTAAAGTAAGAGTCCATGTTTCGCACCCATATAATATAACTGGTAGAATAATAGTTTTATATATTTTCAGTTTAACGTTTTTTGAACGGAGTTGGGACATCAAGAGTCTCTGCAATGCATAATAGCACGCATTTCCAGAATTGAGCCTATGTTTAATTTCTTTGTGCATCTCATTCCTATTTGTGATTATTATTCCTAGGTATTTGAATTCAGCCACTTCCTCAAAGTTTCCCTCATTTGTCATTAGCTGTCCATTTCCATTATATAATGTATTTCTACGTGTGACCATATATTTAGTTTTATTGATATTTACTTCCAGTCCTAAGTTCTTAGTGTTACTCAATAGTGTGTGCGTATTGTTAAATAGCTTTAAATTAAATACGTAATTATATTAATCGACTATATGATCTATTTTTTCGCTTCCGCTGAACCGTGCTTTGATCATGAATGCAACAAATGCAGCAGTGATGTGCTTCGTGGATTACGCCCATTTTTCCTGAAGTGTCTTTCTTAGGCTGAACAGAAAATAGACCTGTCGCGCCAGGATTTTTTTTGTCCTCGTCATTTTCAGAGTCTATTAGATGATGAAAGTTAAAAAATTAAATTGTACCTGTTGGTAGGTGCTGTCGTCCTCAGCTTTGTTAAAATATTGTATATAAAATTAACTGGAGCGCTTTCGGAAGTTATCTTCCATCTTCTGCAGGTTGAGCTTCTGTTACACGTTGTTGTTGTGTGTTGCTACAAACAGTTGGAGTATACATCATCGTACACAACAACAACGAGTAGCAGAAGCTCAACCTGCAGAAGATGGAAGATAACTTCCGAAAGCGCTCCAGTTAATTTTATATACAATATTTTAACAAAGTTGAGGACGACGGCACCTACCAACAGGTACAATTTAATTTTTAACTTTCATCATATGACTTCACCTCAACAGAATTTGATATGAATTTTACTAGTATTGATTCTATTAGATGAGTGAAAATCTGTAATTTTCATAACAACACAATAGCTTTATTCTTGACTATTTAACTCATGCCCCAAATGGGAGTCAATGACCAATCACGTTTCAATGATTTCTGTTTTACAACCAATCAGAGTCGTGTTTCACGAAATATTTATCAGTGTTATAATTACAATATTAAAGAATGCTCCTCCTTTTTAATATTCTGAACAGGTCTGACCATTATTTTGCAGTGACTGAGCCTGTGAGAAATACGGCTACCATATTGTATATATAGTGCATGAATGTCAACACATATATAAAAACATTTGTAGCAATTGATTATACCACCAAAAAAAGAAACCACTGTTTGCACTTTCTTAAATGTATTTTTTTTCCCCAGGTAATAATCCAGAAAAATATAATTGTCATATTTACATCATATGACATCAGAAATGTATTAATATACAGTTTGATGTGTTTCATTTTTTCTCCACTAGAGAGCATTCTTACAATATTGCGTTCCTTTGCCAATAAATAATATGATGAGGTTGCAGTGATAAACAAAGGAAGCAGATGAAGCGTACCTATCGTTTCTCATTTGTTTTCAAACATCGCCGTTTACATTAAATATATAAATATTATAAAGTTATAGAATATTCACCTGAAAGGTCCGTCTCCTCAACAAAATTAGCCAATGCACTAAAGAAAGCCGATAAAAACGTAAAAATAGCATACAGAACCAATAACAAATTAAACAACATAATAAACAATAACATTGAAGAAAATAACATTTTCAGCAGCAAAGGAGTTTATAAACTGACATGTAAGGACTGCAACAAATTTTATATAGGAAGGACAAACAGGAGTTTTAACATCAGATTCAAAGAACATTTTCGAGACTTCATTCACGCAGAAGGGAAATCTAGCTACGCAAAACACGTTATCCACGAAGGACATCGCATGTTAAATATTGAAAACACCCTAACAGTAATGCACAGAGAAAATAATCCAGCGAAGATAAACGTACTCGAAGAGATGGAAATCATGAAAGCAGCTCACAACGACAGCCTGATAAACGAAAACGAACCGAATACATGCACCCCTCTACCAGATCTTCAGTGAAACACCAGTTTTGAATCCTGCCGATGATGGGACAAGTCCCGAAAGCGCTACAGTTAAATGATAATTAAGTTGAGGAGACGGACCTTTCAGGTGAATATTCTATAATTTTATATTAATTTTGAATAAACCTCAACGAAACACACCATGAATCTTATATAAATATTGTAAAATAACTATAGTTAAATAATGATTTGTAAGTAAACAGCTTAATTTTATTCGTTAAATAGTCCTAACAAATGCCACTCTTGCTTTCCAAATTCTCTAGATAAATTCAGCTAATTTGGAAATCACTCGTGGCATTATTACCCGTTTAACCCTTAAATTGGCAAAACACAAATTTCTTCTCTTAGTTAT
The DNA here is from genome assembly GCA_030220185.1 of Diploptera punctata. NCBI lineage: Eukaryota > Metazoa > Arthropoda > Insecta > Blattodea > Blaberidae > Diploptera > Diploptera punctata. The sequence goes on along the minus strand of JASPKZ010003047.1, from coordinate 715,230 downwards.
TTAAATGTGGCGGACCGCAGTGAAAACGGAATCTTGTATAACTGTTATTATTAGGTATATTGTGTAATTAGACACACATTTAAGTTGTTTCTTTTTCTTAGTTTTCTTCTGATTTATTTAAATTATTAAATTAACTGAACCAACTGATGTATCCAAAAGGACACATTATGAAATTAAGGGTTAAGGAGTAAGCGCAGTTGTTGACGGAGGGCACTGCAGTCGTGTTTATGCAGGAATAGAACATGTGACACTGCTATCTACGAGTGCAGAGGGGAATGGGACGTGGGACGCTGACAGTGTACACTGCTTTATATGACGTCACGTGTACCAACAAACAGAGCTTCCTGATTCTTCCGCCTGCAGAGATACTTTGAATGAGTAATACTTATGATAATTAGCAAAAATGTTAATAAAAAGCAGTTTGCAGCAATGAAGAGTGTCCACCTCCTTCTACAAGTTCATTATAACAATGATATTCAATGGAATAAGTCAGTAATGAGACAGCCAATTAGATGTTAGATAATTAGAGTTCTGAAATAAATGAAATGCTGTGACAGCTTTCATTAAGTGAAAAGAACTTACGACAGCAAACGCAAATGAAGTACGTACTACAATATGTTTTGAATAGAAAGTAAAACTCTTGGGAAAAGCGTGGTTTTAAAAAAAGAAGTTTTAATGGCAAGAAAGAGACATTGTGTGAGAAGCAACGGTTACAATCTGACAAAACAATTTCACTCATAATGAATAAGATAAATCACTAGAGCATGCCATTATTTCTTTAGACGATGAAGAAGGCCTAATTCTCAATGGTATTAATAAGATGTTAGTTTATGCTGACTATTCAACTCATGCCCCAAATGGGAGTCAGTTACACTGAGCAACAAATATTTTCTTTTTTTTTTGTCTCGGGAATAAAGATGTGTGATTCTGATAGCATTTTTTTCTTCTCCTGAATTCAAATATGATATCGGTTTTTCTGCACCACGCAAGGTTTCCGAGAGACAGGAATTTATAATTTCAAACACTTTAATATTTTCTACATTCGTAACTACACAATATTCGAACATTCGGATTCAGGCTCGTAAAAGATCCATAAGCCTGAATGAAAAGACCTCTAAGCAAAATTTACCGAATTTTCCCGTCCTAGTACTACCTTGGTTTCCTAGATGTCAGTATGAGGCGGAACGCTGACCACGGACCACTCAAATGACATTTGTACGAAAACAAGTGTAACTAAATTAGTATGGTTCAAATTCTTCCCTGTAGGGGTAGAGCGCCTAAATCTCTGTTAAGGGAAACATGGGCATACAAGATACAAGAAGAAGATAAAACAATAAATACGTACTTGCCGCCGTTTTATGACTGATTGGTGTCACGGCCTGCTGTAGTCTCAACTAATAAACATTGCCCACACTGTTAACGTTAGTCAGTTGTTTATAATGAACGTAAATATTTCCAACAAAGATGTTATTATTTTATTATTATTTTGAAAACACCGTCGCGCAAAAAGTAATGTACATCGCACTTTTGTGAAGTGTTTTACAGAATCTCGGAAATTAAAAACCTGGCTCTCGCTCGGTTTTTAAACATATCCTCGCTTCTGTAAAAAACACTTCCGAACCTCGGATCGTTATATACTATTTTACCTTCCCTTATATCCGAGACCGGTAGTGTAAGTTACAGGTTATTGAATTATTCCCCTAGAGGATCCGCCGATAAGCACTTTCTAAGCGTGTATAAAATACATTTATTTACCTCCTGCCTCTTGATCCATTGCTACTTACGCGACGGGACGCCTTGCGTTTAGAAATTTCCTCTCCACGTAGAGAAGAACCATTACCTAACACAAGAGAAGGAGGTTTGGGATCTGGAAATGGATTATACCAGAGCTGCCTCCCTCTTGCATTATTCATTCCGATATCTGAAGATGAAACTTTCCGAGATAAAGCGTATATTATACTGTTTGGCTATCGTCTTTAGCCTTTCCTGTATCTCCAAGAACTGGGGAGTGCCAATGTTGATAATGATCTCATATATTTTGAATAATTACCCAAAGTCTGTTCGTTATATCCATTAGTTTCTCTCGCAATTGGCAATCTTTTTCAAAAGTTTGGAAAGTTGCATACAGAGTGATTCAGAAATATGGCTATACGTTTGATCGCATTTTGTGACGAAAATATTATTATTAAAAGAAATATGATGTTCTCATCGGAAAGGGAATCCTTAAAATTACAACAATAAGACAAAACAAAACAAATCACTGCTCACGTGCAGCTTGGCGGGGTTGATTTTTGTGGGCTAGCGTCAAACGCCTCCACAATTCTCTTCGTTGTTTCTGCATCCGTGCTAATGCGAGGCCTACCAGGAGGTTTGATTTTCTGCATCCTTCCCGTTTCCAGCAGTCGTTTTCTCCACTTCCGCACAGTCGACGGCTGCAATGCTACGTTAAACTCACGTCTTGCGGCATCACGATCATTAGCATACATTATTGCTCATGCAGCAATTGTAATTTTCTGTTGCATATTCAACGCCATTTTGACTAATGAGGTAAGTTCTACACTGTTTTGTTTTATTCCATTTTTGTAACTTGAATAATTGCCTTTCCAACGGTAATTTCATATTTCCTGTAATGGTAATATTTTCATCACACAACACGATCAAACCTATAGCCATATTTATGATTCACCCTGTACTTGCAGCTCAATTTTCATACATTTCATGTATAGCATTTAGGTCTACATTTACTCAAATGTAACGGAGTAGTGAATAATTTTTAATACAAGTGAATTCGATGGTAACTGATGTAACAATTTCAACAATATAAAATAACATTTTTGCGCGATAGTGTGTTTTGTCGTACTTACAGCAATGGCTACCATGATTGAAAGTTTATTTTCCTAAATAAATAACTATACTGTAATATTACAAATTGCCTACCGAGGAGCCCATGGACCAACTGTGGGTCGTCAGGATTGAGCGGCCTGACGTACTATGTAGCTCAGCAATTTCCCTGAAGTTGCGACTCCAACACCTTCTCCCTGAGGTGTTGGTTTTATTGCCGAGAACCTTGAACGTGGACGCGATAGTTAGGGGAGGACAAGTATCTGGGACTTGGGAGTATGGTCTCTGACCGAGGTATCCCAATGGGTCAGATGCCTACCTAGTGCGGGAAGTTAAACCGCTGCCCTTTATGTAACTACGTTCAATGTATATTCAAAAATACATCCAAAAGGTAGTGTTAATATACATTATACAAAACAAATAAATGCATTTTAAATGAACTGAGCTTTATTTGAAACAATATAAAATAATAAATTCGTACTTACCGCGATTTTATGTCTGATTGGTGTCACGGCCTGCTGTAGTCTCAACTAAATTATTTTCGACATTTATCGTATAAACATTCGCCAGACTGTTAACGGTAGTCAGTTGTTTATAATGAACGCAAATATTTTCAACATATATGTTATTATGTTATTATTATGTATTATTTTGAAAACACCATCGTGCAAAAAATAATGTACAACGCACGTTTGTGAAGTGTTTCACACATTTTCAAGAGTGTCAGGCATAGGGGGATAAAAACACGGTATTTTACGTATCCCCACAGATGAAAATCGCACGGGGTTAGGTCTGGTGACCTGGGAGGCCACCGGTAATGAAGTTGATCTTCTGCTCCACCTCTTCTAATCCAACGTCCTGTTGTGTCGCCATTTTAATACAAACAATCTACATGATAAGCAACAGTGCCCATGAGGCCGTGTTAGAAACTTCTAACTTTTCTCTTTTCAGGAACGTTGGAATTGTGTTTCTATTCTTTGTAGTTTGGAAGAAATAAATGTTTGAAATAAATGTTTGCCTTGTACATGTTTTGAGTTTTATGTTCTAATTCACTTCTTCTTCTACGTCATGGTGTTTATGAAGGAATTAAAAAGTCGCGCACAGGTTGTAATTTAGCGCAACGGCCAAATTTTTCAATATTTTCAAAATTGTTTCAAAATTTCAAAATTTTAAGTAAATCGACCGGTTTCAACTTTTGCGAGCTCAAACATACGCAGGCTAAACTTTTCTTCTTCTTCTTCTTCTTCTTCTTCTTCTTCTTCTATTTCTTCTTCTTCTTCTTCTTCGACTTTCTCCCACTTATAAGTTCCCATCATCAGTTTCCATTTATTTCTATAATTCCAATCTCCTTCCAAATTCCTATCATCCATTATAGTTCTGACATAGGTTTTCCTTTACCATCTTGGTCTGCCACGTTTATTTCTTCCAGGGGGTGACCATTGGTATATATATATATATATATATATATATATTGGCCATCTTTCATTTTCCATTCTTTATACATGGCCATACCATTTAAGAGTTTGATTTTCAATCCCCTTAACGGTAGATATGGTGACATTAATTTTTCACCCATAGGAATTAATTTCCTATTTTATCCTGTATTGTTTTTTTGAAGACTTCTTCTAATACAATCAAATTCAACTGTTCTAATTTTATTCTTTTGTAATTCCGTCAAAGACTAAGTTTCACTTCCACATGACAAAATATTCTGTATTATGCTCTTATAAATCTTCATTTTAGTTTCCTTTGTAATATTTTTGTTCTAAATTATTCCATGTAATGTATTAGTTGCATTTTTTGCCATTGAAATTTTAGTTTGTACATTTTTTTCACATGTACCTAAACATGTAATTATTGACCCAAGATTTTTCCCCCCTCTGTTTGGAGAATGAGTTCATCCACATCCTTTCGCAAACACATATATTCTAAATTTGTGTAGCCTGGATAATGATTTGACCTCCTGATTTGTGTGAATTCATAGCCGGAGTTATAAATATTTCCAGTAATTCAAAATCAAATACATAATCCATGTTATGATTTAAAACAATAGATTGAACAGAACTCGAGGAGCACGAATTGAATTGGACTTCACGTGCACATAGACGAGTGAGCGTGTATTGGAATTTGATTTAACGTTTGAGTTTGCAGATGGTGTGCGGTGAGCCATTATATTGGACATTCTGCAGCATCCACTTTTCACGTTGATATTCAATCGTCTATAGCCTTCATAATAGTATTTAAAAGCAGCACCACATGTTTCTGTGGAATAGATTCGAGATACTAAAGGCCAACACGCACACACTATTGAGTAACACTAAGAAATTAGGACTGGAAGTAAATATCAGTAAAACTAAATATATGGTCACACGTAGAAATTCAGTATATAATGGAAATGGACAGCTAATGACAAATGAGGGAAATTTTGAGGAAATGGCTGAATTCAAACACCTAGGAACAATAATCACAAATAGGAATGAGATGCAAAGAGAAATTAAACATATGCTCAATTCTGGAAATGCGTGCTATTATGCATTGCAGAGACACTGGATGTCCCAACTCCTTTCAAAAAATGTTAAACTGAAAATATATAAAACTATTATTCTACCAGTTATATTATATGGGTGCGAAACATGGACTTCTTACTTTAAGGGAGGAAAGGAGATTACAAGTATTTGAGAATAAAGTACTTAGGAAAATGTTTGGACCAAAGAGAGATGAACAGACAGGTGAATGGAGAAGACTACATAACAATGAACTACATGGTCTGTATAGGAAGCCAGATATAATAAGAACAGTTAAGTCTCGTAGACTGCGATGGGCAGGACATGTTGCGCGTATGGGGAATGATAGACGTGTATGGAAGCTTCTTGTAGGAAAGCCAGAAGGAAAACGTCCAGTTGGTAGACCAAGAATAAGGTGGGAGAACAACATTAACTATGATTTGAGGGAAGTAGATTATACAGGGAATGATTGAAAAGCATTAGCTCAGGATAGGGATGTATGGAGAGCTTATGTCCGCGCGGCCATAAACATTCGGGTTCGGTAGTGCCAGTGAGTAAGTAAGTAAGTAAGATTCGAGTTGACAGATCATATTGTAGTTTTTTCTACCTTCTCTTCTCTTTGTGTATTATTAGACACAACTGTGGGTGGAACAACATTTTCATCTGAGCTTAAAGAATTTTAACTTTAAAAATATTCCTATGTGAGTGAATCTGTTTTTCGACGTTAAAAGTATCAAGTTTCTTCATACATTCTGCTTCAGCATGTGCTCCTGTACATAAATTACACCTTTTTTTTGTTTCGTTCTTCCTAGGAAACGTTTAAGAACAATTTTTGTTGTATGAAATCATTTATCATAAGTAATGCCACGAGTGATTTCCAAATTATCGAGAAATTCACGACTCACGAAGTGAGGAGTGAATTCATCTAGAGAATTTGGAAAACAAGAGTGGCATTTGTTAGGACTATTTAACGAATAAAATATGAGTATGGAGAAATGGTGGAATGAAATTGTGGATATAGAAAAAAATGTTTTTGACATATAGAAAGAATGAACGTAACAAGATTACCAAAAGCAGGATTTAACTACAAGCCAAGAGGTTCAAGGAATGTAGGAAGGCCAGTGAAAAGATGGACAAAACAACTGTGAGGCGGAACATGCATTTTGCCTAGCCCGTGAAGTGAAGAAGAAGAAATTGTGGCTGGAGAAAACGGGAGAAACCCCGAGAAAAACCTGCCTATGCTCCGTTTCGTCCACCACGAATTCCACAAGGAGTGACCGAGTCTCGATCTCGGGACCCCAGCGGTGAGAGGCGAGCGTCTAACAGCTTCCACCACGAAGCCGCCTATATTATTATTTATCTTCTTCTTCACGGTTTTAGTCTTATTTACTAGCCTGTTCCGGCTCCAAATTGCTGCTCTTTCCATCTTTTCCTTGGTCTTCCCAAGTTTCTTCTTCCTCGTGGTGAATAGCTGTATGCTGCTTTTGGTATTCTATTCTCAATCATCCTTGCCAAGTGTTCTTTCCAGTTTGTTGTGTATTTCTCTATTGTTGAGTTTACTTACTTACTTACTTACTTACTTACTTACTCACTGGCAGTATCTAACTCGTAGGTTCATGGCCGCACGGACATAATCTCTCCATGCATCCCTATCCTGATCTAATGCTTTCCAATCATTCCCTGTATAATCTACTTCCCTCAAATCATAGTTAATGTTGTTCTCCCACCTCATTCTTGATCTACCAACTGGGCGTTTTCCCTCCCTACAAGAAGCTTCCATGCAAGTCTTTCATTCCCCATACGTGGAACATGTTCTGCCCATCGCAGTCTACGAGACTTATTTAATTCCTCTATTTTTAGTTCTTGTCTTATTTAAAACATTTTAGTACATAACCTCAATGTTGATAACAATTGAGCGTTAAAAATGATGTCAGTTAAGTATTAAATAGAGTGAAATTGGAGAATGTGAAATTGTAGTTATTGAGTCGATGTTAGAGGACGAATTAAATTAAATTCAGGAGATCGATAGTGTTGTCCTCAACTGGAGAAGAAAATAACCGTTTCTAACTGCCCGGACACACGGAACGTTCGTGAGTTTAAAGAAAAGTGACACGGCGTGCGCCCAGTGAATTGCTACCTAAACGTTAAATGGTTTTACTTTATCAGCACAGCTGAAATATTGCATACAAGCTAATATCCGGCGTGCGCTGCTGCGTCTAAATACATGGAATATGTTTTTTTTATGTTCAGTTGAATGAGTAAAAAGAAAAATAATTTTAAATATATCGTAATTATAGGCCCAATTCTGGAAATGCATGCTATTATGCATTACAGGGACTCTTGACGTCCCAACTCCTGAAAAAAAGCATTAAACTGAAAATATATAAAACTGTTAATCTACCAGTTATATTATATGGATGCGAAACATGGAGTCTTACTTTAAGGCAGGAAAGGAGATTACGAGTATTTGAGAATAAAGTTCTTAGGAACATTTTTGGACCAAAGAGAGACAGGTGAATGGAGAAAACGATATAGTAGTGAGCTACATAATATGTATAAGAAGCCAAATATATTAAGAGCAGTTAAGTCACGTAGACTGCGATGGACAGGACATGTGACACGTATGGGGGATGGAAGCTCCTTGTAGGAAAACCATAGAGAAATCGCTCAGTCGGTAGACCAAAATGAGGTGGGAGAATAATATTATCCATGATTTGAGGGAAATATATTACTCAGGGGATGATTGTAATATTTTAGCTCAGGATAAGGTGTATGGAGAGCTTATGTCCGCGCAGCCATGAACCTACGAGTTCGATGGAGCCACTGAGTTAGTTAATTATGGTAATTATTGTTATATACCCCGTGCTAATTACCCGGTGTTGCCCGGAATCAACTTATAATAATAATAATAATAATAATAATAATAATAATAATAATAATAATACTTAATACTAAATACAGGCTTTCCACTTTACAGCAGTTTGCCTTTGATTCCTGCTTTCCAGAGATTCCTATCTTCCCATTGTCCATCTTCCATACCCCTCTTCATCATGGCATCATGTATTCCCTCAGACCATGTTCTTCTACTTCTCCTCTCTTCCTTCTGCCTGGTAACATCCAGTCCAACACCTGTTTAGGCCACTGGTCTTCCGACATCCGTTGTACATGTCCATACCACTGTAGAGCTCTCTTTGTTATCCTATCGATAACAGTTTCTTGTGCATCCATTTCTTGTCTGATATTCTCATACTTCTCCGTAATCCATCCATTTCTGTCGCCAAGATTCTATTCTGCATCCTTTCATTTATTGTCCAGTTTTCTGATCCATATGTAAGTATACTTTCTATTATTGTCTGTATAATCTCTTCTTTTTTTTCTGGTCAAATTTCTATTCCATAAAAGACCATTTAGGGATCTAATCGCCTTCCTTGCACAATTTACTCTGTTAATAATATATTTTTCACAAGTACCAGATTTATCTGTTATAGATCCAAGATATTTAAATTCTTCAACACGTTTAAAAATTATCATATTATTTATTTGTATGTCTTCTGAATTTCCTCCGATTACCATATATTCTGTTTTAATATAATTTATCTTCAGTCCACCTAACTCGAATGCATCGACCAACTTTCTAATCATATATTCTATATCTTCTTTATCTTGTCCTATTATAATCTGGTCATCAGCGAATAATAAATTGTGCAGTAAATGGCCATTAATGTTGATTCCCATTCCCCTACATGACTTATTCCATTTCATTAATACATAATAATAAATAATATAATAATAATAATAATTATTATTATTATTATTTTATTTTACCTGGCAGATTTAACGTCGTAAGGCCTTGTCTACCACTCAACTATGATAAAAAGATACAAAAGTTACTCTTACATCTAAAATACAATAAACAAAATTATTACATGGTATATCTACAATACAATACAATACAATTAGACATAAAGACAGTATACAGGCCTACCAAGAAAATCAAGAACCTTCTCAGACCTATAAAGGATCAACTCCATCCTCATCAGACAGCAGGCATATACAGGATACCATGCAGTTGTGGAAAAGTGTATATAGGCACCACTAAAAGCAGCATCGCAACCAGACTTAAGGAACATGAAAGATACAGTCGTCTTAAACAAATGGATAAGTCGGCAGTAGCAGAACACTCTTTACTTGATGGCCACAGATTACAGATATATTATCTAACTGCACACACTATTTTACCCGTCTACAACGAGAAGCCATCGAAATATTCAAACATAAAAACAGTTTCAATAGAAAAGAAGAAACATTAAAAGTCAACAAGGTATGGATACCGGTTCTAAAAAACGCAAAATGTAAACCTCTACAAGTACAGTCGACTAGACTATCAAACAGCAATCTCATTGGAACAATGGAGTTCCCTACCGCTGACCAATCAGAAGGCAGATATAACGTATAGTCGACTAGACCATGAAACAGCAATCTCATTGGAGCAATGGAAGTACCTAACGCTGACCAATCAGAAGGCAGATACAACTTACGAACACATCGCGGTGAACGTTTAAATAGGACTGACAGCGGACAGAATTGCCAGTCTCAAACAAACCTTGAGAATGCCAGGCGCAGTCTCTGGCGAAACGTCGGGGAACTACAAGCCTCACGACCACGGCCTACAGCCCAAAAATCTTCATCAAGATCATCATAATACAATTATTATTTAAAATATTTTTTTATTGAACTAATATAACGAATGAAATATAAAATGTACAAGATAGAACAATGAGAAAAACAAAAGTGATATTCTTTGCACCAGTGAGCTGAAGGACAAATTTGGTTATTGTGAGTTATCCATGAAAGATGGGCATATAGTATGCTGTCGTGGGCTTTTTTTTTGTAGATTTTTTTGGATATACACTTCTGTGTACATTAGTTTGGTGCATTTGTTATAGTTTAGGCAGCGAAGGCCATTTAAGCGTACAAAACGCGACTTTTTTAGTGGATGGATACTTTTTTTTTTTAGCTGGGGCACTATTGTTTCTCTTTTAGAATACACAGGTTTGAAATTGAGTTTGGTGAAAATGGAGACTGGCAGCGTGCGAATTGTAATTCCCACGGCATCCATCTTCGTGTAGAGTCTAAGTTGGTAGTACATGTCCGCAGAGGAAACTCTTCATTCTAAACAAATTTCTTCTTTAAGGGAAACTCCTTGTTTTTGTTCAGTCTCTTCATTGAAAAAAAAAAAAAAAAAAAAAACCCTACGCGCGTCTGGCCGGTAAAGCTCTTAGCCTACTTGGCGGCTGCTGCCTTACATCCTAACTAACTAACTCAATGGGATTATCGATGCTCCTATAGGTTCATGGCCGCACGGACATAAGCTCTCAATATATGTCTATCCTGAGTTTAATGTTTTTCAATCACTCCCTGTATAATGCACTTCCATCAAATTATTGTTTATGTTATTTTTCCATCTCATTCTTGGTCCCCAACTGGGCGATTTCTCTATGGTTTTCCAACAAGAAGCTTCTATGCTCCTCTTTCATTCCCCATACGTGCCACATGTCCTGCCCATCGGTGTCTACGAGACTTAACTATTCTTATTACAGTAAAACCTGCCTATGAAGGAACATGATGGCTCCTTAAATATATTTCCGTCTTGGCAGTTTTCCTTCTTATAAAGTGTTCCAAAATTACGAGCTTGAATTTTGTCAAGCAGTGTAATGGTTTTACATGCACGCTTTAAAGACATAACGTATTGACTGAAATACAGACAAAATAGTGTATGTGACACAGCTCAGTTTGCACGGCAATACAAAACAACTTTATTGCATAAAAACGAGAAGGAACTCAACTACAGGAAAACTGAAGAGTTTCCCAACTCCCTCGCAGGTTACGTAAGCAGGCAAGGAAAAGCGAGGGATTCCCCGCTGTCACACATAAGCAAGGGTATCCCCGCAATACAATGGCAACACAAGAAGGTAAAACGATATAATGCAGAAAGTGTCACATGCAGAATTTTCACGTGTGGTTATTAATACTGTAATTATAACGTGCTTAATAATTTTCCGTTTTAAAAATTAACTATTGGTACTTTAAAAACCATTTAGTTTCCGCGTTATGAAGGTTTCTGGCTTATACAGGACGATTTTACATATGAATCGTACCGTTCTGTAGCGTAGTGGTTAAGGCACTGAGCTACAAGCCGGAGGGTGGAGGGTTCAAGTCCCGTTGGGGTCAGGATTTTTAAACTATCCCAAACCCTCTGGCGGCACTATGGCCCTGGGATAGACTCAGCCTCTAACGGTAATGAGTACCAGACGCTTGTTCTGGGGGTAAAGGCGGCCGTCACGCAGGGCTGACAACCCGGTTGACATAAAGTGCCGATTGTCTAGAAAAAAAGTGGGAGCCTTAATCTCCCACTACCCCAAGGGCCTCCGGGCCAGTTGTGGGATCACTTTACTTTAACATTCAACTACAAGCCAAAAGGTTCAAGGAATGTAGGAAGGCCAGTGAAAAGATGGACAGAACAACTGTGAGGCGGAACAGGCAATTTTTGCCTAGCCCATGAAGCGAAGAAGAAGAAGAAGAATAATTAGTATAGGAGTGAAAAAAAAAAGAAAAGATATTTGTTTTAAGTAAGGACTCGGAACTGTGTATTTGATATGTGAAGTCTGTCTGGAACCCACTTCTTCATCTTGGAAGGAAGTAATCCATTTCGTTTCAATTGACATCTGTCAATATATTGATAATGTCAGAGATAGAAGAACCACAAATAATGTTCATTGTGTAATTCTAGAAGCTAGTATATATGTTTAAGAAATTAAACATAGGCTCAATTCTGGAAATGCGTGTTATTATGCATTACAGAGACTTTTGATGTCCCAACTCCTTTCAAAAAACGTTAAGCTGAAAATATATAAAACTATTATTCTACCAGTTATATTATATGGGTGCGAAACATGGACTCTTACTTTAAGGGAGGAAAGGAGATTACGTGTATTTGAGAATGAAGTTCTTAGGAAAATTTTTGGACCAAAGAGAGATGAACAGACAGGTGAATGGGGAAGACTACATAACAATGAACTACATGGTCTTTATAGGAAGCCAGATATAATAAGAACAGTTAAGTCTCGTAGACTGCGATGGGCAGGACATGTTGCACGTATGGGGAATGAAAGACGTGCATGGAAACTTCTTGTAGGAAAGCCAGAAGGAAAACGCCCAGTTGGTAGACCAAGAATGAGGTGGGAGAACAACATTAACTATGATTTGAGGGAAGTATATTATACAGGGAATGATTGGAAAGCATTAGCTCAGGATAGGGATGTATGGAGAGCTTATGTCCGCGCGGCCATGAACCTACGGGTTCGATAGTGCCAGTGAGTAAGTAAGTAAGTAAGTAAGTATATATGTTTATATTTATTTTCAAATTGTTTTTAGGCAATCGGACGGTAGAATAATTTAAAATATAACTAAATTTTTATTTTCTTTCTTTATATATAGGCCTATATATAGTGTCGATTTCATAAAAAAACATTAAAATGGTATGGTCATGTAAAAAAATACTATAATGAGCGCCATTTGATACATGAAGAGGAAGAGGGCGGGCCAGAAATAACGTGAATTGATGGTGTTTGAAGCAGCATGAGGGAAAAAAAGATTGGACAATGGAGATTGGAATGGTAGAAAGATTAAAATACAGGGTGGACCGCTCGAATGGACCTAATTTCAATTGCTTGTTACTGGCAAACGGTTGAAGATAGAAACTTAAAACAACGTTCATAGTACAGAAAAACTCACCAAGTTTCGAATCCTGTCGGTAGATGGCACAAAGATACGTTTCTCGTTCTTAGATTTAATTGTTTGTGAAAATGGCGACTCCGCAGATGAAAGCGCAAGCTGTTTTGTGGTATGCGGAGTTTAAATCAATCATTAGAGTTCAAAGGGAGTTCCGGCGTGTGTTTAACCGTGATGCTCCAACTGCTAGAAGCATAAAGAAGTGGCGTGATACATTATTAGCTACAGGATCTGTGTTGAAGAAGCATGGTGGTGGTCGCAGAGCATCCGATGAAATGGTAGCAAATGTTCAAGCCGCATTTGAGCGAAGCCCCCGGAAGTCATTAAGAAGAGCTTCGCGGGAACTTCAAATACCAAAATCGACATTACAACGGATTGTCCACAAACGCCTCAAACTGCACGCATATAAAGTGCAGTTAGTGCAACGTCTGGAGCCGAATGACATGCCGAAACGAGTGGAATTCGCCAATACGATGCTGGACCGTCTCGGCGCTGATCCTGACTTCATGACCAAGATTTTCTTCTCGGACGAAGCCACTTTCCATTTGTCAGGCAAGGTAAACCAGCATAATGTGCGGATCTGGGGATCGGAGAATCCTCACGCTATTCAAGAGCATGTTCGTGATAGTCCGAAGATGAATGTTTGGTGCAGTTTGTCACATAATAAGGTCATTGGACCGTTTTTCTTCGCCGAGAAAGAAAACTGTTCGTGGTACCACATATCTTGACATGCTGGAGCAGTTCTTCTTTCCACAAATTGAACAACTGCAGCCTAACATCGTTTTCCAGCAAGATGGTGCTCCTCCCCACTGGTCCAATGAAGTTCGTACGACTTTGGACAACATTTTCCCTGGCCGTTGGATTGGTAGGGGAGGACCAATCGCGTGGCCCCCGAGATCTCCCCGATTTAAACACCACTGGATTTCTTTCTCTGGGGCTATGTCAAAGATAAAGTTTACACCACCCCAGTCAAAGACCTTCGTGAGCGCATCATAGAGGCTATTGAGAACATTCCAGAAGACATACTCCAACGTACTTGGCAAGAAATTGTTCATCGCTTTGATATCGTCACAGTGACTGCTGGGGCTCATATAGAGATGTGGTGATCTGGATATCAAAACTTGGTGAGTTTTTCTGTAATATGAACGTTGTTTTAAGTTTCTATCTTCAACCGTTTGCCAGTAACAAGCAATTGAAATTAGGTCCATTCGAGCGGTCCACCCTGTAGAATGACGGTAGATTAATTGGGTGCAGGAAAATGTTGTGAAACCTGCTAAATTAATTATTCGTCCATACATGGCCCGGGGTCGACTAAGCCTCTAACGGAAATGAGTACCGGATGCTTGTTCTGGGATAAAGGCGGCCGTCACGCAGGGCTGATAGCCCGGCTCACATCAAGCGCCGATTGTCTAGAAAAAGTGGGAGCCTTAACCTCCTAGTTATCCCAAGGGCCTCCTGAGGCCTGTAGTGGCATCACTTTACTTTACATAGTAATTCTGCCCAGGTCAGGTCTTTCACTGCAATCATAGCATTTTCATGCTATGCTTTGCAGCTTTACTAGGGAATTATAGGTGTGGTAGCTTCCCGTTGCTTTCCACACCGGTGAAAGATGATGCTGATGATGATGATGATGATGATGGCCGGATGATTTTCGGGGACCGTTGGGCCCTAAGCTTCCTGACATTTGTCTCACAGGTGAGGAAAACCCCTGAAAAAACCTCACCCAGGAGGCTGTCACGTTCGGGAATCGAACGCGGGCCCGCTGCGTGACAAGGCACCAGTTACCTCGAGATCACAGCGGTGGACAAATGAAATATATAATTAAAAAAAACAAATCAATCAAACAACCGAAATGAAAGTTTTTAAGGAAAATCGTAGGAAAATCGCTGAGAGAGAAAATTCGCAGCTCTGTTAGAGAAGAATGTCAAATTGAACCTATAAACCTCTGGATAAATGATAGAAGACTAAATTGGAACGATCACATAGATAGAATGGAGAACAGTAGATTAGTGAAGAAAAGTACGTGACTGGACACCTCAGCAGAAAAGGCCGTTAGGAAGACCACAACTACGATGGAAGGACGTCACCACACCCCGGACCTGAAGAGAATGAACACGCAACAAGCTGCCAGCTTTCATGCGTAGAGGAAGAAGAAGAAGAATATATATATATATATATATATATATATATATATGTAAAGTAAAGTAATCCCACAACAGACCCGGAGGCCCTTGGGGTAGTAGGAGGTTAAGGCTCCCACTTTTTCTAGACAATCGGCACTTTATGTCAGCCAGGTTGTCAGCCCTGCTTGACGGCCGCCTTTACCCCCAGAACAAGCATCTGGTACTCATTTCCGTTAGAGGCTGAGTCGACCCCAGAGCCATAGTGCCGCCAGAGGGTTTGGGTCAGTTTAAAAATCCTGACCCCAACGGGACTTGAACCCTGGACCCTCCGGCTTGTAGCTCAGTGCCTTAAACACTACGCTACGGCGTGCCCCCATATATATATATATATATATATATATATATATATATATATATGGTATGATAAGAAAAATAAATGCCTGGACGGGATTCGAACCCGGATCTCTGAGTCTGTACCTCAGCGTGATATCCATTACACTACCAGGCGAATCCAATTCAAACACTTATTTTTCTTATATATGTATTATACTCTCCATTATTACTAGATGTCGCGAGAACACTGTCTTCACTGCCATCTAGTAGCTGACTATATCAAGTAAGCAAATTAAAGAGAATATTTATAAGCGTTTGAACTGGATTCGCCTGGTAGTGTAATGGATATCACGCTGAGGTACAGACTCAGAGATCCGGGTTCGAATCCCGTCCAGGCATTTATTTTTCTTATCATACCATATTAAGCTTGCATGCTCAATGTTAAAGATTTAATTATAACATATATATATATATATATATACGAAAAACTTAGACTCGAAACCTACGGCTTAAAGTCTCTCCCGGAGGGCTTGCTCTTTGCATTTTTCCCACCCTAAAAAAATCAATCGATCACGGCAGGGTTTGATCCCGCGACCTTCGGGGCCAGAGGCAAGAAACATATTCAGTTGTTCACCGCGGTTGACTATTTTTATCATGTATGAGTATATAATTTGTGTTGTGAGAATAAATCAATAGGTGATGACGTATCAGAAGGGAATACATTTATTTTTGTAATGGGTAAACTGCACAAACATGTGATTATACATTTGGTCCGGAAATGCCAGTTGTTACAAATCAGAAATAGAGAACACCTCAAACTTCCTACACCACATTCTATTCATTCATCTGACTCCATCCTTCCAACACATTGACTGGGGGCGCTCCGTAGCGTAGATGGTTAATGGAATCTGCCCTAGTAGCCGGAATATTGGAGGTTCGAGCACGGCTGCAGTCAGAATTTTTAAATTGGCCTAAACCCTCTGGCAACACCATGGTCCTGGGGTCAACCCAACTTCTAACGCAAGTGAGCACCAGAAGTATATTCTGAGAATTAAGTCGGGCGTCACGCAGGGCTGACATCACGGCTTAATCTTTCCATTCTTCTTCTTCTTCATCACGGTTTAGGCTTATGTACTAGCCTGTTCCGACTCCAAATTGCACTGTTTCCATCTTTTCTTTTGTCTTTCCATTTATAAAGTATTATATTTTCATCTCACAACAATTTTCTGAAGAAAAAGTTGATTTCTAAAGCACACTGAAAATGATAAATTTATTTTCAGTTTTTGACCCTTCAACAAGTACATATACTTTTAGCTATTTTGACTTATATTTTTAGTTATTAGACTAAATGTGTTTAGAATTTTGATTAGATTGGATTGGGTAGGGCTAGTTTCATATTGTTTAATAATCTAACATATAAAAATAAATGTTTGTTTGTTCGTACTTTATGCGCGGCCATACCGTTGATCCGATTGTGATGGGGCTTTTTGAAATATATTCAGGAGATTCCCGGGATGAACATAGGCTATAAGAGAGTTGTGATACTCAACCCCTACACCCTTAAAAATCACCATTTGTAGTGGAAAACGTGAAAAAAGTAGCTCTTTGGACGCCTAAATGGCTTACGTTGCATAAACCATAACAAATACACAAAATTAATGTACACAGAATTGAATATCTCTAAAAGCTCTACAAAAAGAAGTCCGCGACAGCATATGTTTATCTCTTACGGATAACTCACAATAACCATTTTTGTCTTTCACTGATGCCAAGAAGATCGAGACAAGTACGTAGATTCCTGTGCAAGCGTAGCAGCACATGGCGGGTGTTCTTTTATGGACTATTTAACTCATGCCCCAAATGGGAGTCAATGACCAATCACGTTTCAATGATTTCTGTTTTACAACCAATCAGAGTCGTGTTTCACCAAATATTTATCAGTGTTATAATTACCATATTAAAGAAAGCTGCTCCTTACAATATTGCGTTCCTTTGGCAATAAATAGTATGATCTGGTTGCAGTGATAAACAAATGAAGCAGTAGAAGCGTACCTATCGTTTCTCATTTGTTTTCAAACATCGCCGTTTACATTAAATATATAAATATTTTAAAATAACTATAGTTAAATAATGATTTGTGAGTAAACAGCTTAATTTTATTCGTTAAATAGTCCTAACAAATGCCACTCTTGATTTCCAAATTCTCTAGATAAATTCACTCCTCACTTCGTGAGTCGTGAATTTATCGATAATTTGGAAATCACTCGTGGCATTACTTATGATAACTCACAATAACGAATTTTGTCTTTTAGCTCATTTATGCCAAGAAGATCCAGATAAGTAGATTCCCGGGCAACACCGGGTAATCAGCACGGGAATCTTAAAATAATTTCGATATACATTTATAATCACCTATTCAACTAATCATAAGAAGTATATTATTTTTTGTCTTTCAGCTCATTTATGCCGAAAAGATCGGGATGAGTAGATTCATGGACAACACCGGGTAAACAGCACGGGGTATCTAAAAAATATAAATTTATAATTATTTTTCCTGTTACTTATTCAATTAAACATAAAATCACATTAATTTTCATTTATTTAGGCGTAGCAGCGCACGCCGGGTATTAGCTAGTTAAATATAAGAAAAAAAACTCCATTTTTCGTGTTAAAGAGATTAAAAACTGTATATAAATGTTTTGCCGAGAAAAAGTAATGTTCTACTATCTGAAGGGTAAAAAAAATGAAAATGTTATTTTAATTTGTTCTATTTGTTACGTCAGTTACACCAGAATGTAAAATCACAAGGTAGGAATGTAAGATGGAAGAAGAGACGACTGTAGGAGGTCGGTGGAAGATGCGAAGGTCCGCTGTGGACTGTGATGTGGACATATTAGATGTTCAAACTCCTCTTTTAACTCATATTTTTAATTATTAAAATAACTGTGTTTAGAATTTTGGTTGGGTGGGATGGGTTAGGGCTAATTCATATTATATTTAAAGAGAAAAATTATACGCTCAGACCGGGACTTGAACCCGGGACCCTTGGTTCTCTAGACCAAGTGCTCTACCAACTGAGCTACCTGAGCAAGTACCGATCCAAACGCAAATCTTTCTCTATATACATTGTAATTCCCGTCCACCAAATGCTATGAAGCCATGCTTCTATCTTGCAAATGGCGGCTCCTTTTTATTAAGTAAAGTAAAGTAAAGTGATCCCACAACAGACCCGGAGGTCCTTGGGGTAGTAGGAGGTTAAGGTTCCCACTTTTTCTAGACAATCGGCACTTTATGTCAGCCGGGTTGTCAGCCCTGCGTGACGGCCGCCTTTACCCCCAGAACAAAGAGTCTGGTACTCATTTCCGTTAGAGGCTGAGTCGACCCCAGGGCCATAGTGCCGCCAGAAGGTTTGGGTCAGTTTAAAAATCCTGACCCCAACGGGACTTGAACCCTGGACCCTCCGGCTTGTAGCTCAGTGCCTTAACCACTACGCTACATTAAGAAGACTTATTTGGGAATTATACATTACAGCCAGTACGGCTTTTTCCAAGTATAATTTTTCTCTTCAAATATGATTTATCCATCATTGAGATGTACGAAATCAATAATAAAAAAAATAATTCATATTGTTTAATATATTCGGGGACAACTTTGCTGGGTGTGATTTTCTCGAGGTTTTTCCTCACCAGTAAGCTAAATGTTAGGAAACGTGAAGGCCCAAACGGTCCCCGAAAACCATCTGCCCATCATTATCATAAGTAATGCCACGAGTGATATCCAATTTATCTAGAGAATTTGAAAATCAAGAGTGGCATTTGTTAGGACTATGTAACGAATAAAATTAAACTGTTTACTCACAAATCATTGTTTAACTATAGTTATTTTAAAATATTTACATATTTAATGTAAATGGCGATGTTTTAAAACAAATGAGAAACGATTGGTACGCTCCATTTGCTTCTTTTGTTCATCACTGCAACCAGATCATATTTATTGCCAAAAGATCGCAATGTTGTAAGAATGCGCCCTAGTGGGGAAATTTATAACCAACGATATAGGTGTTAATTAATGTCTGATGTCCTACGATGTAAATATGTCAATTATATTTTTCTGCGTAATTTCCTGGAAAATAATTCGTTTAAGAAAGTGCAAACAGTGTTTTTTTTTGTGGTATAATCAATTGTTACAAATGTTGTTGTATTATCTCTCATATGAACTTTCTGTTGACATTCATGCACTATATATACAATCTGGTAGCTGTAATTCTTAAAAGGAGTCAGTCACTGCAAAATAATGCTATGACCTATTCAGAACGTTAAAAAGGAGGTGCTTTCTTTATTATGATAAACTTCAGTTGGTAAATTTTAGGCGAAACACGACTGTGATTGGTTGTAAATAAAAAAAATCATTGAAATGTGATTGGTCATTGACTCCCATTTGGGGCATGAGTTAAATAGAAATTATAGCCCTGGTCATAATTACACTGGCCAACATGATTTTTGTCTCATGAGTACCAATAGTTGTACTTAATGCAGTTTTTTTATCGTGTTTTCAAATATGTATTCGGAAATTCTCCATCACTCACAGTCTTTTTTATTTCAATTTTAATTAATGGATTTAAATAATTATTTTTAATAAACTTTTTTTGTCAATTTGTCCATTGTAAAATAAAACCAAATGAGCTAACTCAGGAGATTTCAGCTATGGAAAAGAGATATCAAGGCAAATGGAATCCTAATATGCTGGCCGATTATTGTTGCACCATCAAGAGGGATGCTCCACAGGCGAAATATAGCATAAAATCGTAATTTCTTACTCTCTAGGTGAGTCCGAATGTTCGAATATTGTGTAGTTACGAATGTAGAAAATATTAGTGTGTTTGAAATTATAAATCCCTGTCTCTCGGAAACTTTGCGCGATGGAGAAAAACCCGATATCATATTTGAATTCAAGAGAAAAAATACTATCAGAATCACATATTTTTCTTTCTGAGACAAAAAAAAAAGTCTTTTTTGTTGCTCAGTGTAATTTTTTATCAAAATATAAAGTCCTATAGTGCTAGAATATTAATTGCTTTATCAAATCGAATTGCTGTGTAGTGTCATTCCAGAACAAGAACAAGAAAAGAAGAATGGAACGTGCCGTAAAATAAACTAAAAAAAACACACACTGCATTATATGAAATTTTGGATTTATTTTTACCACAAGATTTTAAAGTTCGTTTTGTTCGAGTACCTTTAATATATTGATTGAAAGGCTTGGGGGGGGGGGGAGGGAAGGTAAAATATTGTTTAGTAATAGAATTTGATGTGGTAGCAATGTGACATTGTACTCACAAACTCCGGTGGAGAAGGTGTCTGCACAGCGCCGATAAAACCCGTCACTGAAGTTAGTGAGTGAATAACCCAGTTTCTGTTAGAACCACACAAAACATAGCAACTTGATTAAATAAATTTATTAACCCATACAATACCACCAAGTATTATTATTAGAATCAGCTTTTTTTTTAATTACACCTCAGCAGCATTTCTATACATAGCACTTCTGTTTATAATGTCCTATATTTATACAGGGTGTTCCATTTATCTTTTTTTTTTTTTTTTTTTTTTTTTTTTTTGCAAATGCACCAGGTTGTCTCTCGACATTCCTGGTGTTCTCTCCTGGCATGGCGTACTTGTAACCCACTTCTGAGTTTGAGGCGCTTGGAAGGCGGGGTTACGTTACCCCGATGATATGACGGCTGATGATGATAGTGGTGCGCCAGGAGAGTCCGCAATCCTAAGCTTAATCTAAGATGAATATGAATGATGATGATTGCGATGGCCACATGATTTCGGGTACCATTTGGGCCTTAAAGTTTTCCTGACGTTTGTCTTACAGGTGAGGAAAAACCTCGATAAAAACCTCACCCAGAAAAACTGTCCCGACCGGGAATCGAACCCGGACCTCTGCGTGACAAGGCAGCACGCTACCTCGAGACCACAGCAGTGGACTATATATATATTTGAGTTGAATCAACATATATCCCGCATGGCACTAGATAGAATTGTACGCATAACAAGAAATAAATTACCAAAAAGTGGGAAGGACTCCTGGAAGACCAAAACATAGATGGAGGGACTGTAATTCTGGATGGAACAGAACATGTACCTAAAACAAAGAGAAGAAGATTATTGCAACAGCAATTTGACAATTTTTCACTTAAAGGGACAATTAGAGAATGTTTATAAAAGGTTATATTAAAATTGGTGGCACGACATAGCGTAATGGTTAAGGCACTGCGCTACAACCCGGAAGGTCGAGGGATCGAGTCCCGATCGGGTCAGGATTTTTAAACTGACCCAAACCATCTGGCGACACCATGACCCTGGGGTCGACTCAGCCTCTAACGAAAATCAGTACCAGACGCTTGTCCTGGGGGTAAAGGCGGCCGTTACGCAGGGCTGACAACCCGGCTGACATCAAGTGCCGACTGTCCAGAAAAAAAGTGGGAGCCTTAACCTCCCACTACCCCAAGGGCCTCTCGAGGCCTGTCGTGGGATCATTTTACTTTACTTTTATATTAAAGTTGCGAGAATACTCTTTTAAAAAATGAATATAGGGTGAGATGGGGTAAGTGTAACCAAAAATCCGGGTAGATCAAATTTAAGTCTCAATATCACGCTGAAAAATGAAGATACCTCAATCAAGTTTTGGTCGAAGTTTGCTGGAGGTATTAGAAATTAAATTCTTCTTTTCTTCATCTAATCAAGTCTTAGGCCTATTGGTCTGTTGCGATTTCACTGATGAATTTTGTATCCAGCGTTTCCTTGGACGGCCCAGAGATCTAGAAATTAAATGTATAATTTCTTCTCCTTCTTCTACTACAAGGTTTAGGCTATGCAGCCTGTTCCGGCGAAGTTAAAAGTGGAGTCCATCTTCTACGTGGTCGGCCAACATCTCTTGTTCCTCTGGGATTATACAGGAAGGTTCTTTTTGGTATTCTTTCGTTGTTCATTCTCATTAAGTGTTCTGTCCATTTCTTATTATTTTCGCTGATTTTATCTTCAATTTTATATATATTTAATTCTTCTCGTATAGTTTCAATCCTTATTCTATCCGCTCTTGTGAATCCTTTCACATTACGTAAAAACAGCATTTCCGCAGTCTGTATCCTGCTTTTATCCCTAGATTTCATTATCCAATTTTCACTTCCATACAACAACAAAGGAACAGCCATTGTTTTATATAATTTAAGTTTCGTATCTTTCCTTGTTTTCCGACCTAAGGTTCTTTTTATGGTTCCACAAATAGCCTGGAATTTATTTACTTTATTTTCTATATCTTTATTTTCTCTGTAAGTTATATCACATCCTAAATATTGGAAATGTGATATTTGTTCTATTATTTTGTTATCCAGCACAATTTTTGATCTAATTCCATATTTACCAATAACCGTGAGGGGTTGCTGATCCCCCATCGGGCGCCTCCCTAGGTGGTGGATAGGGGAATGCCTCCTAAATATAGGTGGTACCGGGGAAATGAAATACCCAGGGTGAACCAAAATCAGCATAGCGTCTGTTCCAGATTGGACGGCTATAATGGGCAGGTAGAGGTCAGAGCCGAAGAGAAGGCAATCTACCTAAGGGAAAGCACCCTAAAAACAAAGCTGAAGCAAGTTGGGAGGCTGTAAGGTGGCAATCCCACCACCCAACTATATCTGCGCAGCCCTTGTAAGGCGGCCAGATGAATTTTCTATTACTAAAAAGCGAAGGAGAAAGCCTGACGGAAACACTGATGATGGACCAGGCAAGAAAAAAAAATGTATAATTTATATTAACATATCTTTATTGATAATTTATTTAAATTCATACAATGTTCGTATTATGTAGAATTCAAATTTAGGGTAGGCCTAAGTGTATATACTTGATATGATCTAATACTCGTGATAGATAGCATGTGTATACTGTATATTTTTATGATTTTTTTACCAAAGAGAGATAAACAAGCAGGTGAATGGAGAAGACTACAAAACAGTGAGCTATAAGACTTTATAGGAAATCACATATAGTAAGAACAGTTAAGTCTCATAGACTGCGATGGGCAGAACATGTGGCACGAATGGGAGTGAAAGACGTGCATGGAAGCTTCTTGTGGGAAAACCAGAAGGAAAACGGCCAGTTGGTAGACCAAGAATGAGATGGTAGAATAACATTAACCACGACTTGTGGGAAGTAGTTATTATGGGGGAATGATTGAAAACATTACCTCAGGATAGGGTTGTTGGGAGAGCTTATGTCCGCGCGGCTATGAACCTGCGGTTTCGATACATCCAGTGATTTAGTCAATTTCTGAAATGGCTTAATTTCACTTGAAATTATCATATATTGAGTACTCTTCGGACCTTATGATCTGATATACACTAGAAGCTTAATTGTCTGCCATGTTTCCTGTTGAAAATAGTTTTGTTAAAAATACTATTATAATGAAACACAACCTAATTTATACATTCATTCATAGTGTTCTGCTCAAGAGCAGGTCTTTCACTGCAAACTCAGCATTCTCCACTCTTTCCTTGACTCAGCTTTCCTTTTTGTATCTCCATGCAAACCATTTATTTTAATATTGTCTATCATCTGATGTCTTTTTCTGCCTCTAACTTTCTTTCCGTTGACCATTCCTTCTAGAGCATCCTTCAGCAAGCAGTTTCTTCTTAGCCAGTGGCCAATCCAATTTCTTTTCCTCTTCTTTATGAGTTCCAGCATTGTTCTTCTTTCACCCACTTTGTCTAGCACATCTTCATTTCTTACTTTGTCTGTCCAGTTTATACGTTCCATTCTTCTCCATATCCACATCTCAAAAGCTTCCAGTCGCTTTTCCTCATTCCGTCGTAATGTCCACGTCTCTGCACCATATAATGCTTCACTCCACACAAAGCACTTCACTAGCCTCTTTCTTATTTCTCTTGCCAAAGGTCCGCAGAAAATGCTTCTCTTCTTGTTGAAAGCATCTTTTGTCATTGCTATCCTCTACTTTACTTCTTGACCGCAGTTCATGTTACTATTGATAGTACAACCCAAGTATTTGAAGCTCTCCACTTGCTCAATGGCCTCATCTTTAATCTTCATGTTTATCTTCCTTTGTTTCTTTCCTATAATCATGGCCTTCGTCTTATTTATATTTATCTTCATCCCATAATCCTCGCACTTGTCCTAATTTATACAGAGTGTCCCAAATTGATGTATACACTCTTTGAAACGTTGTTTCTCAGCAACGAAATGAGACAGAAATACAATTTTTTGTGTTTTATTTCTTAAGCCCGTACATGTTCAAAATGCTTACCTCCTGCCGCAGTACACTCCCAACAACGACGTTGAACAGAGTGACACTCATTTTGGATTATTGTTATTGGAATGGTTGAATGGAGTACTGTGGAGTAGGACCATGTCAAACCACACGAAGAAGAGGATTTTGAAGTCTGTTGTGGAAAGCATAATGACTTATGGTGCTGAGGGATGGACTTTGGTAGAGGGACAAAAAACTAAGATCTTGGCAGTGGAGATGGATGGAATAAGACGCAGTGCCAGGGTGTCCAGGTTGGAAAGAAGAAGAAATGAAGAAGTTATGCAGATGATGGATATGGATGAGACAGTGGTGGAAAGGATCGAAAGACGAGCTCTTCAGTGGTATGGCCATGTCAGGAGAATGGAGGATGATAGATGGCCCAAAACTCTTTTGGAATGGTCACCTTCTGGTAGAAGGAAACGGGGCAGTCCAAGAACAACTTGGAGAGGAGAGATCCATAGATTGATGAACGACCGAGGTCTGGAGGAGGATGAATGGCGTGATCGGCAAGAATGGCGAATGGGAATACAGGGTAACCGCTGAAAAGTGGAGAGGCCCTCAAAAGTAAAAAAAGTAAGTTATTGGAATGTCATTGACAGCATGTTCTATCTCATCTTTGGGGCGTATACCGTGTACTTTACAGTTCCCCAAATAAAGAAGTCTAGAGGGGTTAAATCAGGAGATCGAGGCACACTTCTGCAGGAACCACTTACAAAATTGCAGTCGTCTATCTGGGTCATCCTCATTTAGTGCGTGGAGAAGTCTCGGGATGTAAGGCTTCTATTTTTGGCCCCGCAAAATTCGATGACACTGCTTCTCTTGATTCCAATTCACGAGAACATTGCCTCACTGACTTCTTTGGGGATCGTGCAAAATCCTCCATGACGATAACAGTATTCTCGTTATCAGTCGAACGTCTCTTTCTTCCCCACCGACCTTTCAACACATCTTGCACCGTTCCATCGTCTTCAAACTCGTCTCAGATTCTTGTTATTGTTACCCTTGTTGGTGGTGGTGTCCCAACGTCGTTGCACTTCAACAACATTCTCGACTTTGCAATAACACTTCAGTATCCACTTACGTTCATCGAATGATAATCTACGTTACGATACGAAGGAATCTACATAGAATGCTGCTTTTGAGGCGGATACTATGCAGTTCTGTCGACATGGATACGAAGGCCGAGCCCATTAATTCCGAACACTTTAATAACCTCTCTTGGCTCCGTCTTACTGACAGACGTAAATTGCACTCTCTTTCACTACTTTTCAAGCTTCTGAATTCCTGCATTCCTACTTACCTGGCGTCCAGATTTGAGAAGTTATCCTCCTACCACAATATTGACACTAGGTCACAAGATAGCAGTCTGCTAACAATTCCTCTTCATAGCACTTCCTCCTATTCTACTTCCTTCACAGTAGCCTCCGCCCGCTCCTGGAATCTCCTTCCTCAAGATATCAGGGGTTGCCGCACACTTGGCACCTTTAAGTCACGCTTATACAGTTACCTGTTGTCTAATAATTAATTTTTCTCTATTTATTTAATTTTATACTATGTCATTAATCTTTTCCTCGTTTTTTTATATATCTTGTACATATTATATATTTAATTCGTTAAATTTAGAGTAAATCAAAATACATTATAAATATTAATTGTATTGTATTCATAACTTGTAATCGTTTATATATATATATATATATATATATATATATTGTAATTTAGATTTAAGACTTTTCTTTTGTATTTTTTAAACCTGGTTATTATTATTATTATTATTATTATTATTATTATTATTATTAACCCCATGTAATGAATTTAGAAGTGTTAAAAAAACACTTAGAATGTATTAATAAATAAATAAACTCGCCGCCATTGTTGTTTATAAAGACGTGAAGATCGATGAACGTGTTGCTATGCTTTTCCAGTGCCTTGTGGATCATACACAACAAACATTGTATTTCTGTCTCATTTCGTTGCTGAGAAATAACGTTTCAAAGAGTGTATACATCAATTTGAGACACTCTGTATGTCTTCAATTCTAACCCAAACTCAAAATTATAATAGACAATTAATGTGTATCTGTGACCACTGTTGTTGGTTCGAGTTGCCTTCCATTAATGCTCGGAACCATAGTTTCTCCTGCAGGACTTGTCCCTAGGATTTTTATCGTAAAAAATCCGTTTACTGGATTTGAACTTCGATCTCGAAACCAGAGGCAAAGAACTTAACCCTAGCCCATCTTAGCCGATTCAGGATGCCGTGAAAAGTTTTTAATTATTTAAATTGATTTCTTTTCTGTATGAATTTTAGTCTTATGTTGCACACACAATACGTTTTCTGCACTAGCCGCCTCTGCTAGTGTAGCAAAAATATCTAAGCTTTAGAATTTGTTTTCGAATGCTCGTGGAATTTGCGGTAGAGGCTGATTTATTTCTACAAAAAGCATGAAATTATGGGCTTATATGAGTAGGTAATGTTATTTCCCTTGCGGCATGGATCTTCGTTCTCTCATTGCAGTTGTTTTGCAAGCTCTGAAAATTAAAGTACTTGTTTGGGGAATGTTGACCTAGAAATGTTGTTTATGAGATCGATATAGCATTCAGCGTTGAACATTCAAACTTCACTGTACGTCTCACAATATTAATACCCACAGTTTATATTAATTATGTGTTAATTTGTTGGCTTTAAAAAGGGCATTTGTTAAATGACAGATGTCCGTCAGACTGAAAGTTTCAGAATTAACAAAAATAACTGTTTCTGTCAATTGACAACACTCCTGGTCTTCTGATCAGAACTTATGATTACAGTTCGAAATTTCACAGTTCCATTCCTGCTCAGAGCATAGGATATGTTCCTTAATGAAAATTATTCCTTTTGTTTGATGGTCTGGAATTTAGGTTGTTATGTTTAAGGACAACCTGGTATTTCGTTTACATTTATCAACCATGATATTGGAATTACAGGTATTTTTCCATAAAAGGGTATTAATTCTGTAGTCGCCCAGGGTCTCAAATTTAGATTAAGTTTACGTTTAAGGATTCCCCCTGTTTTTCATTGCCTACTTCAGGTTTAAGGACCCTATGGTTTTTCATTATTAATTTTAGGTTTAAGAACCCTCCTGGTTTTTCATTGTCAACTTTAGGTTTAAGGACTTCCCAGGTTTTTCTTTGTTAATTTTAGTTTTAAGGATCCTCCTGGTTTTTGATTGTCAACTTTAGGTTTAAGGACTTCCCAGGTTTTTCATTGTCAACTTTAGGTTTAAGGACTCCCCTGGTTTTTCATTGTATACTTTGGGTTTAAGGACTTCCCAGGTTTTTCATTGTTAACTTTAGGTTTAAGGATTTCCCAGGTTTTTCATTGTTAACTTTAGGTGTAAGAACTTCCCAGATTTATCATTGTTAACTCTAGGTTTAAGGACTTCCCTGATTCATCATTGTTAACTTTACGTTTAAGGCTTCCCAGGTTTTTCTTTGTTAAGTTTAGGTTTAAGGACTTCCCAGATTTATCATTGTTAACTTTAGGTTTAAGGCTTCCCAGGTTTATCATTGTTAACTGTAGGTTTAAGGACTCTCCTTTTTTCATTGTTTACTTTATATTTAAGGACCTTTCATTATTAATTTTAGATTTAAGGACCTTCTGGTTTTTCATTCTCATTAATCACCCATGAAATTTTTCCTTAAAGGGTATTATTTCACTCGTTGTTTAAAAACTCCCCGGGGTTTTCAATGTTATTAATTATTCCCCTAATGTTTCGTAGTTAACTTCAGGTTTAAGGACTCCCCTGATTTTTCATTGTTAAGTTTAGGTTTAAGAGCTCCCTGGTTTTTTACTGTTAACTTCAGGTTTAAGGACTCCCCTGGTCTTCATTGTTAAGTTTAGGTTTAAGAGCTCCCTGGTTTTTTACTGTTAACTTCAGCTTTAAAAACTCCCCTGGTCTTCATTGTTAAGTTTAGGTTTAAGAGCTCCCTGGTTTTTACTGTTAACTTCAGGTTTAAGGACTCCCCTGGTCTTCATTGTTAAGTTTAGGTTTAAGGACTCCCTGGTTTTTTACTGTTAACTTCAGGTTTAAAACTCCCCTGGTCTTCATTGTTAAGTTTCGATTTAAGGGTTCCCTGGTTTTTCATTGTTAACTTTAGGTTTAAGAACCCTCCTGGTTTTTTGTTATAATATATCACCTAACAGATAATCGGAATCACAGGAATTTTTTCCTTGAAGGGAATTACTTTTGTGAACGTCAGTGGTCTGGAATTCATTCTATAAACCAACAAAATAATTGGACTCACTCAGGAATTCACTTAGTTTATACAGTTCTTACACGGTGGATTTTATTATTTCCATACATGTCTGTTGTAATTTGTTACATTATATATTCTCAAATTTGCACTACACTCAAAACAACTTACACTATGTTTTCAATTTAAGAATTCAAAATGTTACATATTCCGCATATATTCAAAGCTGGAGCTAATAAAACAGAAAGCTCAAACTGTTACCACAGCCCAGACAGTCTGAATAATTCCATAGTTCAAAGAGACATGTGTGTTTTTCATGTAAATAGAAATCCAATAGTTATCCATCCAACTTCAGTTATAACTGTTATCTAATATACAGAGTGTCTTAAATTGAATAAACACTCTTTGAAATTAATTAAATAAAAAATAAAACGTAGTTTTATTTGATTTTCATATTTATTATATAATTCAGTGACAGCTGTTTCGGTACACTGTACCTTCTTCAGACATGTTAACAAATTATGAATTGTGTTCCAACTGATCTAAGGAACAATACAACAATATTTATTTAAATTTTTTAATTTAACAAAGGGGATTCATTCAAATCAAGTTGAGAATTTAACAGTTTTTTTACTACTTTTAAATTTATTAATTTCTACAGCCTCCAAAAATCTAACTTCTTACCCTCATCACAAATATGTAAAATTTGGATCGAAACAATGATTAAATTGGAATAGGTGGTTAGCATATTTTGAATTTTCTAAATTTCTGTTATATGCTCTCATGTGTTCCTTTATCCCGACAGATAAAAGGTCTACCAGTTTGTCCTATATAGACATTGTCACATGTGCCACACTTCAATTTATATACACCTGATAATTTTTGTTTTGGTTTTATTGTTTTTTATTATATTTTGTAGAGTTATTAGTTTTAAATGCCACATTAATGTTCAACTTTTTAAAGTGTTTAGATATTTTATTTGAAAGTGGGCCTATGTATGACATTACGACATATTTCTTTTTGTTTTCTTTGGGTAAAGGAAAAACTTTGAAATGTTATTTCTGATCTACAAAATGAGACAGAAGTACAACATTTGTGACTAGCTAATACCCGGCGTGCGATGCTACGTCTAAAGGAATGAAAATTAATGTGATTTTATGTTTAGTGGAATAAGTGAAAGGAAAAATAATTATAAATTTATATTTTTTAGAAACCCCGTGCTGATTACCCGGCGTTGCCCGGGAATCTACTTATCCCTATCTTATTGACATATATGACCTGAAATACTAAAATTAATGTGTTTTATGTTTGGGTAAACGAGTAAATGGTAAAATTTATACCGTAATTATTTTTAGATACCCTGTGCTGTTTACCCGGCGTTGTCCGGGAATCTACTCATCCCGATCTTCTTGGCATAAATGAGCTGAAAGAAGAAAATTAATGCACTTCTTATGATTAGTTGAATAAAAAAATGAAAAATAATTATAAATGTATATCGTAATTATTTCAAGTTTCCCCTTGTTGATTGCCCGGTGTTTCCCGGGAATTCACTTATCTCGATCTTCTTGGCACAAATGAGCTAAAAGACAAAATTCGTTATTATGAGTTATCCGTAAAAGAATACCCGCCATGTGCTGCTTATGCTTGCACAGAAATCTACGTACTTGTCCCCATCTTCTTGGCATCAGTGAAAGACAAAAATGGCTATTGTGAGTTATCCGTAAGAGATAAACATATGCTGCCGTGGACTTTTTTGTAGAGCTTTCTGAGATATTCAATTCTGTGTACATTAGTTTTGTGTATTTGTTATGGTTTAGGCAGCGTAAGCCATTTAAGCGTCCAAAGAGCTACTTTGTTCACGTTTTCCACTACAAAGGTCGATTTTTAAGGGTGTAGGAGTTGAGTATCACAACTCTTTTATAGCCTATGTTCATCCCGGGAATCTCCTGAACATTTTGCAAAAAGTCCCATCACAATCGGATCAATGGTATGGCCGCACATAAAGTACTACCAAACAAACAAACAAACATTTTTATATATTAGATTAAGATTTTCATGGCTATCGTTAGATTCTAAAATACATTTTCGGGATTCTTGGCTGTGTCTTGTAGTGTTGTCTTCTCCACGTTTCGTCACCTACTGTGGGCGACATCTTCAGGAGATATTGCTTGTATACATTTTCGCAGTAAACTGCCAACTAGTTGTTAACTTGCTTGATTCTAACACTAGTTAGCAGTTTACTACGACAACTTAACTCATGCCCCAAATGGGAGTCAATGACCAATCACATTTCAATGATTTTTATTTACAACCAATCACAGTCATGTTTCGCTTAGAATTTACCAACTAAAGTTTATCATAATAAAGTAAGCACCTGCTTTTTAACATTTTGAATAGGTCATAGCATTATTTTGCGGTGACTGACTCTCCAAGAAATACTGCTACCAGATTGTATATACAGTGCATGAATGCCAACAAGTAGCGCATGCGGGAGTTAATATAAAAACATTTGTAGCAATTGATTATACCACCAAAATAAAAGAAATCACTGTTTGCACTTTCTTAAATGTATTTTTCCCCATGTAATAACATTCCAGAAAAATATAATTGACATATTTACATCATAGGGCATCGGAAATGAATTGATATGCAGTTTGATGTGTTTCATTTTTTCTCCACTAGAGAACATTCTTACAATATTGCGTTCCTTTGGCAATAAATAATATGATCTGATTACAGTGATGAACAAAAGAAGCGTACCAATCCTTTCTCATTTGTTTTAAAACATCACCGTTTACATTAAATATATAAATATTTAAAAATAACTATATTTAATTAATGATTTGTGAGTAAACAGCTTAATTTTATTCGTTAATAGTCCTAACAAATGCCACTCTTGATTTCCAAATTCTGTATATAAATTCACTCCTCACTTCGTGAGTCGTGAATTTATCGATAATTTGGAAATTACTCGTGGCTTTACTTATGATAATTTACACAAGCAATATCTCCTGAAGATGTCACCCACAGTAGGTGTTGAAACTTCCGGAAGGCAACACTGCAAGACACGGACATTCCCTGTACAATGCACTTTCCTCAAATCTTGGTTAATGTTATTCTTCTACATCATCCTTGGTCTAAGAGTTGGGCATTTTCCCTCTGGGTTTTCCTAAAATAAGTTCCCTTTCGTATGGATTCTCTACAGTAGTCCTCGCCCGGAGAACCGAAATATTCTAGCAGTAAAGCTTTGTAATTCGTTGTTGTAATTAATTTTTTAATATTCGCAATCCTGGTCTTGGCGTTAATTTTTCCTTTTCATATTAATACTTGTATTTTTTTTTCTCCTCCACGTGGTATACTTTGTATATATAATTCCTAAAAGGTGATAGTTTTCATTTCCTGTTCTTGACGTAAGACCAGCTGCCAGACTCCGCCCAATCGGATTTGAGGAGTAGATGGGTCACATGTCAACACGGAATACACAAATGCACTGACCAGGATCCGCCCCACACGTGTGGATGACACGTGTCTTCCATATTTCAAACTATTTGTATCATTTACGCAACACATGTCTGTGTATGAAAACCACATCCAGATACAGGTCTGGTTCTCCTCTCTCTAATCCTCTCATTGTACCTGTTCTCAATCAGATCCACTCCATATACTTTATCCAAACAGATTGTGTGAGTATTTATACTTCATTTCTTTCACACACTTCCAACATCTTTGGCCACATCGCGTTTATATTCATTATCGTCGTCGTTGACCCGCGCCGTAACCGAGTGATTAAAGCAAGGTGTCTTGGCGCAGAGCTACGGAACTTGCGCTGGTTCGGGTCTCCATGGGAGAAGAAATTTTCAGGCCACATGGCCTAATACTTGCATCGATTATGATAATGATGATGTTGATGATAGTACAGTGGGTGCATTCTTACAAAATTGCGATCCTTTGACAATAAATAATATGATCTGGTTGCAGTGATGAACAAAAAAAGCAAATGAAGCATATCAATCGTTTCTCATTTGTTTTAAAAGATCGCCATTGCCATTAAATATATACATATTTCTAAATCACTATATTTAAATAATGATTTGTGAGTAAACAGCTTAATTTTATTCGTTAAATAGTCCTAACAAATGCCATTCTTGATTTCCAAATTCTCTAGATAAATTGGAAATCACTCGTGGCATTACTTATGATGATGATGGCCAGATGATATTCGGGGATCGTTTGGACATTTGTCTTACAGGTGAGAAAAAACCCCCCAAAAAAAACCTCACCCAGGAAACTAGTCCCGAGTGGGGATCGAACCCGGGCCCGCTGTATGAGAAAGCAGCACGCTACCTCAAGACCACAGTGGTGGACATTGTGGTAGATGGTCGTCAGTTAAAATTTTCAATAATTTGTTCCTATTGATTTTGTCGAAGACGTTTATATTCAACACGTTCTAATAAAAGAGATCTAGAAACAATTGCAGGCCGAGACCTACCTTGAAATATCTCTCATAGAAGCTTATTATATTTTTTTCTAAAATAAAGTAATGTCAACAAATTCTGGTATATTTTTTTCTCATGAAGTCTCCATGTCATCTCAATTTTTATCATTAAAATGTGTTTCATGCACATAGAACGTTTTATAAAACATTCATAAAAAGAAAATATATAAAGACTATTAAAAAAATTAAGCTCCACGTTCTTCCTTTGTTATTTGCTGCTGGTAATATCTACCAAGAAGACTTGCTTCTCTCTACACTACGACCTTATTTATTTAATGGAATCATTGATTTTCATTAAATGCAAGAATATATATTCTACTCTTTTATAAAACAAGGTTAATAATAATAATAATAATAATAATAATAATAATAATAATAATAATAATAATAATAATAATAATATTAATGATCCAGGGATTTAGCCCGTTGGCTCGTTCCGGTTTCATGAAAACTAGAATTGTTAAAATTGTTCAGACCATCTTCTATGTTGGCGTCCAAAAAGAACAATAATAATAATAATAATAATAATAATAATAATAATAGTCCTAAAGTGTGAAACCTTCACAAAATTGAAAGAGGAATAAAAAAAATTGGTCTAATAATAAATCAAGAGAAAGCAAAATATTTAAAATGTAGTAATCACAACAGAAAATCGGAAAATCTACAAATTGATGAGATGTAAATTAACACAGTAGAATCATTCAAATACTTAGGTACCAAAGTAACTGGACATAATGCATTAGAAGAGGAAATTAAAGGAAGATTGGTAAATGGGAATGAAGTTTATTTTGCAAATAGAACCTTATTTAAAAGCAAATTAATATCAAAAACTGCAAAAATAAGGTTATACAAAACACTCATTAGACCAGTAGTTACATATGCTTGTGAAACTTGGGTCCTAAAAGAAACAATAAAATAGAAATTATTAATTTTTGAAAGGAAAATTTTAAGAAGAATATTTGGACTAATTAGAGGAACTGTCCACAGCTGTGGTCTCGAAGTAGCGTGCTGCCTTGTCACGCAGCGGGCCCGGGTTCGACTCCCGGTCGGGACATGCTCTTGGGTGAGATTTTTCGGGTTTTATCCTCACCTGTAAGACAAATGTCAGGAAGCTTAGGGGTCAACGGTCCCCGAAAATCATCCGGCCATCATCATCATCCTTCACCGGTGTGGAAAGCAATGGGAACTACCACACCTATAATTCCCTAGTAAAGCTGCAAAGCATAGCATGAAAATGCTATGATTACAGTGAAAGACCTGAAGACCTGCCCTGGGCTGAATTACTATGTATGGATGGATAGAGAGAGTGATAACCGTTGAAGAATCAAAACAAATAACGAACTAAACAAATTAATAAAAAAAAATCAGAACATAGTAAATCATATAAGATCTCTCAGAATTGGTTGGTTTGGACATTTGATAAGAATGGATGATCAGAGACTGGTCAAGAAACTATATAAATTGAACTCTATAGGAGGCAGCGCTGTTGGAAGACCGAAGATCAGATGTGAGGATGACACAATGAACTATCTAAAGAAAATGAAAGTGACTAATTTGAATATGGCAAGAGACAGATTGGCATGGAGGAGGATTGTTGAGAAGACCAAAACTTTCACTTTTGAAGTTGTCGCGTCTTATGATGATGATGATGATGTGTCTCGAATGGGGAAAGTCGCTATAAGAATAAGCCAAATGTTATATACAGTAAAAGCTCCTTAATCGAATATGGTCGACAAATACGTTCCAAGGTTACAAAATAAAATAAAAATTATCAAAATAAAATCAGTTAATGAGAGATTTTGAACAGTTTACCTTTTACTCGACATTATAAATTGGCAACAAAGTAGAAGAGACGCGTATTATTCAATCAAAATTGTTGCAAAGAACGACAAGTTGAAACAATAAAACACAGATCGTGGCGAGGGCGGCATTCATCAACGGACATAGCGGCACGTGAAATACAGCGGCGGTGGCTTTTAACAATGAACTTTATGCTTAGTGACAATAAGGTTTGTTTTACTTTTGAACCGAAAGTGCGATTTTCGGTTCGCAACTGCAGTGCCGTTATCCTCCTTGAACAGAAAGATTCGTGAACTATGCCAATATCCCTTCTCTATGTATCTACCCCCACTTTCCTTATTACCTCTCCTATTGCGGTGTTTGTGCTGCGCATCTCCCCTTCTACTTCGGAACTCTCAAATACGCTACGCATATTCGGAACATTATCATTCGATCGGAACTTTAAGTTGAGACTGCGTCGTCTGGAGCACGCGAGTGGCGTGGTTTGAGTTTTGGTCCGGAGGACCAGGGAAAGCCACCCTGGCTTGGACTGTTGTATGAATGAAGTTGTTTGAGTGAGGTATGATATAGTTTTTTATGTTAATGATTATTATTTATTATTTTTTGTTTAAATTCAAAGAATGATCAATATTCATATTTGTTATATTTGTCTTATACTTCAGACGTCTTGTTTACATTAAAACATCATTTTTATATACAGCCTGGTTAATGTTCAAATTATTTATGTGCATGCTGCTGTTTGATATATATTTCCGTAGAGTAACTTATTTAGATCATTCTAGCTTCCTTTTTCCGTCTAGCTTTCATGGTTAATAACAATAACGATACATTCAGTTTAAATAAGAATAATAGATTACTCAAGTGTTTTGAGATCTATTGTTGATTTATGTTTAAGTGTTTAGAAAAGAAAGATGAATCAATCTTTGCTTCTTATGGGCCCGGGCAAAGGCTTTTGATTAATAACCTTGGATGTTATGAGCCCTACGCTGATATATATAACGGAAACAAAAAGACGATACACGGCGGCGCAGAGCGTGGTTTTTAATTAACTCTGCACAAATGGTTTGCAGTGCGTGGTTCATTAGTAAAAAACCATCTGCACACTTTGATATTAATTAGTCAATTTGGTTTGAATCACTCTTTGTAAAAACCGTCTTGACACGTGTCTGCAGTAAAAAAAAGTTGCCGATGCGTTAATAAAGGACAGTAATCCTTCTAATATACCGACTGGATCCGAGAATAAAGAAATTTTTAGCCGCGAATAATGGAACTGTGTCGCAATTTTTTAACCCGCGAGTAAGGAAACTGCGAATAAGGAGCTATTAGTATACTTGCGGAATTTATAATTTCATTTCATTATTTATCCAATTTCCTGTGTGCTGAATTTTGACAGATGCAGTTTACGAAGATTGATTGAAATTTGTAGTTGGTGTTGTTTTTATACAAAATTATAACAACTAATTCGACTTTGACGAATGAAACAGTTGCTCTGATGTTTGATTACATTTGCTGACGTGCTTGTCAGGAGGGCGAACGCCTTAAAATTAGAATCCAACCCCTCCAAAGCTTTTATAAAGCAGCTTACTGTTTGTCAAACTGAATAAACATCATCAATCTTTATTCAGACAATTCCACCTGAATAAGTTTGAAAGAAAATCGCCCAGGCATATTCTGGGGGAAGTTAAGATTCAATGTGGATTCTAAACCCAATGCAACGTACCTTCGTGCCTTTTGCATTTGTCTTAATATACCACATGTTTGTGACCTGTGATATTAACACACAGACTTATGAAGTTAGAGTTTTATCTTTTAGGGACTTAAGAGGAAATGTCATCAGAAAAAAACGGCTTTCAGTGACGCTTAACCAGTTCGGTCATAGATAATATTAGAAAATAAACCACTAGATTTTATTTATTTAATTAGCCTGGCGGAGTTAAGACCGTGTGGCCTTCTCTTCCACTCACCAGGAGAAACATATGTTACATTTAAATACAAAATATTACAATAATAGTACATACTAAACAATTAATTATGTGGTCAAACTGAATAATAATTAAAATAATGTCTAATAATACAATATAATTAAATGCAATTAAAATTATTAGCTCTTGTGGATAGACGCAGGACTGTTACGTAGGCGTTCCGGATTCGAATCCTGGTCAGATTTTTTAATTATGTTTGGTATTATTATTATTATTATTAATAATAATAATAATAATAATAATAATAATAATAATATAATATACCAAACATAATTTGAAAATCTGACCAGGATTCGAATCCTGCGTCTATCCACAAGAACGGGTCAACAGACCTAATCCATGAATGCAGATGATGATGATGATTATTATTATTATTATTATTATTATTATTATTATTATTATTATTATTATTATTATTATTATTGTTATTATTATTATTATTATTATTCATCTGTCCACCGCTGTGGTCTCGAGGTAGCGTGCTGCCTTTTCACGCAGCGGGCACGGGTTCGTTCCCCGGCCGGGACAGTTTTGCTGGGTGAGGTTTTTTCGGGGTTTTTCCTTACCTGTAAGACAAATGTCAGGAAAACGTTAAGGCCCAAACGGTCCCCGAAATCATATGGCCATCATCATCATCATCCTTCACCGGTGTGGAAAGCAACGGGAAGCTACAACACCTACAATTCCCTAGTAAAGCTTCAAAGCATAGCATGCAAATGCTATGATTGCAGTGAAAGACCTGCCCTCGGGCAGAATTACTATGGATGGATTATTCATCCGGCATCATGGCAGCTGCCGCCGTCTTCCGGAAACCAAACGCCATTCCTCTCTGTTTCTCAATGTTTATATAAAATCCCCATTTTTCATATTCTTCTTTTAGTTTTTTTAGCCATATATTCTATGTCATCGTGGTCTTGTGCTATTAATACCTGTTCATCTGCAAAATTTAGTGAATATACATGTGTATTTTGGATGGGTATGCACATTTTTTGACATTTTTTCCTCCAGTCTCTTATTATTATTATTATTATTATTATTATTATTATTATTATTATTATTATTATTACTTTATAACTAGGAAAAACAAGATACAAATATAATATTTATGAAATTCGATAATACTCTGATAGTTTTATTTAATAAATAAACCATATGGTTTTCATCAAGTCAACACCAAATCAATTGATTACAAATATACATTTCAATAGTGAGAAGTGCTCTCACATATGGAGCTGAAGATGGAAATTCAACAAAACTTTTGTCAGTGGGAATGGATTTCTTGAGGAGAGCAGCAAGATCTTCTGAACTGTATATATTATCTCTGGTTCCCATAAAGATTTTGTAGTTAGCTGTTAAATAGTCTTCTCCATTTGCTTGTCCGTTCATCTCTCTTTAGTCCAAAAGTTTTCCTAAGAACTTTATTTTCAAATACTCGTGTTATTTTGTAATCCCTTAAAGTAAGCGTCTATATTTTGCATCCATATAATATAACTGAGAGAATAATAGTTTTATATATTTTTCAGGTCAATGTTTTTTGAGAGATGTTGCGACGACTGAAATCCCTGTAATGCGTAATAACATGAATTGCCAGAATTGAGCCTACTATTCCAAGATCCGGCTGCAAGATTACTGCGTTCTTCGGGTGTATCAACAAAATCAATTTTTTAAAATAAAATTGTGAATTACTGAATATATTTTTGCCGAGTTGCCTATTAAATTTCGGCCGCCAGTATGTTTAATTAAGATACGTTTATTTATACTTGGAGTAACAAGTTTAACTGAAGATATACAAAGATACCAACAAGATTGGAAAAATCATCTGAGGAGAATGGCAAGAAATAGACTTCCAAAATTGGCATTCCAATATACCCCAACTAGACATAGGGACCAAGGAAGACCAAAATATCGGTGGAAAGATCAAGACCATCTTCGCTAGGTTTACCGTACAGGCCACACGGCCTAAAACGAATTTGTTCATGATGATGATGACATTTATTTATTTATTCGAAATAATTTGATTCACTTGTTATTAAAATAAATAATAATCCAGTTCGCAGAAATCGTTGTATGGAGCTTAAAAAGTTTTGGTTGTCATTGCACACCTGGCCGTAAACCTTCTCGCGGCTACAGCAGGCTGTGGCACCAATCAGTAATAAATTGGCGGTAAGTACGTATTTATTGTTTTATATTGTCTCTAAAAGTTCAGTTCATTTAAAATGCTGTGAAATGTTTCGTATAAAGTAGGCCTATATTGACACTACCTTTTGCATATATTTTTGTATATACATTGTGCGTAGTGTACATAAAGGGCAGTGGTTTTACTCCCCGCTGCGAGGGAACAATATAAAACAATACATACGTACATTTTATTTCTGATTGGTGTCACAGCCTGCTGTAGCCGCGAGGAGGTTCACAGCCAAGTGTGCAATGGCAACCAAAACTTTTCAAGCTCTGTACATCGATTTCTGCAAAATGGATTATAATTTATTTTAATAACAAGCAAATCAAATTATTTCGAATAAATAAATAAATCATCATCTTCATTCATGGATTAGGTCTGTTGACCCGTTCCGACTTCAACCCATCTCTTTCTAGGTCTGCCCACATCTCGGGTGCCTTTAGGTTTGTATTTTGTTATTTGTTTTGGATATCTATCTTCATTCATTCTGTCTATGTGTTGCTTCCATTTTTGTCTATATGTATCCATTTTATCAGTTATTGCAAATATTTCAAGTTCCTGTCTTATTTCTGTCTTCCTTAGTGCACCCTTTAACAGTTCTCAAAAATTTCATTTCTGCCGCCGTTATCCTACTTAGGTCTTGTTTTTTATGTATCCAGGCTTCTGAACCATAGAGCAGTACCGGTACTGCCAACATTTTATAAAATATAAATAGTATTTTAATTAAACATACTGGCGGCCGAATTTTAATAGGCAACTCGGCAAAAATCTATTCAGTCATTCACAATTTTATGAAAAAATTTGATTTTGTTGATACACTCGATGAACGTAGTAACCTGCAGCCGGATCTCGGACTATATGTTCAGTGCTTTTTTTATGTTGGTGTTGTCTTGCAGATATCCTGACATTCACCTTATCACTCACCTGGAAAGGACCTCCATGTCCTTACGTAGTAAATATTTTATCCAGAGTTGAAAATCCTTTCTTGTCAAGCCATCTCCTAAGAAGACAAGATATATGTGACGAACGTAAAAGAGCCGACAAAGGTAGAGATGAAACAGGAAAATAAATGAAATTGTGATAGTATTAAAGAACGCCACTGCCAGGTTGCGGGAATGTGTGTTATTATATAGAGTTTCTGCAATAGCCAGACTTCGCCGAGTTGAAAACATCATAAAACCACGAAACCACATTTCACAGACAGCAAGAACAGCACAACGTGTGGTTTTGTGATCTCCAGGAAACACGCATTGCCAGCTGCCTCCCCACTTTCAACACAAAATCAAAATTGCATCTCCTTGTCGAGGATCACTGCAATATTTTCTTATTGGAAACTATCTGTTACCCCTTGTTCTTCAGTCTCACAATGTTGCTACAAACTCTTATGGCATCACACGAACAAAATTAAATGTACGACCCTTTAACGTTCGACGATCGTTTACAAAAATCGATAATACCAATAAAACTGAATATATATGTTCACACATATTTCAAGCTTCAAAGGAATATTTTTAAATTACATAATATATGTGAACAAAATATCCATAGAAAAAACTAAGGTAATGGCATTCCAAGGGAAAAATCAAATCTGATCCAAAATAGTAATAGGAAACAAAATCATAGAACAGGTGAACCATCTCAATTATCTAGGATGTGACATTTCATTTAATTATGATAATGATATAACTAATAAAATAGCAAAATTCCAGGGAATATGTGGTACGATAAAACGATCACTAAATAATAAAACAACAAGAGAGACCCAATTGAAATTTTATAAAACGCTGGCAGTACCGGTACTGCTCTATGGATCAGAAGCCTGGATACTTAAAAACAAGATCTAAGTAGGATAACGGCGGCAGAAATGAAATTTTTGAGATCTGTTAAGGGGTGCACTAAGGAAGACAGAATCAAGAACACAGAAATAAGACAGGAACTTGAAATATTTGCAATAATTGATAAAATAGATACATATAGACAAAAATGGAAGCAACACATAGACAGAATGAATGAAGATAGATTTCCAAAACAAATAACAAAATACAAACCTAAAGGCACCCGAGATGTGGGCAGACCTAAAA
Organism: Diploptera punctata; assembly: GCA_030220185.1. Classification (NCBI taxonomy): domain Eukaryota; kingdom Metazoa; phylum Arthropoda; class Insecta; order Blattodea; family Blaberidae; genus Diploptera; species Diploptera punctata. The sequence goes on along the minus strand of JASPKZ010003047.1, from coordinate 673,545 downwards.
AGAGATGGGCTGAAGTCGGAACGGGTCAACAGACCTAATCCATGAATGCAGATGATGATGATGATGATGATATTTCAAGATTTCAACGAAGAAAACAAAAACAATGGCATTTCGGGGAAAATATGCAGTTCGGTCGAAAATAGTTTTGAACTATGAAATTATCGAACAAGTACAGAGTTTTAAATATTTAGGACGTCACATATCTTACAATTGGGAAAATGATATACATGAAAAAAATTGTAAATTTCAAAGTATGTGTGGGACTATTAAAAGAACACTACAAACAAAAACAACAAAAGAAACAATGCTAAAGTTTATAAGGTAATGGCAGTTCCCATTGTGACATATGGATCAGAGAATTGTGCCATGAATAGATCAGACAGATCATTACTAGAAACATCAGAGATGAAGTTCCTCAGATACGTTGCAGGATGTACTCTAAAAGACCACATTCCTAGTGAAACAATTAGGCAAGAACTCAAAATGTTTAATCTAAATGAAAAAATAAAAAACTATAAACAAAAATGGCACGAACATATTTTAAGAATATGACTAACAAAACAAGCACTGTTGTACCAACCTCAAGGCTATAGAGATGTGGGACGTCCTAGAAGACGATGGGAAGATGAATTCTGAGAGCGGAACAGGCCGACGGTCTACCATGAAGATGATGATGATATGTTCACATCTCTTTATATACTTTATTTATTTTATTTATTTTTTATTTTATTTATTTAGCCTGGTGGAGTTAAGGCCATGTGGCCTTCTCTTCCACTCACCAGAACAAGCATATGTTACATATGAATACAAAAAAAATACAATAATAGTCATATAAAACAGGACAAACATATGTTACACATGAATACAAAAAAAATACAATAGTAGTCATATTAGACAGGACAAACCTGTTACATATGAATACAAAAAAAAGTTACAATAATAGTTATTGAACAATTCATTATCTGTCATATTGAATAATAATGAAATTAATGTCTAATAATAGAATGAAACTAAATACAATTAAAATTAAATTAATGATACAATGAATAAAAAAGGAATAACAGCTCGAATCTACTATGCATAAAAAGAAGAGAAAAAAACACTACAATGAATTAATCTACGGTTTTTATACAAGGCATTAGGTAAATATATTAACAAATCCTAAGTCTATTTTTATTAAATAATGCAAAAACGCATTATTAATTCTTAAAAAGTAGTATTAGTGAGTTGTTTCTGTTAGTGATTTTATTTTCAATTTATTTCTGAAAGATGGTAAAGTTTGGCAGTCTCTGACATAGGGTGGAAGTGAATTCCATGTTCTAGCAAGAGAAACTGTAAAAGATTTCGAATAATATATTGCAGATTTTCGCGGATATAAGTATGAATAAGGCAGTTTTCTTGGGTTTTCCGCGTCTTGGATTCAAGTTCGGCCCCTGGCCACTGACTCCGACGTTTCGGCATGATCCCACATGTCATTATCAAGGAATGATAAGTTCGAGTCATAGGTTTAGGTCTTATATAATTAAACAAATAGAGTTTTCGCTGTGGTCCGTTTCCGAAGACGTACACCCATCCAAGGTTTAGTTCAATGTTTAACTACATAAGAACATCCAAGGTTTAGTTCTTATGTAGTTAAACATTGAACTAAACCTTGGATGGGTGTACGGCTTCGGAAACGGACCACACTGAAAACTGCAGGTGTTTAACTATATAAGAACTAAACCTTGGATGGTTGTACGTCTTCGGAAACGGACCACAGCGAAAACTCTATTTGTTTAATTATATAAGACCTAAACCTGTGACTCGAACTTATCATTCCTTGATAATGGCATGTGGGATCATGCCGAAACGTCGGAGTCAGTGGCCAGAGGCCGAACTTGAATCCAAGACGCGGAAAACCCAAGAAAACTGTCTTATTCATATATATAATTATCCAGTACGTATGTTTGTCACTCTACTCCCCCTAACCGACTGGACCGATTTTGATGATTTGTTTTTTTATGTGCCTGATTGAGTCCCTTGATGGTTTAAATTCACAGTTGGACACTCTAAAACCATTAGGTAACTTATAGGTGTTCGTCTGAAGAGAAAATTTAAAAATCGCTGTAGCCGACACAATTTCCGATGTTTCGCAACGTAACTCAGTATATCCTATTAATATAAATCGAAGTAGGTATTATCAAAAAATGAGCGAAATCCGGCAATTTGAAGTGGGGATTTACCTAAAATCCGAAATTAAAAACTGCCTAAACGACAGGACCGATTTTGATGATATTTTTGTGTGTGTTTGAGTGGGTCCCTGAATAGTTGAAATTCAAAATTGGACTCACTAAAACTAGAGCATGCCATTAAATCTTTAGAGAATGAGGAAGGCTTACAACTCAATGGTATTAATAAGCTGTTAGTTTATGCTGATGATGTAGTACTACTGGCCGATAGCGAGGAGATACTAAAGGCCAACACGCACACACTATTGAGTAACACTAAGAAATTAGGACTGGAAGTAAATATCAGTAAAACTAAATATATGGTCACACGTAGAAATACATTATATAATGGAAATGGACAGCTAATGACAAATGAGGGAAATTTTGAGGAAGTGGCTGAATTCAAATACCTAGGAACAATAATCACAAATAGGAATGAGATGCACAAAGAAATTAAACATAGGCTCAATTCTGGAAATGCGTGCTATTAAGCATTACAGACACTCTTGATGTCCCAACTCCTTTCAAAAAACGTTAAGCTGAAAATATATAAAACTATTATTCTACCAGTTATATTATATGGGTGCGAAACATGGACTCTTACTTTAAGGGAGCAAAGGAGATTACGAGTATTTGAGAATAAAGTTCTTAGGAAAATTTTTGGACCAAAGAGAGATGAACAGACAGGTGAATGGAGAAGACTACATAACAATGAACTACATGGTCTTTATAGGAAGCCAGATATAATAAGAACAGTTAAGTCCCGTAGACTGCGATGGGCAGGACATGTTGCGCGTATGGGGAATGAAAGACGTGCATGGAAACTTCTTGTAGGAAAGCCAGAAGGAAAACGCCAAGTTGGTAGACCAAGAATGAGGTGGGAGAACAACATTAACTATGATTTGAGGGAAGTAGATTATACAGGGAATGATTGGAAAGCATTAGCTCAGGATAGGGATGTATGGAGAGCTTATGTCCGCGCGGCCATGAACCTACGGGTTCGATAGTGCCAGTGAGTAAGTAAGTAAGTAAAACCATTAGGTGTAGGAGTTCACCTGAAATTAAAATTTAAAAATCGCTCTACCGGTCACAATTTTCGATGTTTCAACGAAACTCGATATATCCTATTAAAATAAACCGAGGTGTAGGTATTATCCAAAAATGAGCGAAATCCGTGGTGGAGGTTTACCTGAAATCCGAAATTAAAAACTGTCTAAACGACTGAACCCTTATTTGTAGTGCAGGGAGAGTGTTTCCCTTTACTCCCCGTACAACTTAAACGTTAGAGCCGGAGATCCAACGGCTAGAATGTAGATTTTGTTCGATTGGAAGCTGCTTATAGCTAAAGATTATTATGCACGTGGGATCAAAAATAGGGAAGTGTATCTATAATGTTGGATATAGTAAATTTATTTGATTTTGTCTTTTTTTCAGGTAAGAACCTCATTTTTACTCCTGGAACAACTGCACTAATGAAGCTGACTGCGTGTAGATAGAGTAAGTTAAATTGGTTTTTAATATTAGCTTAAGTACTTATACCAATTTTCCTTGAACTCTCATTAGATCATTTAAGGGGATTATGCAATAAGAACCATGTAAAAAGAATGTTATTTATTAGTTCAAAGGACAGAGTATAGTCCACAGACGAGAAGAATGAAAGCAAGGGACGAAAGGGGGCACGGGGAATTGCAAGCGATACAATGGCTTACTAACTGAGAATATAGGAACAGTCCATGATGTCAATCACATCTGTAGTTTATTTCATGTTATATATTTTGTGTGTTACGGTAATTAAATTTGCTCTTCTTATTCAGTTTAGTTACTTTATGTTTTAATGTTTCGTAGTTCACTGTGAGGTGAGGGCGATGATTAAAATTTTGAAGTGTGTCCGTCAGACTCGGAGCTAACACGCCCGCTCAGCGTCTAAATGAAGGTAAGTTATAGTACAATCCTTCATGATATAATGTGCTGCTGAGTATGAAATACCTACTGCTTTCATACACTTCGTCTGTGGACAGTATATGTTTCTGTACCTTATTTCATATTTCCGATTATTAGTGATGATTTGGGGGTCGGAAGTTGAGGAAAAATCACTTTTTTATGTCTGAAAACGAGGCCCAACATAATATATATATATATGATATAAAAAGAAAAATGAATGCTTGAGTCGGAATTTGAACCCGAGTCTCTAAATTCTGTATGTTTAGCGCTCTAACCAACTGAGCTACCCAAATATTCGAACACAAACATATATTTTGCTTATATATGTACTATTCGCAATTTACACAAGAGGTAGCGGGAAGTCGTTCCCCCTGATATCTAGCGGCCACCATAACAGATAAGCAATTTTTTTAAAGAGAATATTTACTTTATAGCAGTAACGCTTGTATATTTAGATGTTATAACTATATTTTGACATTTGGCAATGACGGCAAATATGATATGAAGATAAAAATGAATGCTTGAGTCGGGATTTGAACCCGAGTCTCTAAACTCTGTACGTTTAGCGCTCTAACCAACTGAGCTATCCAAGTATTCCAACACAAACATACATTTAAAAAAATTGCTTACCTGTTATGGTGGCCACTAGATGTCAGGGGGAGCGACTTCCCGTTACCTCTTGTGTGAATTGAGAATACTACATTTATAAGAAAAATGTATGTTTGTGTTGGAATAATTGGGTAGCTCATTTGGTTAGAGCGCCAAACGTACAGAGTTTAGAGACTCAGGTTCAAATCCCGACTCGAGCATTCATTTTTCTTTTTATATCATATATATATTATATGTAGACCAGAAAATGGTAGGTATTATTTGTCCGTTTTGTTCTTTTTCGAAGTGTTCTGACTTATTGGTCATTTGACTAATTTAAATGGTTTTAACGACAGTCCATTGGACTCTTAAATCAGGTATGATTTTAAGCAGTAGATCTTGTTCTTTAATCTCACAAAAATGTATTTAATTTGGTGATCTACAGAGCGTGTCCTCTCCTTGTTAGTTAAAAACAGTTTTAATGCGACACCTCTGAAGCAAGTCGGTGTAATGCCGCCACAGTTTGTTAGTACAAAAAGCTAACAGAACACTTTTTGTAATAAACGAGTTCACACTGACCACAACAAGGTCTAGTCATACGCTGTGAATCTTTCTTTTATCATAAATAAAGCTATGACCTCATTTAGATACTTTTTTTGTTAAAAACGGATGATGGCTTGGAGTCGCGTTGGCGAATAGTGGTTTTAGATATATCATTAATTAACTGATCTTTAATTTATTATAGATTAAAAGTCCGTCACGCAGGAACTTAATAATTAAGCGAATGCATGGGCTAGTCAACGTTATGGTCGAATTTCCTTTTTTTTTTTTAATTTAATTGCTATATATAGAGTTTGGTACTACCTTAAAATAATTGAAGACTACGCCAATTTTGGAATATATTAAACAGTACCAACTAAATTGGAAACACCATCTTGCAAGAATGAGCTCAAATCGGATCCCCAAAGCTGTTTATAATTATATACCAATACGATGAAGATCTCTGGGCCGTCCTATGAAACGCTGGAGGGAAAATTTTCTGTAGGATCGTAACAGGCCTTGGCCTAATACTTGGAAGGAAGGAAGAAGAAGAATAATAATAAGAAGATATAGAGTTTGGTATCTAGGAAAAATAATTACGAATAGGAATGAGGTGCAAAAAAATTAAACATAGGCTTACTTACTTACTCACTGGCACTATTGAACCCGTAGGTTCATGGCCGCGCGGACATAAGCTCTCCATAAATCCCTATCCTGAGCTAATGATTTCCAATCATTCCCTGTATAATCTACTTCCCTCAAATCATAGTTAATGTTGTTCTCCCACTTCATTCTTGGTCTACCAACTGGGCGTTTTCCCTCTGGCTTTCCTACAAGAAGCTATTATGCATTGCAGAGACTCTTGATGTCCCAACTCCTTTCAAAAAACGTTAAACTGAAAATATATAAAACTATTATTCTACCAGTTATATTATATGGGTGCGAAACATGGACTCTTACTTTAAGGGAAGAAACGAGATTACAAGTATTTGAGAATAAGTACTTAGGTTTTTTTTTTGGACCAAAGAGAGATGAACAGACAGGAGAACACTACATAACAATGAACTACATGGTCTTTATAGGAAGCCAGTTGTAATAAGAACAGTTAAGTCTCGTAGACTGCGATGGGCAGTTCATGTTGCACGTATGGGGAATGAAAGACTTGCATAGAAGCTTCTTGTAGGAAAGCCAGAGGGAAAACGCCCAGTTGGTAGACCAAGAATGAAGTGGGAGAATAACATTAACTATGATTTGAGGGAAGTAAATTATACAGGGAATGATTGGAAATTATTAGCTAAGGATACGGAAGTATGGAGAGCTTATATCCGCGCGGCCATGAACTTACGGGTTCGATAGTGCCAGTGAGTAAGTAAGTATAATATACTTCTGACTGTGTCTTGTCTTGGTTTCACATGCAAACAGTTGAATAATATAATGAGATGTTAGACTTCTGTCACAGAAACAGTTGAATAATACGAGTAGGTACACTCTTAACTTCCAGTGCATTAAAGTCCTTGCCCTACTTATGAATATTTTTTTGCTGTGTTAGGAATGCTTGCAGAGTAAGACATGTCTTCATTTACCACTTGCCAATTCAGCATAAAATTGAAGCAGGTTATTAAAATGAGTCACATAGGGAATAGACTGGCGAGGAATATAAATGTTTTGTAATGCTCCATATCTGATGCTTTTCCATTAGAAGTAAATTAAGGATTTTCCGTCATTTCCCCCTCTCTCTTCCCATTCTTAACGCCTTGAGTAAAAAGAAATTCTCGTTTCATGGAGGGGGAAGCCAGCCTGCGGAAGAATTCCGATTGGATTCCAAAACACGTAGAATACTCCGCTTAAAGACGATAGGTGAGCCGAGGAAAAAAGTTTCTTTCTTTTTTCTTTACACTGTTCATCTTTTACCAGCCATCGTTACCTTCTTTTTTCTCTGCACCTGCAGTGATGTGTTACTTAGTGATGCATAGAATGGAATTTATGAAATTTTGCAAAACAAACTAAATTTACCAATATTGCACCCGCTCCGCTACTTAGCCTACCATTTAGCATTTACTCATCGGTGCAAATAACACTGGTCAACATGATTTTTGTCTCATGAGTACCAATGCAGTACTTAATGCAGTTTTTTTTATCGTGTTTTCAAATATTTATTCGTAATTTCTCCATCGCCCACATTTTTTTTATTTCAGTTTCAATTAATCGATTTAAATAATTATTTCTTTAATAAACCTAAATTTCTTCCCGGAAAATCTTTGCGCAGTGAGCGATGAGCACGGGGAACACTTTCATCAGGAGATTTCAGCTATGGAAAAGAGATATCAAGACAAATGGAATCTTAATATGCTGGCCGATTATTGTTGGACCATCAAGAGGGATGCTCCACAGGCGAAAAATAGCAGAACATCGTCATTTCTTACTTTCTAGGTTCGAATAGGCCTATTGTGTAGTTACGAATGTAGAAAATATTAAAGTGTTTGAAATTATAAATGCCTGTCTCTCGTGCACGTCTTTCATTCCCCATTCGTGCCAAATATCCTGGCCATCGCAGCCTACGAGACTTGACTGTTCTTATTATATATGGATTCCTATAAAGACCACGTAGTTCACTGTTATGGAGTCTTCTCCGTTCACCTGTCTGTTCATCTCTTTTTGAACCAAAAAAATCCTAAGAACATTATTCTCAAATATTCGCAATCTCCTTTCCTCCCTTAAAATAAGAGTCCATGTTTCGCACCCATATAATATAACTGGTAGAATAATATTTTTATATATTTTCAATTTAACATTTTTTGAAAGGAGTTGAGACGACAAGAGTCCCTGATGTATTATAATAGCATGAATTTCCAGAATTGAGCCTATGTTTAATTTCTTTTCGCATCTCATTCCTATTTGTGATTATTGTTCCTAGGTATTTGAATTCAGCCACTTCCTCAAAATTTCCTTCATTTGTCATTAGTTGTCCATTTCCATTATATAATGAATTTCTGTGTGTAACCATATATTTAGTTTTATTGATATTTACTTCCAGTCTCAATTTCTTATTGTTACTCAATAGTGTATGTGTGTTGTCCTTTAGTATATCTTCGCTATCTCCCAATATTACTACATCATCAGCTTAAACTAACAGCTTATTAATACCATTGAGTTGTAGGCCTTCTTCATCCTCGAAAGATTTGATGGCATGCTCTAGTACAAAATTAAATAGTAGAGGAGATAGTGCATCTCCTTGCTTCAACCCATTGTGGATTTCAAATTTTATTCTATATGGGACTCGTAAAGGCAGCAAATTTGAACCGTGAATTCAACATAATTCGTTTAGTTTCCGCAGTTCCTGAGCGACAGACTTTTGATGTCTTTATTGAATAAAGAACAAGTGCATTTCACTTATGGTCTCGAATTTTATGAGCCAGAGAGAACAAAATAAGTATTATTAAGAGGGGGACATCAAAGAAACTGAATGTATTTTCTCCTGAGGGTTACAAACAAAGTCCTGTTTAGTTTATTCGAAGTAAGACATTTACAAAAGAGATTTTGAAACAAAGGGAAATAAATTTCTCCGTCTTCTCATCTACAAAGTGTCAATACAATATAACTCCGTTTCTGTATACAAGCACGCATTTCCATTCCCTGAAAGAAGCTTCTATTAAAGTTTCGGTATCGTTTGGAAATTACGACCCGAAAGATATAAACTTTTTATGTATAGATGTCAGAAAGATTAAGTGCCCTTGTAACAGTAAAAAGTTCCTCACCCATGTAGAAGTAAAGTGATTCCACTACAGGCCTCAGGAGACCCCTGGGGCAGTAGGAGGTTAAGGCTCCCACTTTTTCTACACAATCGGTACCTAATGTCAGCCGGGTTGTCAGCCCTGCGTGACGGCTGCCTTTACCTCCAGAACAAGCGTCTGGTACTCATTTTCGTTAGAGGCTGAGTCGACCCCAGGACCATAGTGCCGCCAGAAGGTTTGGGTCAGTTTAAAAATCCTGATCTCACCGGGACTTTAACCCTCGAACTTACGGCTTGTAGCACAGTGCCTTAACCGCTGCGCTACGGCGTGCCCCCCATATATTGTGTATAAACTATCCGTATTCCCCCAGAAATCCGACAATTAGAAGTGGATGTTTACTTGAAATCCGAAATTAAAAAATTGCAATATGACTTGGTCGTTTTTTGATGAAATTTTGTGTGTTTGTGTGTGTTTGAGTAAGTGCCCTGGATTGTTTAGATTCACAATTGGACCCGGTACGTGGCGCTGCGATCGGGTTATAGGAATCTTTTATGTCAGATATGTATCAATACTTTTAAAATTCGTGACGACACACCGTTGAGGTCACTATGTAAAATTTAAAATATAAAAATAGATTTTTAAAATACAAAAGGAAGTAACATTAAGAGGTTTGTTTAATAATTAAAACATTTTGTCTGTTCATTCTTACCTCTTATGGTTGTTTTTGTCGAACATGTGTTTCAGAGGTTCTTAGCCCCGTCGTGCGATTGCAGTCTGTAATCACTGACGATGGGGCTAAGAAGTTCTGAAACATATGTTCGACAAAAATAACTCTAAGAGGTGAGAATGGACAGACAAAATGTTTTAATTAATAAAAATAGATACCTGAGATCTCAGTCTTCCTCAACTTTGGATGTAAGATGTTGAGTACTTTCGGGGTCTATGCCTCATCATCAGCTTGTAAATTGGTACTAGTTGTTTGTGAGAATCTTATGTAGATGGTTGACGTCATTGGGTGTGTTCTCATTAAGCATGTGAGTGTTTCTGGCATCTTTTAATATCTCGATCTCTTCGAGAATATTGTTCTTCAATTTGTTTTCACCACGGGTGTTGGATAAATTGTTTCTATGACATGTTTTGCAAAACTAGATTTACCTTCATTAAGTCTGAAGTCCTAAAGATGTGCATTATATCGTATTGTAGTCATCTGCATTACCGACATATTCCGCGCGACAACGATGTGACATCATAGTGCATCATCTTGTAGATGATTTCCGGGCTGTTGGCCGTGGTCTTGAGGCTTGTAGTTCCCCGACGTTTCGCCAGAGACTGCGTCCGGCATCCTCAAGGGTTGTCTTGAGACTGGAAATTTTGTCGACTACCTGCCCTATTTATACATTCATCCGCGACGTATAAATAGGGCAGCTAGTCGACAAAATTGCCAGTCTCAAGACAACCCTTGAGGATGCCGGACGCAGTCTCTGGCGAAACGTCGGTGAACTACAAGCCTCAAGACCACGGCCAACAGCCCGGAAATCTTCTCAAGGTCATCATAGTAACTCCGGTCGTTAAAGCCTAAGTCAATAGCCTATATCATAATGCATGCTTCTTGAGCTGCAACAGATGGAAGTGAGGAGTTTTCTTGCGAACTTATTGATTAGTGAATTTTATGGTAAAGTATAATATTTGTATTGGGCGGCCATGAAACGAGAATTGAATGTTCGGGCAGGACAACGTATGCTGGGTCCGCTAGTATATTATATTTTTCCCACCTAAAGCACTGGATATGTGTGTGAACTTATGATTTATAGTCTGTTCTGAAGTAATAAACTACAAGATTTATAGCTTCATTTGACTGTAATAAAATGAGTTATTGATGGAAATGGAATCGTGAATCACAGTTTAAGAGCTGATAATTCTTTTAAAAATACACGCAGTGTCATGCGATGCTTTTTTAATGGTAAATTTCCATTATCTCGCATAGAAGTGAATTATGGTTTCTGTTACATGTGATGGCATTTCTGAGTTATGGTTCTGGTATAATTACTATTTACAGAATGTTTGTTTCATTTTTTTGTAAACTACAATCTGTTGTTATTAATTGTTATTGTTGTATGATGATTGTATTTTAATTCGCAATTTCTCTTTCATTTGTTATTCTATGCAAATGCGATGCTATTTCATGAAAGTATGGGTTAGGGTTATAACATTTTGGACTTTTGTGAAATAAAATATTTCCTGTTCAATGAATGGATGAACTTTTACTTAAAACCATTGGAAAAGGCCTTCATTTGACTGAGTGTCAAGAAAAAGTCACCCCAAATATCGAATTGAGGGTCTTTCCACTTTTCAGCGGTTGCCCTTTTACCAGCCGGCTGCTGGCCCTTCACATCCACATGTGTCAGTCACAGAGGTAGATGATCAACAGCCAGTGTAGGGGTGACATGTGGTTAGCATGTCGAGTCCCCCAGCCGTTATAGCTGGTTCCTCAACCTGGAGCCGCTACTTATTGTAGCTACCCAATTGCCTCACGATGCTGGGTGGGCACCGGTCCCATACTGGCCGAAATACCATGAGAAAATATCTTCCCCCATGGAGACTCGAACCAGCGCAAGTCCCGTAGCCAAGGCTTCCTACCTTAACCGCTCGGCTACGGCGCTGGGCACCCCAAATATATTTATATATTAATTTAATATTGATTTGGGGGTGACCTTTTCTTGAAGCTCAGCATAATCGCTTGTATTTCCAAAATTGAGCTTTTTTCAGAAATTGTTCAATTTCTTTGTGCACCTCATTGCTCTTTGTAATTATAATAATAGCTTTATTTTACCTGGCAGAGTTAAGGCCTTAAGGCCTTGTCTGCCACGCAACCAGGTTTTTAAAAAATACAAAATACAACAAAAAATAGTCTTACAACTACTTAAACAATTACATGTTATAAAACAATACAATAAAATCAATATTTATAATCTATTTTTATTTACAATAAATTTAACGAGTTAAATATATAATATGTAGAAGATATAATAAAACGAGAAAAAATTATTAATGACGTAATATAAATTTACTTAACTTGTGGTATAAAAATGTTCTGAAATGGGTATTCCTATAGGAGGAAAAGTACTGCATTCATTGTTGTTTGCAGATGATCAAATAATTTTTGCAGGGGATGAAGATGATATGAAATATATGATAAATAAATTAATGGAAGAATATAAAAAATGGGGACTGAATATGAATTTACAGAAAACAGAATATATGTTTTTGGGAAAGGATGTGGATGACCTCATACTTGAAACAGGGAAAATAAAAAAAATGTGAATTTTTTAAATATCTTGGGTCAATAATTACAAGTTTCGGTACCTGTGAGAGAGATGTACAGGCTAAAATTGCATGGCAAAATGGCAAAAAATGCAACTAAGACATTACATGGAGTAATTTGGAACAAAAATATTACAAAGGAAACTAAAATGAAAATTTATAAGAGCATAATACAGAATATTTTGTCATATGGAAGCGAAACTTGGTCTTTGACGGAATTACAAAAGAATAAAATTAGAACAGTTGAATTCGATTATTTTAGAAGAAGCCTCCAAAAAACAAGACAGGATAAAATAAGAAATGAATTCCTTTGGAGAGAAATGAAGGTCACCATATCTGTTGTTAAGAGGATTGAAAATCAAACGCTTAAATGGTATGGCCATGTACAAAGAATGGAAAATGAAAGATGGCCAAAAAATATATACCAATGGTCACCCCCTGGAAGAAATAAACGTGGTAGACCAAGATGGAAATCGAAAACCTACGCCAGAACAATAATGGATGATAGGAATTTGGAAGAGGGAGATTGGAATGGTAGAGATAAATGGAAACTGAAGACGGCAAACCTATATGTGGGGGAAATCCGAAGAAGAAGAAGAAAGTATAAATTTAAATAAATAAAGAGGAATTAATTATTAGACAACAGGTACCTGTATAAGCGTGACTTAAAGGTGCCAAGTGTGCGGCAACCCCTGATATCTTGAGGAAGGAAATTCCAGTAGCGGGCAGAGGCTACTGTGAAGGAAGTAGAATAAGAGGAAGTGCTGTGAAGAGGGATTGTTAGCAGATTGTTATCTTGTGACCTAGTGGCAATGTTGCTCCTAGGTATATACATATACACATGTGTTAATATGTTAGCCAGTAGACTAGGTCTGTGCACAGGGTGTAGTTGCAACAGCTACATGGCACACGGTTGTATGTAGATCAGGTATAATGTCCCCTCGTGCTGTATTAATTTAGAGCCAGTCGCATGTCCTCTATTCGACACATTCTGTTTGCTGAAGCCGAATTGTTTAATGCAATCGAATTTTAACAACAACATGATCGGAATTGATTGGTTGATTAGGTGTTTAACATTCTCCAGGCGTAATACTAATTAATATGCATTTCTCGTGAGGGAAACAAGATTAAATTAATGAAATTGAGGTGTGGCAAGCTGTGGATATGGTAAAGTCCGTCTCAGTTTTAAGTTTTGGATGGATTGACTAACTCACTGTCACTAATGAATCCGGAGGTTCATGACTGCGGACATACAGTCTCCGTACATCCATATCCTGGTTTCCCTTCTTAAATCCTTCTTGCACATCTTTCCAGCTCCATCCGCAACACATGTCCTACCCATTCCAGTCTCATTCTTGTAATATCTCCTACTACTGTAGATCTAAATCCCTATATAATTCTTTCAATTCTTGGTTCGTTCTAATGCTCCATATACTGCTCTCTATATCTTGCTTGCTTGCTTGCTTACTTACTTACTTACTTGCTTGCTTGCTTGCTTGCTTGCTTACTTACTTACTTACTTACTTACTTACTTACTTACTTACTTACTTACTTACTTACTTACTTACTTACTTACTTACTTACTTACTTACTTACTTACTTACTTACTTACTTACTTACTTACTTACTTACTTACTTACTTACTTACTTACTTACTTACTTACTTACTTACTTACTTACTTACTTACTTACTTACTTACTTACTCACTGGCACTATCGAACCCGTAGGTTCATGGCCGCGCGGACATAAGCTCTCCAGACATCCCTATCCTGAGCCAATGCTTTCCAATCATTCCCTGTACAATCTACTTCCCTCAAATCATAGTTAATGTTGTTCTCCCACCTCATTCTTGGTCTACCAACTGGGCGTTTTCCTTCTGGCTTTCCTACAAGAAGTTTCCATGCACGTCTTTCATTCCCCATACGTGCAACATGTCCTGCCCATCGCAGTCTACGAGACTTAACTGTTCTTATTATATCTGGCTCCGAATGGGGGACTATTTGACCTCCGGAAATTTTTCCCCCAGATGAACCCATGTCCGCATTTCTTGACGGTTGTATTTTTACGGTGAAAGTTCGTCACTCTTTCGACCAAGGTACTTTTTTCGTCTGGCTTATCACCTTCGACCAGTCCGGCATGGGTAACCCTATCGGCAGCAATGCTACCGCCGGCATAGCTCTCAGGATCATTTAAGCACGCAAGCCACTCCACCACGACAAGGTAAAGATACCATGGAGGGCAGTAAAGTTATCCCACAACAGGCCCGGAGGCTCTTGGGGTAGTAGGAAGTTAAGGCTCCCACTTTTTCTAGACAATCGGCACTTTACGTCAGCAGGGTTGTCAGTCCTGCGTGACGGCCGCCTTTACCCCCAGAACAAGCGTCTGGTACTCATTTCCGTTTGAGGCTGAGTCGACCCCAGGGCCATTGTGCCACCAGAGGGTTTCTTCCTTAATATTTTCCTTTCCCATGTATTTAATCTACAAAGACAACACCATCAAGATTAAATTAAATAATTTTCTGAAGAAGGAATTATAAATCGTGGTGTGAGACAAGGCTGCCCCCTATCCCCAACACTCTTTGCAATTTATATCAATGAAGTAATATGTTGCTGGAACAAGAGATATAAATTTAGAATAAGAATATCAGAAAATACAAAATTAAACACCCTATTGTTTGCAGATGACCAAATAATAATTGCAAATTCAGAAGATAATCTACAGAAAGGTCTGTATGAACTTAACAAAATTACAGAAGAATATGGATTGAAGATATCTACAGAAAAAACGAAAATTATGGCATTTCAAGGTGTAGATCCTGTCAGAAGTAAAATTGTACTTGACAATAAAATTTTGGAGCAGGTAAATAATTTATTACATATCTAGGATGCAATATCTCATATGAAGAAGTAAAGGATGTAAATGCAAAAATATCTAAATTTTTAAAAGAATTTTAGGGTTAATAAATTCTATCTTCAAGCCACAGTTAGTCCAAAAACATTCAAGACAAAAGTGTATAAAACACTGGCTCTTCCAACTCTTTTGTATGGTAGCGAAGTATGGACGTTGAAACAGAAGGATATACAGAAACTTAGATCTGCTGAAATGAGATACCTTCGGAGGACTGCAGGATACACACTAATAGATCACAAAAAAATGAAGACATCTTAGAAGAATTACACATGGAACCTTTAGAAAATAAAATTTCTTGATTATAAGTCAAGATGGATGCAACATATTCATCGAATGGAAGATCACAGAACACCCAAACAAATGTTAAGATATCACCATGCAGGAAGAAGAAGACCAGGATGTCCACTCAAAAGACTTCTGGATGGTGTTTCTCTTGAGGCCAAAGCAGGTCAACAAATGGCCTAAGTTCGTAAATGTGCTATGATGATGATGATGATGATGTATTTAATATGCACTTATCTTTTTCTGGAAATGCTAAAGTTTCGCTTCCTAACACAACCATTGGTTTCAATATTGTTTTATCCATCCATAGTAATTCTGCCCAAAGACAGGTCCTTCACTGCAATCATAGCATTTTCATGCTTTGCTTGCAGCTTTACTAAGGAATTGTAGGTGTGGTAGCTTCCCGTTGCTTTCCACACCGATGAAGGATGATAAGGATGATGATGATGATAATAAGGATGATAATGACGGCCATATTATTTTGGGGACCGTTTGGGCCTTAAAGTTTTCCTGACATTTGTCTTACAGATGAGGAAAAACCCCGATAAAAACCTCACCCAGAAAAACTGCCCCGACCGGGGATCGAACCCGGGCCCGCTGCGTGACAAGGCAGCACGCTACCTCGAGACCACAGCGGTGGACTTATTGTTTTATATGTTTTAATTTTTGCTACCCTACTTATTGCCCTTGGTTAAAAAAAAATTGTTTTAATGCATAGAAGCATGTATTGCCCATTGTGGATGTATATGGACGAGAAGGAAAATAAAACTTTAAGCACAGAAAGATATTAAAAATCTATATAAATAAAAATAAAAATGTTATATAATTTACCCGCGAAAGAAGGGGAGTGGAACAGAGGAATTGTTTAGACAGACGGAAATGAAATTTTGAAACAGGGAAACGACGCCAGTTGTAACAATCTATAAAATAGTAAAACCAGCTAAAATGAACATTAACTGTATAAACGGAACTTGCGCTCTGCTGTACGCACAGCTGTGCATATTCGCATTGGTTTTCATGTGTGGTCAGGTCTATTAATCCTAGTTGTGAATTATGATACGTATGTACGTGAAATAGAATAATTACTCCAACATTATGATTCATTTACATTCCAACTTACAAGTTACGACCCTCTCAGTCAAACGCTCGCATCGCACTTTCATCGAATTTGAGGTGTTTTCTTGAAAATATATTTAAAAATACTACAAATACCTACTAGATAGAGAAAATGATCAAAACTTAATGTGCATATATATACTTAGTTACTTACTCACTGGCATTTATAGCAGGAATTAATATACTCTAAATACTAAAATATACTTGATACGATTAATAGTAATAACTGGAAAGCGCACAAATGTGCATATGAATCTATTACCAACATAGGAAGCCCAAACGAATAGTTCCTACCCCGCTAAGGTATAATGAATAACATGTACATTTGGAGTGGACAAAAATGGAAGCAACGCATAGACAGAATGAATGAAGATAGATATCCAAAACATTATGATTCATTTATATTCCAACTTACAAGTTACGACCCTCTCAGTGAAATGCTAGCATCGCACTTTCATCGAATTTGAGGTGTTTTCTTGAAAATATATTTAAAAATACTACAAATACCTACTAGATAGAGAAAATGATCAAAACTTAATGTGCATATATATACTTAGTTACTTACTCACTGGCATTTATAGCAGGAATTAATATACTCTAAATACTAAAATATACTTGATACGATTAATAGTAATAACTGGAAAGCGCACAAATGTGCATATGAATCTATTACCAACATAGGAAGCCCAAACGAATAGTTCCTACCCCGCTAAGGTATAATGAATAACATGTACATTTGGAGTGGACAAAAATGGAAGCAACGCATAGACAGAATGAATGAAGATAGATATCCAAAACATTATGATTCATTTATATTCCAACTTACAAGTTACGACCCTCCCAGTGAAATGCTAGCATCGCACTTTCATCGAATTTATTAGTCCAAGATCCGGCTGCAAGATTACTACGTTCGAATGTATGAATAAAATCTATTTTTTTCATAAAATTGTGAATTACTGAATACATTTTTGTCGAGTTGCCTACTAAAATTCGGCCGCCAGTATGTTTAATCTTTTTCTTTTAAGCCCATGGTTCCCTTAACAGAGATTTAGGCGCTCTCCCCCTACAGGGAAGAATTTGAACCATACTAATTTAGTTACACTTGTTTTCGTACAGATGTTATAGGAGTGGTCAGCGTTCCGCCTCATACTGACATCTAGGAAACCAAGGTAGTACTAGGACGGGAAGATTCGGTAAATTTTGCTTAGAGGCCTTTTCATTCACGCTTAAGGATCTTTTACAAGGCTGAAAATCTTCAGACTCGGGACCTACGGCTTAAAGTCCCTCCCGGAGGAATTGCTCCTTGGATTTTTTCCATCCTAAAAAAAATCCATCGACCCCGGCCGAGTTTGAACCCGCGACTCTCGGGACCAGAGGCAAGGAGCATAACCACTAGTCCACCTCGGTCGATCAGTATGTTTAATTAAAATATAATTAATTTATTTATTCGAAATAATTTGTTTCACTTGTTATTAAAATAAATTATAATCCAGTTCGCATAAATCGATGTATAGAGCTTGAAAAGTTTTGGTTGCCATTGCACACTTGGACGTAAAACTCCTCGCGGCTACAGCAGGCCGTGACACCAATCAGTTATAAAATGGCGGTAAGTACGTATTTATTGTTTTATATTGTTTCAAATAAAGTTCTGTTCATTTAAAATACTGTGATTTATTTCGTATAATGTATCTTAACACTACCTTTTGGATATATTTTTTATATACAGTGTACGAAGTATACATAAAGGACAGTGGTTTTACTTCCCGCTGCGAGGGAAAAATATAAAACAATAAATACGTACTTGCCGCCATTTTATTAGTGATTGGTGTCACAGACTGCTGTAACCGCGAGGAGTTTTACGGCCAAGTGTGCAATGGCAACCAAAACTTTTCAAGCTCTATACATCGATTTCTGCGAACTGGATTATAATTTATTTCAATAACAAGTGAACAAATTATTTTGAATAAATGAAGAAATTATATTTCAGTTAAACATGCTGGCGGCCGAATTTTAATAGGCAATTCGGCAAAAAATGTATTCAGTCATTCACAATTTTATGAAAAAAATAGAGATCTTGCAGCCGGATCTCGGGCTACCAACTACGCCACTTAATCATTTCAGTACAAACATTTATTTTTGTTCTTGTATATAATTATATATTATTAGAGGCAGCGGAACATTGGTCGAACTGTCATCTCAAAGATTCTCTAACAAGTAAGCATTTAAAGAGAATATGTACATTATAGCAGTAACGCTTATTTATTTCGATGTTATAATTAAATTTTTGACATTTAGAAATAAAGGTTAAATATGACATGAAAAAAAAATAAACGCCTTAACTGGAATTTGAACCCGAGACCTCTAACTTTATATATTAGTGCTCTATCGTCTGCACCATTCTGGCATATATATATATATATATATATATATGGTATGATAAGAAAAATAAATGCCTGGACGGGGATTCGAACCCGGATCTCTGAGTCACTGCTATAAAGTAAAATAAATATTCTCTTTAATTTGCTTACTTGATATAGTCAGCTACTAGATGGCGGTGAAGACAGTGTTCTCGCGACATCTAGTAATAATGGAGAGTATAATACATATATAAGAAAAATAAGTGTTTGAATTGGATTCGCCTGGTAGTGTAATGGATATCACGCTGAGGTACAGACTCAGAGATCCGGGTTCGAATCCCGTCCAGGCATTTATTTTTCTTATCATACCATATTAAGCTTGCATTGCTCAATGTTAAAGATTTAATTATAACATATATATATATATATATATTATAAATATATTTTTGACATTTGGCAATGAAGGCAAGTTCTCTTTAATAATTTGCTTAACTGTTATGTTAGCCGCTAGATGGCAGTTGGAAGAAATTTCCGCTACCTCTTGTGTGAATTGAGAATACTACATGTATAAGAAAATTGTATGTTTGTCTTGGAATTCTTGGGTAGCTCAGTTGGTTAGAGCGCTAAAGGTACAGACTTTAGAGACTCGAGTTCAAATCCCGACTCAAGCATTCTTTTTTCTTTTCATATATATAAGGCGTTTATTGCGGAAAGCAACGGGAAGCTACCACACCTACACAATTCCCTAGTAAAGCTGCAAGCATAGCATGAAAATGCTATGATTGCAGTGAAGGACCTGCCTTCGGGCAGAATTACTATGGATGGAAGGCGTTTATATATATATATATATATATATATAACACACACACACACACACACACATACATACAGGTTATATTCAGGCTTGAAGATCGAAGTTAGATATATGATAGAGGACACCAAACTGAACATTTTGATATAAGAAACCTACTACCAGAAATGCGTAGTTTATGTTTTGTTTCAAAAACTTACATTTTATAGAACTCAAATTATTTATTGCAGAAATAATTATATTCGTTAACAAGACATTACCGCAACGTAAGAACGTAGTGGCAACACCTTACAGATCACAACACTTGTTAAAGTTGCGACTACCACCTTCGATTCAGATATGAAAAAAAGTGCCTCTAAAGTAAAATGTTAAACTACAAAGTAGAAAAAGAGATTACGTTCCAGCATTGTTGTATCATTTCTATGAATGAGACATTAATCTTTTATAGAACCCATAAAATTTAAATTGAATTACTTAATGAAAATCCTACAAAACAGATAATTTTCGAATACAGTATATATATTTATATATTATAAGGGGAGGAGGAAAAAATGCTTAGAGGGATTTGGCAAGACGTTGAGGCAAGATTTTGCAGTAATTGGAGAATGGTTGGAAGTGGAGATAGCAAGTATCAAGTGAAGCGTCTAAAAGTTACTGTATCTTAATTATGTAACAGAGTGTGAAGCAGCAGAGACTTAATCGATAATAAACAAAGTTTACTTCCTACATTCACCCGCAACCTTACTTTATAATAAGAACAGTTGGGCCCCATAGACTACGATGGGTATAACATATGAACATGGATAATGAATGCTCCATTTTGATTATTGTAAAATCTTTTTACAAACTTAAATAGTATTTTCACTCACAGTGAAATTCTTGTGCAGGCTTTGTGGTACGTATTCGCTATACAGTAATTACAAACAGGAATGAAATGCACAATAGTATATTACGAGCGAGGTTGGGAAGTTGTTTTTACAGAATCGAGGATGGTTTTTAATTTCCGATATTCTGTAAAACACTTCACAAACGTGCGTTGTACATTATTTTTTGCACGATGGTGTTTTCAAAATAATAAATAATAGTAAAATAATAACATCTTTATGATGATCTTGTAAAAGATTTCCGGGCTGTTGGCCGTGGTCTTGAGGCTTGTATTTCCCCGACGTTTCGCCAGAGACTGCGTCCGGCATCCTCAAGGGTTGTCTTGAGACTGGCAATTTTGTCCACTACCTGCCCTATGTATACATTTACCCGCGATGTGTTCTCTGCGCGGTCCGTTACTTCGTAAATTATATCTGCCTTCTGGTTGGTTAGCATTAGGGTCTTCTATTGCACCAATAAGATTGCTGTATACTAGAACATCAGACAGCAACCCTATTGGTGCAATAGAAGACCCTAATGCTAACCAACCAGAAGACAGATACAATTTACGAAGTAACGGACCGCGCAGAGAACACGTCGCGGATAAATGTATAAATAGGGCAGGTAGTGGACAAAATTGCCAGTCTCACTTTGAGGATGCTGGACGCAGTCTCTGGCGAAACGTCGAGGATCTACAAGCCTCAAGACCACGGCCAAGAGCCCGGAAATCTTCTACAAGATCATCATAGTAACTCCGGCCGTGAAATCCTAAGTCAATATAATAACATCTTTATTGGAAATATTTGCGTTCACTATAAACAATTGACTAACGTTAACAGTGTGGGCAATGTTTATTAGTTGAAACAACAGGAGGCCTTGAGAACAATTATTGATATCATGGCCGCAAGTACGTATTTATTGTTTTATATTGTTTCAAATAAAGTTCAGTTCATTTAAAGTGCAGCGATTTGTTTCGTATAATGTATATTGACACTACCTTTTGGACATTTTCTCTGTATACATTGTATGTAGTATACATTAGAGGGCAATGGTTTTACTTCCCGCACGTGGGTGTAAATGTAATATTACAGTACCCCGACATGTAGGAAGTTGAACTTTCAATAATGGTCGTCATTGCTGGTAAGTACGACAAAACTCACTATCGCGCAAAAACTAATTAAACATAGGTTTGGTATCCCAACTTCTCTCAAAAATAGTTAAACTGAAAATATATAAAACTGTTATTCTCCCATTGATATTATATGGTTGTGAAAAACGGATTCTTACTCTAAGGAGGAAGAAAATTACGAGTATTTGAGAATAAAGTTCTTAGGAAAATTCTTGAACCAAAGAGAAAAGAACACACAGATGAATGGAGAAGACTAGATAACAGTGAACTACATGGTCTTTATAGGAAGCCAGATATAATAACAGTTAAGTTTCGTAGACTGCGATGGCCAGGAGCTGTAGCACGAGTGGGGAATAATAGACGGGCATGGAAGCTTCTTGTAGGAAATCAGAGGGAAAACGCCCAGTTGGTAGACCAAGAAAGAAGTGGGAGATAACATTAACCATGATTTGAGGGAAGCAGACTATAATAATAATAATAATAATAATAATAATAATAATAATAGCTTTATTTTACCTGGCAGAGTTAAGGCCTTAAGGCCTTGTCTACCACTCAACCAGGTTTAAAAAAATACAAAAGAAAAGTCTTAAATCTAAATTACAATATATATATATATATATATATATATATATATATATAAACGATTACAAGTTATGAATACAATACAATTAATATTTATAATGTATTTTGATTTACTCTAAATTTAACGAATTAAATATATAATATGTACAAGATATATAAAAAAAAACGAGGAAAAGATTAATGACATAGTATAAAATTAAATAAATAGAGAAAAATTAATTATTAGACAACAGGTAACTGTATAAGCGTGACTTAAAGGTGCCAAGTGTGCGGCAACCCCTGATATCTTGAGGAAGGAGATTCCAGGAGCGGGCGGAGGCTACTGTGAAGGAAGTAGAATAGGAGGAAGTGCTATGAAGAGGAATTGTTAGCAGACTGCTATCTTGTGACCTAGTGTCAATATTGTGGTAGGAGGATAACTTCTCAAATCTGGACGCCAGGTAAGTAGGAATGTAGGAATTCAGAAGCTTGAAAAGTAGCGAAAGAGAGTGCAATTTACGTCTGTCAGTAAGACGGAGCCAAGAGAGGTTATTAAAGTGTTCGGAAATATGGTCATAACGGCGGATATTGAAAATGAATCGAATGCAAGCATTATGACACGCTGCAGTCTCTGCGACAAGGCATAGTTTAGATCATTATATATAATGTCACAATAATCGAAGTGTGGTAACACAAGATTCTGCACTAGGATTTGTTTTTAACGAAACTGGGAGAAATTCTTTAAACACGTCTAAGATAATGTAAGATGGGAGAAGTCTTTTTACATATGTGTTTTTCACTTGTGTTTGCCAGGTTAAATTTGCGTCTAGATGTAGTCCAAGATCTATTACTGAAGAAGAATAAGAGATAATTATATTATTTATAGTAATGTTTGGAAGTGTAGATATGTCAAAGGTTGTAAGCAGTCTTTGTTGTCCCATTAGAATTACTTGTGACTTGTTAGGATTTAGATTTAGACCGATACTTGAAGACCAGTTAAAGATGGATATGAGATCGTCATTCATTTTCATCAAGTTGTTATAGAGAGAATGAGGAGGTGAATGTAGGTAAATTTGGAGATCATCAGCATAGAGGTGATAACGGCAGTGCTTTAGTACAGTTGGCAACGGGGGATGATTGGAAAACATTAGCTCAGGATACGATTTCTTGGAAAGTTTACGTTTATGCGGCCATGGACTTCCGGGTTCGATAATGGCAGTGAAATAATTTCATTCAGGCAGCGGAAATGAGATTCCTACGGGCTGTGAAAGGTTGTACAAGAGAAGAACGTGTTAGAAATGAGAATATTAGAGAGGAACTAAAAGTACAACCACTTCTTCAACAAATAGAAGAACACAGGAAGGATTGGATAGAACATCTGCAAAGAATGACAGAGGGTAGGATACCAGATATGACACTGATGTATAATCCTGTAGGACGAAGATCGGTAGGAAGACCAAGAAAGCACTGGGCTGAGCAGATGTGAAGATCGGAACAGGTAAAGACCTAATCTGTGAAGGATGATGATTATGGTGATGAAATAATTTCGTAGTTAATTGTACAATTTTTGGGAAAGAAACCATTTCAATGGTTTGGACAAATGAAGAGGATGAAAGAAGATACGAGGGCGGATCGGAAAGTAACGCACAATAATTTTTTTCTGCCTTGGTATTGCAGCTAGAATGTTGAAATTTCACAGAGATATAGTTTGAAGTTTTCACTACAGATGGTATTTTTTTCTCAGGTGCACCTCTTGCGAGAGAAGCTTGAACTATGCAACAAAGATGGCGCGCATGCTACAGTCGTCCACCTGTGAGGAACAGAGAAGTGTTGTTCGATTTTTGTGGGCCAAAGGGCATAAACCCAGTGAAATTCACAGGGACATGCGTGGCGTGTATGGGGATGATTGTATGGACCGTAGCAATGTCTCCAGGTGGTGCACATTCTTCCAAGAGGGACGCGTGAACCTTAGTGATTCGCCACGCTCCGGCCGGCAGTGCGCAGATGGCTACACTCCAACCAAACGGACTTCTACGAACAGGGCATATTGAAACTGGTAACACGATTTGAAAAATGTGTTGAGAAAGTTGGTGACTATGTCGAAAAGTAGGTAAAATATGTAAGTTCATTTGTGATTTTTTTCCTTTTTTTTACTATTAAACTTTTAAAAAAATATATATTGTGCGTTACTTTCCGATCCGCCCTCGTATATTGCCAGTCAGGAGTTTGGAGTGGATTTCAAATCGGAGGAAAAGAAGAGGGAGACATAAGAAGACATGGATACAGAAATTATGAATTTTATGAAGGACAGGGGACTGCTGATGGTAACTGGATGGATAGAGATGAATGGAGGAAGATAACATATACTTAATATTGGGCACAGGTAGATTTGGTATACCGGTACATTTAAGACCTATTTAAAAAATAATTACATAGAAATCCGTATATTAAAAATGATGTAACAAAGTTCTGAACAACTAACTCACTGGCTCTATCAAATTAGTTGGTTCATGGCCGCGCAAACATAAGCTCTCCATACATCCCTATCCTGAGCTAATGTTTTTCCATAATTCCCTGTATAATATACTTCCCTCAAATCATGGTTAATGTTATTCTCCCACCTCATGCTTGGTCTACCAACTGGGCATTTTCCCTCAGGTTTTCCTACAAGAAGCTACCATGCACGCCTTTCATTCTCTACTGGTGCCACATGTCCTGCCCATCGCAGTCTACGGGACTTAACTGTTCTTATTATATCTGGTTTCCTATAAAGACCATGTAGTTCATTGTTATGTCTTTTCCGTTCACGTGTCTGTACATCTCTCTTTGGTCCAAAATTGTTCCTAAGAAATTTATTCTGAAAGACTCGTATCTCCTTTCCTCCCTTAAAGTAAGAGTCCATGTTTCGCATCCATATAATATAACTGGTAGAATAATAGTTCTATATATTCTCAATTTAACAATGAAACGTACTTTATTGAATAAAACTAGAAAACAAACTATTTTAAAATTTTACAAAGTACTGGCAGTTCCATCTATTATCTAAGGATGTGAAACCTGGACATTAACAAAGACAGATAGTAAACAAATATAGGCTGCAGAAATGAAGATGTTGAGAGCAATAGCAGGATACCAAAGGACCGATAAAAAGAAAAACGAAGATATAAGAACAGAACTTAAAATATTTAATCTCGTGAAAGAATTAAATATTATCAAAATGCTTTCCTTTAGCACGTATTACGAATGAATGAACAGCGCATACCAAGAAGAATGTATAATTATAAACCAAAAGGGAGAAGATTGTTGGGAAGACCATTGAAGAGATGGAAGGACCAATTCGACCTATAATGAGATCGGAACAGGCCATTGGGCTTAATCCTTGTTGTTTGTTGATGGTGATGATGATGATGATGATGATGATGACTTTTTTTGAAAGGAGTTGGGACATCAAGAGTCCCTGTAATGCTAAATAGCACGCATTTCCAGAAATGAGCCTATGTTTAATTTCCTTGTGCATCTCATTCCTATTTGTGATTATTGTTCCTAGGTATTTGAATTCAGCCACTTCCTCAAAATTTCCCTCATTTGTCATCAGCTGTCCATTTCCAATATATAATGCATTTCTATGTGTGACCATATATTTAGTTTTATTGATATTTACTTTCATTTCCAATTTCTCAGTGTTACTCAATATTGTGTGCGTGTTGGCCCTAAATATGTCCTCGCTATCGTACCAAAGTGCTAAAGTATGAAATTGATAACATTACAGTAAATATATTACCGGCATATTCTTTACTAAAAGATAAATTATTGTATAATTTAAAACGCGCGTATTGTGCGTATTTGCAGGCTCCCTCCCTTTATCGCAGCTGGAGTAACTGCAGTACAGCATTAGAGAGACGGGACAATCGATACAAGCGACGTTGTGGCACGCAAGTACCGCATGAATTCTGAGGTTTCTCCAAATATCTCTGGTCACATGACCTCCATCTCATTAATACCAACCTCAGAGGATGAATTACATTAATTAAATATCATTATCATAGTCACTGAATGATAAAATCAAAGGATATACAGGATGATTCATAATTCCTATTACAAACTTTTGGGAGTTGTAGAGGGGACTAAGTAGATAAAGTTTCGATAAGGAACCCATGTCCGGAAACGTGTCATTTCGGTGTAAAATAGGTTTGAAGATCGAAACAGAATGGGCTGATATCGCGTGCCTTGTGTTTCAGAATAAGTTTTTACCAGACTTTTAGGGGTTGCACTACACGTGGCGACCCTGTTGTTCGTTGCACAAAGTGTACCTGCGACGCATCTTTTCATACACACGCCCCACAAGACCTGGTGTGTGCTCAATAATTTCTACTGTCGCCAGAATTCGTGCAACATCTTCCTTCGACTCGACAGGTGTAGTACAACCCCTAGTAGTCTGTAATACTTATTCTGAAACACACGATATCAGCCCATTGTGTTTCGATCTTCAAACTTATTTTACATTGAAATGGTACGTTTCCGGACATGTGTTCCTCATCAAAACTTTATCTACTAAGTCCCCTCTACAACTCTCAGAAGCTTGTAACATGAATTAATGATCACTCTGTAGAGATAAATGGTTTAAACATGTAGAAAGAATGAATGTAACGAGATTACCAAAAGCAGCATTTACCTACAAGCCAATAGAATGTAGGAAGGTCAGTGAAATGATGGATAGAACAACGTGAGGCGGAACAGATAATTTGCCTAGCCCGTGAAGTGAAGAAGAAGAAGAAGATCATCATAGTACATTCACGAATTTAGACCATTTGTTGAACTGTTTCGGCCTCAATGGAAACACGATCGGAAGTTTTTTGAGTGGACATCTTGGTCTTCTTCTTCCTGCAGGTTGATATCTTAACATTTGTTTCGGTATCCTGTGATCTTCCTTTCGATGAACATGTTGCATCCATCTTGACTTATAATGAGAAATTTTGTTTTTCAAAGAATCCACGTGTAATTCTTTTAAGATGTCATCATTTTTTATGATATGCATCCATCCATAGTAATTCTGTCCGAGGGCAGGTCTTTAACTGCAATCATGACATTTTCATGCTATACTTTGTAGCTTTACTAGGGATTATAGGTATGGTAGCTTCCCATTGGTTTCCACACCGGTGAAGGAAGGTGATGATGATGATGATGATAATGATAAGGATGTTGATGATGATGATGATGGCCGGATGATTTTCGGGGACCGTTAGGCCCTAAGCATCCTGGCATTAGTCTTACAGGTGAGGAAAAAAACAAAAAAAAAACTCACCCAGGAGCCTGTCCCGACCGGGAATCGCACCCGGGCACGCTACGTGACAAGGCAGCACGCTACCTCGAGACTACAGAGGTGGAATTTTTATTATATAGTAGTGTGTATTTTGCAGTCCTTCGAAGACATATCAAAGAAACACACGTTCTTAGGAAAATATTTGTACCAAAGAGAGATGAACAGATGGATGAATGGAGAAATTACATGATCCTTATGGAAAACCATATATAATAAGAACAGTTAAGTCTCATGGACTGCGATGGGGAAGACATGTGGCACGAACGGAAAATTCTTGTACGAAAACCAAAATAAAAATGTCAGTAGGTAGACCAAGAATGATGTGACAGAATAACATTAACCAAGATTTGAGGGAGGTAAATTATACAGACGATGATTCCAAAACATTACCTCAGGATAGGGATGTGTGGACAACTTATGTCCTCGCGGCTATGAACCTCCGGGTTACTTAGTGCGCGTGAGTTTATATATAATGTGTGATATTATGCGTTACAGGGACTCTTGTTGTCCCAACTCCTTTCAAAAAACGTTAAATTGACAATATAATAACTGTTATTCTACTAGTTATATTATATGGATGCGAAACACGGACTCTTACTTTAAGGGAGGAAAGAAGATTACGAGTAGGCCTATTTGATAATAAAGTTCTTAGGAAAAGGTTTAGGCCAAAAAGAGACGGAACAGACCGGTGAATGGAGGAAATCACATAATAGTGAGTTACATGATATGTATAGGAAGCCAGATATGCTAAGAACATTTAAGTCTCGTAGACTGCGATGGACAGGACATGTGGCACGAATGGGGGATGAAACAGCTGCATGGAAGCTTCTTGTAGGAACACCAGAGGGAAAACGCCAGTTGGTAGACCAAGAATGAGAATAACATTATCCATGATTTGAGGGAAGTAGATTATATAAAACATTAGCTCATTGTAAGGTTATGTTTTCCCTTTACAGAGATTTAGGCGCTCTCCCCCTACAGGGAAGAATTTGAACCAAACTAATTAAGTTACACTTGTTTTCGTATAGATGCCATTTTGAGTGGTACGTGGTCAGCGTTCCGCCTCATACTGACATCTAGGAAACCAAGGTAGTATAAATAGAAATATTGATAAAATCCCCTTCCATCCTTACTTTTCTATAAAGACACTTTCGGGTTCTTAATTTTAATTATAGTGTTAGCAATCTTAACCTTAAAAGAACCTTACATTTTAGTACTAGGACGGGAAAATTCAGTAAATTTTGCTTAGAGGCCTTTTTATTCAGGCTTAAGGATTTTTTACGAGTCTGAAAATCTTCAGACTCGGGACCCACGGCTTAAAGTCCCTCCCGGAGGACTTGCTACTTGGATTTTTCCATCCTAAAAAATCCATCGACCCCTGCCGGGTTTGAACCGGCGACCTTCGGGACCAGAGGAAAGGAGCATAACCACTAGTCCACCGCGGCCGACAGTTATATATATATATATATATATATATATATATATATATATATATATATATATATCCATCCATAGTAATTCTGCCCGAAGGCACGTCCTTCACTGCAGTCATAGCATTTTCATGCTATGCTTGCAGCTTTACTAGGGAATTGTGTGGGCGTGGTAGCTTCCCGTTGCTTTCCACACCGGTGAAGGATGATGGTAAGGATGATAATGATAAGGATGATGGCCATATGATTTCGGGGACCGTTTGGGCCTTAAAGTTTTCCTGACATTTGTCTTACAGGTGAGGAAAAACCCCGATAAAAACCTCACCCAGAAAACCTGCCCCGACCGGGGATCGAAAGCGGGCCCGCTGCGTGACAAGGCAGCACGCTACCTCGAGACCACAGCGGTGGACATATATATATATATATATATATATATATATATGTTGTGTGTTAATTTTGTTCGTGGTCATTTTCGGTGTCTGTTAGGTAAGATTGATGAAGGTTTTTATTATTTTCAAAAAAACGTTTATGGGAACAATCTTAGTAGCCACGTAAATTCTTCCTATATTCGCTAAAAATGAATTGTCGTTGAGACAAATTAGATCATCCATGTTTATGTATCTGGGTTTACATTTTCTTTTCCCGCAATATTTCACATTTTGTATTCTGTTGCTTACATTTCCCGCAGTACACGTATTTTGGCTTGTATGTTTATTACAGTATCGTATTGAGATTCTTCTCATTTGCCGTAAAGAACTCTCTACAGCTTTTGGCAACATTTCCAGCGAACATAACATCGTTTTCGCGTGACTATCTTCCCCTTTTCACGATGTAAATGCTTCATTCGAGCTCTTTTCATCGGCCACCTGTTTCCTCGTCTCACTTTCACCAGCAATTGCCTACCATTCCTAAATCAAATTGAGGTTAGGGCGGTATTCTAGATCACTAAATTGCAAACCTCCGGAGAATGCATCATTTCTTTGGATTATGTTGTTACATTTCTAGCGTGTTTCATCCAATGTCGTTTGAAGCATTAATTAACCAACTCACAGGCTCTTTTGAACTTGTAGGTTCATGGCCGCGCTGACATAAACTCTCCATAAATCCCTATCCTGAGCCATTGCTTTCCAACCATCCCCTGTTCAATCTACTTCCCTCAAATTATTAATAGTGCTATTATCCCACCTCATTCTAGATCTACCAACTAGGCGTTTTTCCCCTCGTTTCCCTATAAGAAGCTTCCATATACCTCGTTCATCCCCCATACGTGCCACATATCCTACCCTTCGCAGTCTACAAGACTTAACTGTTCTTATTATATCTGGTTTCGTGTAAAGACCATGTAGTTCATTGTTATGTAGTCTTCTCCATTCAACTCTCTGTCCATCTCTTTTTGGCC
The DNA here is from genome assembly GCA_030220185.1 of Diploptera punctata. Lineage (NCBI taxonomy): Eukaryota > Metazoa > Arthropoda > Insecta > Blattodea > Blaberidae > Diploptera > Diploptera punctata. Next base: position 643,037 of record JASPKZ010003047.1, on the reverse strand, counting down.
CAAAAATTTTCCTAAGAACTTTATTATCAAATAGGCCTACTCGTAATCTTCTTTCCTCCCTTAAAGTAAGAGTCCATGTTTCGCACCCATATAATATAACTGGTAGAATAATAATTTTATATATTTTCAATTTAACTTTTTTTGAAAGGAGTTGGGACATCAAGAGTCTCTGCAATGCATAATAGCACGCATTTCCGAATTGAGCCTATGTTTAATTTCTTTGTGCATCTCATTCCTATTTGTGATTATTCTGTATATGAAGTGAGAAAGCGGTTCCAGTTGTTTGTAAGGTGACCCCCAAGTTAAATCAAGGTTTCTCAAAAGAGCACTGTCAATTTCAAAATATACAAGAAATAGTTATGCCTATACAATAGCCCAGGAATCCTTCTTCATCGAAGGATATCAGAAACTGTTTCAGACTACCGGAAACGCAAGCATACAGAATCGTCATCGAGGAGAGACAGAACAAAGCCGCCCAGATACCGACAGAAATTATGGAAACAGACGCAATGAAAACAGAAACCTGGAAGCAACCGAATTTCGAACTTCGACACCTGTACACACGTTTCGCAGCCCATGGATTTCATGGGAATATATGCCTGAACAACATGTACCATGAACCCAAGGAGGACTGCATCTGTAAATTATGCAACTATCCATGTCCAAAATATCATCTAGCGAAGTGTAAAACAGGACTCTGCCTCTAAAAATTTAATTAAAGACTGGTAAAAAGCTAAATTTAATTTGATGTACACATTGTGTTAATAAATATATTATAATTTGTAATTATTGTTCCTAGGTATTTGAATTCAGCCACTTCCTCAAAATTTCCCTCATTTGTCATTAGCTGTCCATTTCCATTAAATAATGTATTTCTACGTGTGACCATATATTTAGTTTTATTAATATTTACTTCCAATTTCTTAGTGTTACTCAATATCGGTCAATAATATAAATGTTTTTTTGTACATATAGGCCTACTAATTGTATTAAAGTACTTTGTTAACTTATATTTATGCATATTTGGCCATTTATGTGTGACAGAGCATATTATAGCGATTTATTGGCCATTTTGTCATATTTTCACTCTTTTAAGAAATAAAGAACTTTTTTTTTTTTTTGCGGGATAGTGCGTTTTGTCGTACCTAGCAGCAATGGCGACCATTATTAAAAGTTCAACTTCCTACATTTCGGGATTGCCAACCTAAATAACTATACTGTGATATTACCTTCTCACCCACGTGCGGGAGGTAAAACCACTGCCCTCTAGTACAGGCCTATTACGTATATATAGAAAATATCCAAAAGGTATTGTTAATATACATTATACAAAACAAATCACTGCATTTTAAATGAACTGAAATTTATTTGAAACAATATAAAACAATAAATAACGTACTTGCAGCCATGTTATCAATAATTGTTCTCAAGGCCTCCTGTTGTTCCAACTAATAAACATTGCCCACGCTGTTAACATTAGTCAATAGTTCGTTTTTTTAGTGTATAATGCTATTGTGTTATTTTATTGTAATATTATTGTGTTTTCTTTATGTAATTGTAATGTTATTGATTTTGTTGTTGTTTATTTTTCTTTACACTAGTAGCAATTATTACTTTTATTGTAACGGACTGTCAACAGCACGTACGGCTTACTGCCCGTGCGACCCATATTTGTAAATAATATTGTAAATATCTTACTTTTGTCTAATAAAGTCCTATTACTACTAGTCAATTGTTTATAATGAACGGAAATATTTCCAACAAAGATGTTATTATTTTGCTATTATTTATTATTTTGAAAATACCATCGTGCAAAAAATAATGTACAACGCACGTTTGTGAAGTGTTTTACAGAATATCGGAAATTAAAAACCTCGCTATCGCTCGGTTTTTAAACATTTTTCCTCTATTCTGTAAAAGCACTTGTCAACTTTGCATCGTAATATAGCCTACTATTATCGTACAATTTCTTTATTCGTTGTTAATTTGAGTTGTTTAATTTCTCAGAATTTTGTTTCTTGAAAAATCTATCTTCCTCTCCTATTACGTTTGAATTGACAGTGTGGGCTTTTCTCTTACGTATATATATATCTGAGCAAATATTTATGTATTGTCTCGTGACAAACAGTTAGCTACTGATAATTAATTTTAATAAAATAAAAAGCACGCTACAATATCAAATTCCATACTTCAGTTTACTTCTAATTTGCATTTATTCTTGAATGTCATAAACTGATTTTTCATAAGTAATGCCACGAGTGATTTCCAAATTATCGATAAATTCACGACTCACGAAGTGAGGAGTGAATAAATTTATCTAGAGAATTTGGAAATCAAGAGTGACATTTGTCAGGACTATTTAACGAATAAAATTAAGCTGTTTACTCACAAATCATTATTTAACTATAGTTATTTTAAATATATTTATATATTTAATGTAAACGGCGATCTTTGAAAACAAATGAGAAACGATAGGTACGCTTCATCTGCTTCTTTTGTTTATCACTGCAACCAGATCATACTATTTATTGCCAAAGGAACGCAATATTGTAAGAATGCTCTCTAGTGGAGAACAATGAAACACATCAAACTATATATTAATTCATTTCTGATGTCGTATGATGTAAATGTGACAATTATATTTTTCTGGATTATTACCTGGGAAAAAATACATTTAAGAAAGTGCAAACAGTGGTCTTCTTTTTTTTTTTTGGTGGTATAATAAATTGCAACAAATGTTTTTATATTAACTCCCGCATGCGGCATGTGTTGACATTCATGCACTATATATACAATCTGGTAGCCGTATTTCTTACAGGCTCAGTCACTGCAAAATAATGGTCAGACCTGTTCAGAATATTAAAAAGGAGGAGCTTTCTTTAATATGGTAATTATAACACTGATAATATTTCGTGAAACACGACTCTGATTGGTTGTAAAACAGAAATCATTGAAACGTGATTGGTCATTGACTCCCATTTGGGGCATGAGTTAAATAGTCAACAGAAATTGTTACACAATTATAATATTAGGTCATATTTTTATGTTACAGCGCATATTTTTTGTAAATTTTAGGTCATAACTATATATTTTTGTTGCATATTTTGGTGGTTTTTCTCCGTGGCGCGGCAGGCCTAGAAGGCCCTTGGCTTACCCAGCCGGCCGTTGGCCTCACATCTACATGTGTTAATCACAGAGGTAGACGATCATCCTGCCAGTGTAGGGCTGACATATGGTCAGCATGTCGGGGCCCCCAGCCGTTGTAGCTGGTTTTCTCAACCTGGAACCGCTACTTATTGTAGCTACCCAAATTCCTCACGATGCTGGGTGGATACCGGTGCCATAGTGGTAGAAATTCCACGAGAAAATGTATTTCCCATGGAGACCTGAACCAGCGCAGATCCGGTAGCTCTGCGCCAAGGCTTCTTGCCTTGACCACTCGGCTACGGCACGGGACTTCGGTGGTTTTTAGGTAATACAAATCCTTGCCCTAATGATGATGATGTTGACGAGCCTCATGGGCTAGTGGCCAGCGACTCTGACTACTGTTCACGAGGTCCCGGGTACGATTCCCAGTCAAACCTTAGGAATTTTTTTCCTTAAAGGGAATTATTCCTGTGGTTGTCTATGGTCTGGAATTTAGGTTAACCCTAGGATTAAGGACTTTCCTGGCGCTCCACTATCATCATTATCACCCATAATATAATCGGGGCAGCGTAAGTCCGCCTTGTAGGCGCCACACGCCAATGCCAGGAGAGAACACCAGAAATGTCGAAATGACAACCAGGGGCATTGAATAAAAACATCTGATGATGATGTAAACCAGGAAATCTGGAACATGAACTGGACTTGCTGAGGAATTCGCTTAGTTTACGCAATTCCTGCACATAAGAATTTCCCTTTATTTGAGTTGTGTTTGAAGCGTGCAGTTTGACAGTAGTTTGGCTGCAATTTACATGCACGGTAGCTATGAACAAGTGAGTTGCGATGATGTGACTGGGAGCGTTAGATTGCCTTCATCCAGTTCTTCTTTTTGTTCAGTATTCGCAGCGAGTGAAAAGAAAACCTCCAGAGAATGGGAAATGAACAGCGAGACGGGGAGAAACTTGTGCGAAAGGGTGATAGAACTCCCCTCTTTTCCATCATTGCACAGGGGTAACCATAGCAAGCTTTAATTTTCTCACTTCCCTTAGAACTTGGTATTCTTTAACGAAATTAGAACTCTTTCTAGCTGCCTTAATAACACTGTGGAGCAAATTTGTACCCTGCTACACAATACAACAAAATATTTTGATTTCTAATCCACTGCAGGCTTTGGGCGGTATTTAGAATCTATCTATATATTGTTGAACCATAGTCTCTCCTTTGTTAGGAGTTAAAGTGGGCTCTGTCATTTAGTTTACAATTCTTCTTCTTCTTCTTCCTTCCAAGTATTAGGCCAAGGCCTGTTACGATCCTATAGAAAATTTTCCCTCCAGCGTTTTGATCCTTCCGGGAAATTCTCGTATAAGACTTGAAAGCATAATAATAGTCCCTTCGATTGGTTGCTGGCCAAAGGAAGGCAAGACCAGTGATGGGGCTGCCATCTTATAGCCTCTGGTCAGGCTTTTCTGGAGAAGAAAATAAAATAAAGGAAAGAAAAAATGGAAGAAAGGAAAGATTTCCTAGCCCTCGGATGCCCTAATAGCATCGGAGTCGAAAAAAACAAGAGTTAACCAAGAGAGGTTAGCTAGTAAAGTTAAAAGAGTGCAAAACACAAGTAAGTGGAAGAAATGTTTTGCTCAGCTTGGGCACCTTGTGGTCGCCATCCACATATCCCCTAGATGAGGACCCCTGAGGGATTAGTTTACAATTAAAATATAAAATTATGAAATATTTACCTAAAAGGTCCGTCTTCTCAACTTCTTCTTCTTCTTCTTCTTCTTCTTCTTCTTCTTCCTCTTCGCCTCACGGGTTAGGCAAAAATTGCCTGTTCCGCCTCACAGTTGTTCTGTCCATCTATTCACTGGCCTTCCTACATTCCTTCAACCTCTTGGCTTGTAGTTGAATGCTGCTCATAGTAATCTTGTTACATTCGTTCTTTCCATCTGTGTAAACCATTTCTCTCTATATTCTCTGATTTTCTCATTCAATGGATATATATTTAATTCTGTTCTTATATCTTAATTTTTTATCTGATCCAATATTGTGCAGCTTTTTGTTCTTCTAAGGAAGTTCATTTCTGCGCTCTGTATTCTACTTTGTAATTTTTTGGTCATTACCCAAGTTTCGCTCCCATAAAGTAATGCAGGAACTGCCAATGTTTTATAAAACTTCAATCTGATATCTCTTCTTGTTTTGTTCTTTAATGTTTTATTTATAGTTCCGCATATCATTTGAAATTTCGACAGTTTCATATTTATGTCTCTTTCAGTTGTTCTATTTATAGTAAAATTACAACCCAAATAATTAAAATTTGTTACTTGTTCCAGAGATTTGTTGTATATTACGATTTTTGATCTTATATGTTCGTTTCCACAAAATGCCATTATTTTTGTTTTTTCTTTTGATATTTTAAAATTATATTCTTGGCATAACTGATTTAATTGATGTAAGGATACTGCAAATTATTTTCATTTTCTTGAATAATAACCACATCGTCAGCATACATTATAGCGTTTAATATTTTAAAACGGTCCATTCTTATACCTATATTAACATTACTTTTCTTCTCAATTTAAAGATTATTTATCGGATGTTCCCATAGTATAGATGATAAAATTGTAAAATTCAGGATTCAATACTGGTGTTTCACTGAAGATCTGCTAGAGGGGGTTACACGTACTGGGTGCGTTTTCATTTATCAGATGGTCGTTGTTATTAACTGCCTTCAAAATTTCTATCTCCTCCAGTACGTTTATCTTCGCTGGGTTATTTTCTCTGTGCATTATTATCAGGGTGTTTTCAATATCTAATGCTACGGTTTATTATACAGCGTGTCGCGCCCGACGTGACGCGAATTCGCGTTTCGCTCGGCGTGATGCTGGTTCAGCATGGAGCGCATACGTTACAGCGCATATGTTTATGGAATTGTCGCCAGATGGCACCACATATATGGAAAATCAAAATGACCAACGTTCATAATAAATTTCCAAATGTGTTTACAAAAACTAATGTATACAAACCTGTCCCTGCATAACCTAATAAAATAAATTACATACGTACTATTTAGTAAACTATAAATTAATCTGATGTACACTAAACTGACCCATCGGAATCTAACAAAATGAAGTGATTGAACATTTATTTCTTAAAATATGGTTTGGAATTAAATGCAAATGTTGGTCATTCACACATATGTCCTGCCATCTGGTGGATTTAATTTTATGAGCGTTCACGTATGCCAACTTCAATTCTAATAAAGAACTTTGAAAATAAATTGAGAGGAAAAATCATAATTTGTGTAAATAGATAAACATATTAAAATTCTTCATTAAAAAAGTTTCAAGTGTCGTTGCAAAATGATTAAAATAGTTCGAAATATTAGTAAAGACAGAAAAAGTAACAGCTTTTATTTATCTCTTGACTAAGTTCAAGCCACAATAACTTTTTTCTGTACATCTCTGTACTCCTTCATGCTCATATTGTATAAAACATGTATAGAACTCGATGAATTGCAACAAAACTATCTAACTTTCGTCGTTAAAATTGGAAAGTTATAAAACAAGTACTGTATTTCCGACATTTTGTTATAAAATCTTAGTTTGTTTTTAGCAATTACACCAATGAGTACGGTTAATATCTTCTATATTCTTTGTTTGCGCTGGCAAATTGCGTCCTGGATTCAAGAGATTCCAAAACACGACGCGACATGTCAGCGCATTTTTTTTTTGCGCCAGCAATTTGCGTTGTAGATAAACCACCTCCATTTAAATACATGGGGAGCAATTTTTGCGCTGGCGCGTTGCGTCGTAGATAAACCACAGCATAACATACGATGTCCTTCATGGATGACGTGTTTTGAATAGCTTGATTTTTCCTTCTGCGTGAATAAAGTCTCGAAAATGTTCTTTAAATCTAATATTAAAACTTCTGCTTGTTCTTCCTATATAAAATTTGTTACAATCTCTGCACGTCAATTTATATATTCCTTTACTATTGACATTATTTTCTTCGATGTTATTGCTTATTATGTTATTTAATTTTGTATTAGTTCTGTATGCTATTTTTTATGTTTTTGTCAGCTTTCTTTAATGTATCTGCTAATTTTGAGTTTTTTTCTTTTCTTTTTGTATATGGAAGTGTTATCCATTTTTTTATCAGATTCTCTTTCAAATTTAGTTATGTTAGATATAGTGTGTTCCGCGCCTTAGCCGAGCGGTTAAGGTAGGAAGCCTTGACGCAGAGCTACGGGACTTGCGCTGGTTCGAGTCTCCATGGAGGAAGAAATTTTCTCATGGTATTTCGGCCAGTATGGGACCGGTGCCCACCCAACATCGTGAGGCAATTGGGTAGCTACAATAAGTAGCGGCTCCAGGTTGAGGAACCAGCTATAACGGCTGGGGGACTCGACATGCTAACCACATGTCACCCCTACACTGGCTGTTGATCATCTACCTCTGTGATTGACACATGTGGATGTGAAGGGCCAGCAGCCGGCTGGTAAAAGGGCAACCGCTGAAAAGTGGAAAGACCCTCAATCGGAGATATATTGTTCTTTCTTTTTCGTTTATTTATAATTTGTTCATTATAGCCTGTTAGTTTTTACCACACATTTAACGTAGTTAATGAGATTACGAGTTTTTGAGAATAAAGTTCTTAGGAAAAATGTTGGTCCAAAGAGAGATGAACAGACAGGTGAATGGAGAAGACTACATAACAATGAACTACATGGTCTTTATAGGAAGCCAGATATAATAAGAATATTTAAGTCTCGTAGACTGCGATGGGCAGGACAGGTGACAAGTATGGAGGAATGAAAGACGTGCATGGAAGCTTCTTGTAGGAAAACCAGAGGGAAAACACCCAGTTGGCAGAACAACATTAACTATGTTTTGAGGGAAGTAGATTATACAGGGAATGATTGGAAAGCATTAGCTCAGGATAGGGATGTATGGAGAGCTTATGTCCGCGCGGCCATGAACCTACGGGTTCGATAGTGCCAGTGAGTAAGTAAGTTCTTGAATATAGTTTCCAGGCGGCAACAAAGGCAACTGTTTCCATCTGGTTTAAAAAAATGCAGTGTTACTGCCAGATAGAGCCGGGGAGTTGTCGTTAGAGGCTTCTAAGACACCGTTTCAATCACCAAAAACTGAAATAGTTCTCTGCCAAAAAATGGCATTTTTAAATGACGTTCCCATGTCCACTCCACGTGGAATATAATTACCTTAACAGCGTTGATACATCACAACGCTTTTCCGGAAGAAATTCCATGATAGGTTTCAACATGCAATGATTGACAGTTCTCTTGTCAGAGGTGGATGATCATCCAGCCTGTGTAGGGTTGACACGTGGGAAGCAGGTCAGGTCCCCAGCCGTTATAGCATAACTTTTCAACATGTAACATCTCCTTATTGTATGGCTCTACATTTCTTAAGATGCTGCTTAGGTAGTGGTCACTTACTGACCAACGTTTTGAGAAGTTATTCATTGCTTTATGATATGTCTGTTGGAACAGCATGAATGGGATTTCTTTACAACATGTGACGCGAAAAATTCTCACAAGTTCCAATCATACACCATGCGCATGCGCCATCAAACGCGAAGCGGTTTACGCTGTTAAATCATGGGATGCAGCCAACATATACACGATATTTGACGAATCTAAAAACTAACTTAGTGCAAATTAAATACTCTAACCTGTGAAAGACCAACCTAAAAGCTAACCTAATGCAATTTAAGTATTCTAACCTGTGAAAGACAAACCTAAAAGCTAACCCAATGCAATTTAAGTACCCTAACCTGTGAAACGCCAACTTAAAAGCTAACCTAATGCAATTTAAGTACTCTAACCTGTGATAGACCAACCTAATGCAATTTAAGTACTCTAACCTGTGAAAGACCAACCTAATGCAATTTAAGTACTCTAACCTGCGAAAGACCAACCTAAAAACTGTCCTTATGCAATTTAAGTACTCTAACCTGTGAAAGGCCAACCTAATGCAATTTAAGTACTCTAACCTGCGAAAGACCAACCTAAAAACTGTCCTTATGCAATTTAAGTACTCTAACCTGTGAAAGGCCAACCTAAAAACTGTCCTAATGCAATTTAAACCTGTGAAAGACCAACCTAAAAACTAACCTAATGCAATTTAAGTACTCTAACCTGTGAAAGACCAACCTAATGCAATTTAAGTACTCTAACCTGCGAAAGACCAACCTAAAAACTGTCCTTATGCAATTTAAGTACTCTAACCTGTGAAAGGCCAACCTAAAAACTGTCCTAATGCAATTTAAACCTGTGAAAGACCAACCTAAAACTAACCTAATGCAATTTAAGTACTCTAACCTGTGAAAGACCAACCTAATGCAATTTAAGTACTCTAACCTGCGAAAGACCAACCTAAAAACTGTCCTTATGCAATTTAAGTACTCTAACCTGTGAAAGGCCAACCTAAAAACTGTCCTAATGCAATTTAAACCTGTGAAAGACCAACCTAAAAACTAACCTAATGCAATTTAAGTACTCTAACCTGTGAAAGACCAACCTAATGCAATTTAAGTACTCTAACCTGCGAAAGACCAACCTAAAAACTGTCCTTATGCAATTTAAGTACTCTAACCTGTGAAAGGCCAACCTAAAAACTGTCCTAATGCAATTTAAACCTGTGAAAGACCAACCTAAAAACTAACCTAATGCAATTTAAGTACTCTAACCTGTGAAAGACACCAACCTAATGCAATTTAAGTACTCTAACCTGTGAAAGACCAACCTAATGCAATTTAAGTACTCTAACCTGCGAAAGACCAACCTAAAAACTGTCCTTATGCAATTTAAGTACTCTAACCTGTGAAAGGCCAACCTAAAAACTGTCCTAATGCAATTAAAACTGTGAAAGACCAACCTAAAAACTAACCTAATGCAATTTAAGTACTCTAACCTGTGAAAGACCAACCTAATGCAATTTAAGTACTTTAACCTGCGAAAGACCAACCTAAAAACTGTCCTTATGCAATTTAAGTACTCTAACCTGTGAAAGGCCAACCTAAAAACTGTCCTAATGCAATTTAAACCTGTGAAAGACCAACCTAAAAACTAACCTAATGTCAATTTAAGTACTCTAACCTGTCGAAAAGACCAACCTAATGCAATTTAAGTACTTTAACCTGCGAAACGCCAACCTAAAAACTGTCCTTATGCAATTTAAGTACTCTAAACCTGTGATAGGCCAACCTAAACTGCCATTCAAGTTCTCTAACCTGTGAAAGACCAACCTAAAAACTAACCTAATGTAATTTATGTACTCTAACCTGTGAAGGACCAACCTAAAAGCTAACCCAATGCAATTTAAGTACCCTAACCTGTGAAACGCCAACTTAAAAACTAACCTAATGCAATTTAAGTACTCTACCTGTGAAAGACCAACCTAAAACTGTCCTTATGCAATTTAAGTACTCTAACCTGTGAAAGGCCCAACCTAAAAACTGTCCTAATGCAATTTAAACCTGTGAAAGACCAACCTAAAAACTGACCTTATGCAATTTAAGTACTCTAACCTGTGAAAGGACCAACCTAAATGCGTCCTAATGCACTTCTAAACCTGTGAAAGACCAACCTAAAAACTAACCTAATGTAATTTATGTACTCTAACCTGTGAAGGACCAACCTAAAAGCTAACCCAATGCAATTTAAGTACTCTAACCTGTGAAACGCCAACTTAAAAGCTAACCTAATGCAATTTAAGTACTCTAACCTGCGAAAGACCAACCTAAAAACTGTCCTTATGCAATTTAAGTACTCTAACCTGTGAAAGGCCAACCTAAAAACTGTCCTAATGCAATTTAAACCTGTGAAAGACCAACCTAAAAACTAACCTAATGTAATTTATGTACTCTAACCTGTGAAGGACCAACCTAAAAGCTAACCCAATGCAATTTAAGTACCCTAACCTGTGAAACGCCAACTTAAAAGCTAACCTAATGCAATTTAAGTACTCTAAACTGCGATAGACCAACCTAAAAACTGTCCTTGATGCAATTTAAGTACTCTAACCTGTGAAAGGGCCAACCTAAAACTGTCCTAATGCAATTTAAACCTGTGAAAGACCAACCTAAAACTAACCTTATGCAATTTAAGTACTCTAACCTTGTGAAAGGCCAACCTAAAAACTGTCCTAATGCAATTTAAACCTGTGAAAGACCAACCTAAAAACTAACCTAATGTAATTTATGTACTCTAACCTGTGAAGGACCAACCTAAAAGCTAACCCAATGCAATTTAAGTACCCTAACCTGTGAAACGCCAACTTAAAAGCTAACCTAATGCAATTTAAGTACTCTAACCTGTGATAGACCAACCTAATGCAATTTAAGTACTCTAACCTGTGAAATACCAACCTAATGCAATTTAAGTACTCTAACCTGCGAAAGACCAACCTAAAAACTGTCCTTATGCAATTTAAGTACTCTAACCTGTGAAAGGCCAACCTAAAAACTGTCCTAATGCAATTTAAACCTGTGAAAGACCAACCTAAAAACTAACCTAATGTAATTTATGTACTCTAACCTGTGAAGGACCAACCTAAAAGCTAACCCAATGCAATTTAAGTACCCTAACCTGTGAAACGCCAACTTAAAAGCTAACCTAATGCAATTTAAGTACTCTAACCTGTGATAGACCAACCTAATGCAATTTAAGTACTCTAACCTGTGAAATACCAACCTAATGCAATTTAAGTACTCTAACCTGCGAAAGACCAACCTAAAAACTGTCCTTATGCAATTTAAGTACTCTAACCTGTGAAAGGCCAACCTAAAAACTGTCCTAATGCAATTTAAACCTGTGAAAGACCAACCTAAAAACTAACCTAATGTAATTTATGTACTCTAACCTGTGAAGGACCAACCTAAAAGCTAACCTAATGCAATTTAAGTACTCTAACCTGTTAAAGACCAACCTGAAAGCTAACTTAATTCAATTTAAGTACCCTAACCGGTGAAAAACCAAACTAAAAGCTAACCTAATGCAATTTAAGTACTCTAACCTGTTAAAGACCCAACCTAAAAAGCTAACCTAATTCAATTTAAGTACCCTAAACCGGTGAAAAACAACCTACAAAGCTAACCTAATGCAATCTAAGTACTCTAACCTGTTAAAGACCAACCTAAAAGCTAACCTAATTCAATTTAAGTACCCTAACCGGTGAAAACCCAACCTAAAAGCTAACCTAATGCAATTTAAGTACTCTAACCTGTTAAAAACCAACCTAAAAGCTAACCTAATTCAATTTAAGTATCCTAACCGGTGAAAAACCAACCTAAAATCTAACCTAATGCAATTTAACCACTTTAACCTGTTAATGAATGCAACGTCCAAAAGTAGATAGTTTTTTTATCCATTTAAAATCCGCGCCGTAACCGAGTGCTTAAGGCAAGAAGCCTTGGCGCAGAGCTACCGGACTTGCGCTGGTTCGGGTCTCCACCCAGCATCATGAGGCATTTGGGTAGCCACAAATGGCAATGGAAAGAACATTTATACAGAATGGACAATACAATATTACCCAAAAAAGATCAACACCTACAAACCACATGGAAAAAGATATTTGGGACGGCCAATGAAACGATGGACTTGAGACCGGAACAGGTCGCGTTGACCTAATCCTGGAAAGGAAGTAGAAGAAAAAGACGACGACAATAACTAGCGACTCCTGGTTGAGAAGACCAGTTATGACGGCTGGGGGATCCGACATGCTGACCACATGTCATCCCTACACTGGCTAGATGATCGTCTACCTCTGTAATTTACACATGTGGTTGTGAGGCCAGCATCCCGCTGGTAGGCTAAGGGCCTTCTAGGCCTATCGCGCTTGGAGTTATAAACAAGTTTACAATGTAATAAAGCATCTTCCTGTGCCCAAAAGCTTCTGAAATGCTTATCTTCTTTCTCCATTCTTCTCTATCTTCCCATTCCAATTCCTCCAGACATTATCTCCCTCTTAAATATATCAACACCACCCATTTAAATGTAGGCCGACCTGTATTTCCTTTCCCAGGTGGGGTCCATTCTAAAGCTTGCCTGGGTAATCTTTCCTCTGGCATTCTACGTATAGATGATCATACCATTCTAGTTGTCTGTATCTCACAAAATCTAATATTGAATTTTGGATTTTCAGGTTGTTCTCCAATAATTGTTTTTCTGATTTTTTCGTTTTGTTGTTGTTTCTTTATCTCCAATTTTGAACGTATACCTGTTACTTACTTACTCACTGGCACTATCGAACCCGTAGGTTCATGGCCGCACGGACATAAGCCCTCCATACATCCCTATCCTGTGCTAATGTTTTCCAATCATTCCCTGTACAATCTACTTCCCTCAATTTCATAGTTAATGTTGTTCTCCCACCTCATTCTTGGTCTACCAACTGGGCGTTTTCCTTCTGGCTTTCCTACAAGAAGTTTTCATGCACGTCTTCCATTCCCCATACGCGCAACAATGTCCTGCCCATCGCAGTCCTACGGGACTTAACTGTTCTTATTATATCTGGCCTCCTATAAAGACCATGTAGTTCATTGTTATGTAGTCTTCTCCATTCACCTGTCTGTTCATCTCTCTTTGGTCCAAAAATTTTCCTAAGAACTTTATTCTCAAATACTCGTAATCTCCTTTCCTCCCTTAAAGTAAGAGTCCATGTTTCGCACCCATATAATATAACTGGTAGAATAATAGTTTTATATATTTTCAGCTTAACGTTTTTTGAAAGGAGTTGGGACATCAAAAGTCTCTGCAATGCATAATAGCATGCATTTCCAGAATTGAGCCTATGGTTTAATTTCTTTGTGCATCTCATTCCTATTTGTGATTATTGTTCCTAGGTATTTGAATTCAGCCAATTCCTCAAAATTTCCCTCATTTGTCATTAGCTGTCCATTTCCATTATATAATGTATTTCTACGTGTGACCATATATTTAGTTTTACTGATATTTACTTCCAGTCCTAATTTCTTAGTGTTACTCAATAGTGTGTGCGTGTTGGCATTTAGTATCTCCTCGCTATCGGCCAGTAGTACTACATCATCAGCATAAACTAACAGCTTATTAATACCATTCAACATATACCTGTTAGAAGAGGCAACTATGTATGTACTATCTTGTAGAATGACATTGGTTCATTAAAGACTAGAGGAAGAACATCTTGAACAAAAATACCTGGTCCTCCAGGTTGGGGGTTGATACATTAGGCGAGCTCCCTATACATCATTAAAATAAGAATTTGTAAAAAGTCCAAAGTATCAAAGCCGGAAGGATTTAATTATTAAATACTTAAGCTAAGAAAAGGGAGAATTCTTTTGGGCACATGGAATGTTCAAGTAAAAAGTAAATTCTGAAATTCTAAGTATATATATATATATATATATATATATATATATACAGTTAATTAGTGCAACTCTATGTTGGCTGCCCTGGAACACATCTTTGTTTATATAGAATATTCGTTAAAATCAATATGGATGCCACGCCTTCATGCTATGTATATAGTTAATATCTGGAAAAAATATTGAAATAATCGTTAGAAAAAATGTAAAAATCGTTGTAAAAGGTGGGGATTAATTTGAAAAATGAAAACCCTAAGAATAAATTTACAGGAGTTTATGAAGGAATTAAAAAAGTTGTACTTTTAGCAGAATCTGAAAATGAGCTCCAAATGTTAGCATATAAATTTAAATTAATAGCCAATAGATATAATTGTAAAATATCAATAAAAAAGTCAAAAGTAATGGCATTTATTGGTAAATATGGAATTAGATCAAAACTTGTACTGGATAACAAAATAATAGAACAAGTATCACATTTCCAATATTTAGGATGTGAATATAACTTATAGAGAAAATAAAGATATAGAAAATAAAGTAAATAAATTTCAGGCTATTTGTGGAACCATAAAAAGAACCTTAGGTCGGAAAACAAGGAAAGATACGAAACTTAAATTATATAAAACAATGGCTGTTCCTTTGTTGTTGTATGGAAGTGAAAATTGGATAATGAGATCAAGGGGATAAAAGCAGGATACAGACTGCGGAAATGCTGTTTTTACGTAATGTGAAAGGATGCACAAGAGCGGATAGAATAAGGAATGAAACTATACGAGAATAATTAAATATATATTAAAATTGAAGATAAAATCAGCGAAAAATAATAAGAAATGAACATAACATTTAATGAGAATGAACAACGAAAGAATACCAAAAGACCTTCCTGTATAATCCCAGAGGAACAAGAGATGTTGGCCGACCACGCAGAAGATGGACTCCACTTTTAACTTCGCCGGAACAGGCTGCATAGCCTAAACCTTGTAGTAGAAGAAGAAGAAGATTAAAAAAGTTTAGCCTCATGAATTTGTTGCCATTTTCTATTTTCTATATGTCGACATCTTGCGATTTCCGGGAATAAATATCATCCTTTATATAGTCCCCCACGTGACATAGTAGCCGTATTTCTGACACCTTCTGTAGTCCAAGCCTGAGTTTCCATTCATTGCTTCCTGTAACCTTGTGAAGAAATGTATTCCAGACACGTTTTCATTACCGACATAACTGCTAAACTGTTTTGTATTCACTATTGGTCAATTATGTCTTAATTTGGATTAATTGGCTACTTCATTTGAGACTGTGTCTCTAGAGTACCGGATAACGGTTAGGATATGTGACTACATTACAATGGTCTCTATTTCGATTCCCGGCTGTAATGCACAAAGAAATTATAGGTCGCGCAAGGGATTTTGAAGAATGTCCTTGACCGTAAATCGAATGGGAGAGCCTATCCAGGCTGCTCAGCTGTAAATTCCCTGCCTGTCACGTGTACAAACAAAACAGTTCCTCTTACAAAAACATGTACAGTCCATAGAGAATTATAGTGAGGCGCGGATGTGTTGATTTTAGATTTTAAACCGTAGACTATAATTATAATATTTTGTACACTTGCTGCTTGAAGTCTTAAAATTATAGTGCAATGTGAATATCGGGTCCCCAGCCATTATAGCTGGTCTTCTCAACCTGGAGTCGCTACTTATTGTAGCCACCCAAATGCTTCACGATGGTGGGTGGGCACCGGTCCCATACTGGCAGAAATTCCTTGAGAACGTTTCTTCCCCCGTGGAGACTCGATCCAGCGCAAGTTCCGTAGCTCTGCGCCAAGACATCTTGCCTTAATCACATGGTTAAGGCGCGTGGAAGACTATAAATGGTTTAAATTAAAGTTACATTTAGTGGTCATTTAAAACATTAACAGAGTGATATAAACCATATACAGCGTGTGAGTGTGTGTGTGTGTGTGCGTGTATGTATATATACGAGTATATAGTGAATATACTTCCTCCGCGTATAAAGATGTCCTAACTATCGAACCCGTAGGTTCATGGCCGCGCGGACATAAGCTCTCCATACATCCTATCCTGAGCTGTTTTCCAATCATTCCCTGTATAATCTACTTCCCTCAATTCATAGTTAATGTTATCCTCCCGCCTCATTCTTGGTCTACCAACTGGGTGTTTTCCCTCTGGTTTTCCTACAAGAAGCTTCCACGCACGTCTTTCATTATATTCGCGCCACATGCCCTTCCCATCGCAGTCTACGATAAAGATTACCTATATTAATTAATTTTTGTAGCGATATTTTAAAAATGTTTAACAGTGACTGTATTTGATATTCGCTAGCGAGGGAGTTAGCAATGACGTGTGGTCATACTTCCTATTGGCTGAGACCTACATCTGGTTAGTACAGGACTCGCATCTAAGCTCTCATTACAAATTTCATTCGTCAGGAATCATTGCTAAGGTTATAAATATAGGCTTGATTCTGGAATTGCATGATACTACAGAAACTCTTGTCACACCGAGTTCTCTAAAAAAATATTAAACTCATAACACTGAGCAACAAAAAAGAAACTTTTATTTTCTCAGAAAAACAAATATGTGATTCCGATAGTATTTTTTTCTCCTGAATTCAAATATGATATCGGTTTTCTCCATCACGCAAGGTTTCCGAGAGACATAATTTTATAATTTCAAACACTTTAATATTTTCTACATTCATAACTACACAATATTCGAACATTCGGAGTCACCTAGAAAGTAAGAAATGACGATTTTCTGCTATATTTCGCCTGTGGAGCATCCCTCTTGATGGTCCAACAATATATAATCGGCCAGCATACTAGGATTCCATTTGCCTTGATATCTCTTTTCCATAGCTGAAATCTGTCGAGTTAACTCATTTGGTTTTATTTTACAATGGACAAATGGACGAAAAAAGTTTATTAAAAATAATTATTTAAATCCATTAATTGAAATTGAAATAAAAAAAACTGTGGGTGATGGTCACAATTCCGAATACATATTTGAAAAACACGATAAAAAACTGTATTAAGCACAACTATTGGTGCTCATGAGACAAAAACCATGTTGACCAGTGTAATATTCTCTCTTCCCTTAAAGTAACATTCCATGTTATGCATCAAAATAACATAGTGAATAACAGTTTTATATATTTTCTGTTTGTTTTTTTAGAGAAGTTGAGACGGTAAGAGACCATATAATACATAATATCTAGTATAGGCTACATTTCCAGAATTGAACCTATGTTTAATTCGTTTGTGCACCTCATTCCTGTTTGTAATTATTGTTCCTGGGTATTTGAATTCAACCACTTCCTTCAAAATTTCGTTATTTGTCATTAACTATCCATTAACATTATATTATGTAATGTAACTTATTTATGATGTAGTACTTTTGGCCGATAGCGAGGAGATACTAAAGGCCAAACACGCACACACTATTGAGTAACACTAAGGAATTAGGACTGGAAGTAAATATCAGTAAAACTAAATATATGGTCACACGTAGAAATTCAGTATATAAATGGAAATGGACAGCTAATGACAAATGAGGGAAATTTTGAGGAAGTGGCTGAATTCAAATACCTAGGAACAATAATCACAAATAGGAATGAGATGCACAAAGAAATTAAACATAAGCTCAATTCTGGAAATGTATGCTATTATGCATTGCAGAGACTTTTGATGTGCCCCAACTCCTTTCAAAAAACGTTAAGCTGAAAATATATAAAACTATTATTCTACCAGTTATATTATATGGGTGCGAAAACATGGACTCTTACTTTGAGGGAGGAAAGGAGATTACGAGTATTTGAGAATAAAGTTCTTAGGAAAATTTTTGGACCAAAGAGAGATAAACAGACAGATGAATGGAGAAGACTACATAACAATAAACTACATGGTCTTTATGGGAAGCCAGATATAATAAGAACAGTTAAGTCTCGTAGACTGCGATAGGCAGGACATGTTGCGCGTATGGGGAATGAAAGACGTGCATGGAAACTTCTTGTAGGAAAGCCAGAAGGAAAAACGCCCAGTTGGTAGACCAAGAATGAGGTGGGAGAACAACATTAACTATGATTTGAGGGAAGTAGATTATACAGGGAATGATTGTAAAACATTAGCTCAGGATAGGGATGTATGGAGAGCTTATGTCCGCGCGGCCATGAACCTACGGGTTCGAAAGTGCCAGTGAGTAAGTAAGTAAGTAACTTATTTATTAGGGTGGGCCGAAAAAACATTTTTTTTTTATTTCGAAGTTGTAATAGCGCGTAAAAGTTGGGAATTATATAGCTAAAAAAAAGAGAAAATATCAAAATCGGTTGATCTCTTCCGGTCCTGCAAAGGCTCTGAAGTTTGGCAAAATATGAAAAAAAAAAACTTCATTTTTACAATCTTTTTTTTTATCAAGTAGGTATTGCTGATCTTTGCTAAGCACGTTTATGTCTATCTGTGGGATCTGACAATCAATACTCTGGAAGTTATTTATCAAATACCAAAAATGCGTAAAAATATAACTTGTTCATTATTCTGGCAAATTTTGGAGCATCTGCGCGCGACCGGAAGATATCAACTGATCTAAACCAAATTAAAACACAATGTTTTTAGGCTCTATTTGAAGACGTTACAAACTATTACATTACGTAAACATCTAATTAAAAAAAAATTAATTTCAAAAATTAAGTTTTTTCATATTTTTGTCAAACTTTAGAGCCTTTGCTCGACCGGAAGATGTCAACCGATTTTGATATTTTCTCTCTATTAATTAAATAAAAATAAAACTTAATTTTATTTGATTTTCATATTTATTAAGATATAATTCAGTGACAGCTGTTTTCGGTACACTGTACCTTCTTCAGACATGTTAACAAATTATGAATTGTGTTATTTTCTTTTCTTTTTTCTATAATAATTCGCAACTTTTTCCGCGCTATTACAATTTCGAAATAAAACATGAGTTTTTTCGGCCCCCCCCTATTATTTATGTCTGTGTGTAACCATATTAGTTTTATTGATGTTTACTTTCAGCCCCAATTCCATTGTTTTACTCAACAAAATGTGCGTATTGGCCCTTCGTATTTCTTCGCAATCGCTATAACAAATCCCGTAGTAAACTGTGATATCTGAATTACAATAAACAGAATTGAATTATCTATCGTAATTATAGAGTAATTAGACAATTGATTGAACCTTGGCTCGCGTATTTCTCCTTTACAACCAAACACAAAGGGCTAATAGTAATGCTTAATCTTCTTCGTAGGTCTAGATTCCAAAGTAGATCTTGGCTTCCCTCACAAGCTTCTACTGTTCTCTGTCCTTAGCTTTCATCTTTTAATTTTATAATCCAAAACTTGCAATGTCTTTTTCAACCTCTTCCACTCATCTGTTCCTCTGTTGTCCTCCCTTCTTTCTGGTATCCAATAACAATTTTGGAATATTTGTTTATCTTACATTCGTAACTGTGTGACTCTGATACTTACAAAAAAACATTTTTAGTTAATTGTGACTATTTACTCCCTGCCCCAAATGGGAGTCAATGACCAATCACGTTTCAATGATTTCTGTTTTACAACCAATCAGAGTCGTGTTTACACCAAATATTTATCAGTGTTTATAATTACCATATTAAAGAAAGCTCCTCCTTTTTAATATTCTGAACAGGTCTGACCATTATTTTGCAGTGACAGAGCCTGCGAGAAATACGGCTACTAGATTGTATATATAGTGCATGAATGTCAACACATGCCGCATGCGGGAGTTAATATAACAACATTTGTAGCAATTGATTATACCACCAAAAAAAGAAACCACTGTTTGCACTTTCTTAAATGTATTTTTTTCCCAGGTAACAATCCAGAAAAATATAATGTCATATTTACATCATACGACATCAGAAATGAATTAATATACAGTTTGATGGTGTTTTCATTTTTTCTCCACTAGAGAGCATTCTTACAATATTGCGTTCCTTTGGCAATAAATAGTATGATCTGGTTGCAGTCATAAACAAAAGAAGCAGTAGAAGCGTACTTATCGTTTCTCATTTGTTTTCAAACATCGCCGTTTACATTAAATATATAAATATTTTAAAATAACTATAGTTAAATAATGATTTGTGAGTAAACAGCTTAATTTTATTCGCTAAATAGTCCTAACAAATGCCACTCTTGATTTCTTCGTGAGTCGTGAATTTATCGATAATTTGGAAATCACTCGTGGCATTACTTATGATAAATAGTTTAAAACAATCAGATGAAAACTAAGAAAAAAATTGAAATTCACGAGTCGGTCCTCTTAATTGGACGAAACTTAAGTTTGCCAATGTACTGTCACCTTTAAAATTACGTTCAGAGGTCCTTGCCCTTAGGTCAGTAAAGAGGTGGGAGTCGTATGTACTATGTGTGGAGTACTATACTACATGGTCAAGTCAAACTATATTTATTTGTTTTCTCTGGCGTCGGGGTCGCGTCTGCGCCGCAAGAAGGTATATCCCCGCCGGCCCGGACCACTGTAACAGGCAGGCTGCCGGCAGTCGCTTCTAGATCGGCGCTTAACACCTCGCAGCCGGAACAAAACATTTTTAACGGTGTAGAAACACTACACGATGCACTCTGTCAAGTGTGGAATGTGTTATTGCGAACATCAAGTGAACATGTGTTTCTTGCTTTGGTGTTTTCGAGTTCTTTAATAGCATCTTTGCATTTATATCATCGTTTACTGTGCTTTACGAAGTGTTTCTTAAGTGTTTTTAGGCTTCCCGATGTGAAAGTAATATATTCCGCCCAAATAATGCAGTGTTGTGCTGAACAGCTGTCATTCAAGTAAAATCTTTTATTAGAGTTATTTTATCTAATGCAGCGGTTCCTAACCTTTTTCGACCCTCGAATCCCTTAGACAACGATCTGAATTGGGTGAACCGCTGACTTTTAAATATACATACAGTAGACATGCATAAAATTTAATTCCAAGCAAAATGTTTAATAACCTTAAATTAACTTAACCCTTAACGGTTAAAACCTAGAGTTACTCTTGTTACGGCTTAAAAGTTACACAACGTGTAGGCCTAATTGTAGCGAAACGAAATTCATTCCTAACGTTGTTACATAACTGTAAATCAGGCATTCGCGGTAAATATTAATTTATTGTGGAAAAAAATGTGATAAATTCCCGATGTTACACATGTGTAACAAGGGTGCATTTTAGAGTAAATTTATTTTAAATAATAATAATAATAATATAATAATAATAATAATTATTATTATTATTATTATTATTATTATTTTAAAATTAAATTTGATCTAATTATTATTATTATTATTATTAATAATAATATATGACAATACCGCAGAAAAGAAAACATTAGGCCTAAACCTCGAAATTTGTCATTACGGAAAAGTTTTGTCGAACCCCCTTGAAATTAGGTTGGGAAACGATCATCTAAAGGGTCTTTCATATAATAGGCAATTTAAAAAATGCAATAATTAACTCAAAAATGCATCTGTATTATGTGTGTATATAACTTATATGTTATAATTAAATTTTTGACATTGAGCAATGCAAGCTTAATATGACATTAAAGAAAAATAAATGCCTGGACGGGATTCGAACCCGGACCTCTGAGTTCGAATACCGTCCAGGCATTTATGTTTCTTATCATGTCATATACATATAATTTTTATCTACATACACTATCAATTTAAGCGCGGAAAATTATATCAGGCGTATGTCCACCTCCACACTAAGAAATTGGGACTGGAAGTAAAATAAAACTAAATATATGGTCACACATAGAGGTGCATTATACAATGGAAATGGACAGCTAATGACAAATGAGGGGCATTTTGAGGAGGTTACTGAATTCAAATAGCTAGGAACAATAATCACAATTATGAATGAGATGCAAAAAGAAATTAAACATAGGCTCAATTCTGCAAATACGTTCTATTATGCATTATAGGGACTCTTGACTCCCAACTTCTTTCAAAAACGTTAAACTGAAAGTTTATAAAACTATTATTCTCCCAGTTATATTATATGCATGCGAAACATGGACTCTTACTTTAAGGGAGCAAAAGAGATTACGAGTACTTGAGAATAAAATTCTTAGGGAAATTTTTGGACCAAAGAGAAATGAACAGACAGGTGGATGGGAAGACTACATAACAATGAACTACATGGTCTTTATAGGAAGCCGGCTATAATAACAGTTAAGTCTCGTAGACTGCGATGGGCAGGACATGGGGCACGAAAGGGAAATGAAAGACGTGCATGGAAGCTTCTTGTAGGAAAACCAAAGGAAAACGCCCAGTTGGTAGACCAAGAATGAGGTGGGAGTATAACATTAATCATTATTTGAGGGAAGTAGATTATACTGGGAATGATTGGAAAACAATAGGTCAGGATAGGGATGCATGGAGAGCTTATGTCCGCGCGGACATGAACCTACGGGTTCGATAGTGCCAGTGAGTTTAATTAGTTAGGGGCCTATATGTCCACTTCCACTGTCTTGGCAGGCAGTCACTCAGTTCTATGCAGTCTGTGATCTCAATTTCTGTCGACTAGAAACGACCTCTCAGATCTTGTGACCTTACTCCATGTGACTTATTTTTATTGGGTCGTGTGAAGTCCGAAGTTTACTTGAACAAAGAACGAACAGTTCTCCAACTTAAGGAAGAAATTCAACGTGTCATCAACAACATCAACAGAGATGTCTGTGAAAGGGTCATCACAACTTCATAGACCGAGTAACTCCCTGCCGAGACAGTGCAGGTGGACATATTCCTGATATAATTTCCCGCACTTAAATGCGAGTGTATTTAGATGAAAATAAAAAAAATTAAAAAATATTCCGAAGCATGTTTGACTTAGTTATTGCAGTTTTTAAAATTGCGTAAATGTACACTGAGCAACAAAAAATAAACTTTTTTTTTGTCTCGGAAAGAAAAACATGTGATTCTGATAGTATTTTTTTCTCTTCTTGTAAGCCCATGTTTCCCATAACAGAGATTTAGGCGCTCTCCCCCTACAGGGAAGTATTTGAACCATTCTAATTTAGTTCCACTTGTTTTCGTATAGATGTCATTTAAGTAGTCCGTGGTCAGCGTTCCGCCTCATACTGACATCTACGAAACCAAGGTAGTACTAGGACGGGAAAATTCGGTAAATTTTGCTTAGAGGCCTTTTTATTCAGGCTTAAGGATCTTTTACGAGCCTGAAAATCTTCAGACTCGGGACCCACGGCTTAAAGTCCCTCCCGGAGGACTTGCTCCTTGGATTTTTCCATCCTAAAAAATATCCATCGACCCCGGCCGGGTTTGAAGCCGCGACCCTCGGGACCAGAGGCAAGGAGCATAACCGCTAGTCCACCTCGGCTGATTTTTTTCTCCTGAATTCAAATATGATATCGATTTTTCTCCATCGCGCAAGGTTTCCGAGAGATTCCATCCTTTTAGCCGGGAACCAAGCATTTCAGACTGGTTTTTGGATAACTTTAAATCTCGTATGAGATCGTTAAGATCTTCTTGAGTCAATAAATGAGGCTCAGATGAACAGCTTTGTTCAAAGTTGTATCACCAAAATCTGTTTCTTCTTCTTCCTTACTTCCATCAGAATCTGAGCTCCCTTCATCTAATGTCACATGTTCTGGAGGCTTTGGTATGGGCAATTCTTCGCAGTGTGGAACTGTGATGTATACTCCAACTGTTTGTAGCTACAAACAGTTGAAGTATACATCACCGTACATAACAACGAGTAGCGGAATCTCAACCTGCAGAAGATGGACGATAACTTCCGAAAGCGCTCCAGTTAATTTTATATACAATATTTGAACAAAGTTGAGGAAGACGGCACCTAGCAACAGGAACAATTTAATTTTTAACTTTCATCATTAACATTCCTTGTTCCTAGGAATATGTCCCTGTGTTTGAGACTTTGGCATTGATTACTTGAAGTAGTAGCCGCATGGAGAACGAATTGGAGACTATTTGACCTCCGGAAAATTTTACCCCAGTGGAACCCATATCCGCGTTTCTTGGCGGTTGTTTTTTTACAGTGAAAGAAAGGTCACTCTTTCGACCAAGGTACTTTTTTTGGCCTGGCTTATCGTCTTCGAACTGTCCTGTATGGGCAACACTTTCATCAGCAATGCTACCGCTGGCATAGGTTTATTTAGTAAATTAAATGTAATAATGTAGGTGCTAAATGGTTGAGGGGTGGAGCTGTGATACATTTTGAGCCGATTTACGTGACAAGTGACAACAGGCGCACATTATCCTTCAATTATACATGTCATCAACGTGTCTGATATTGATCTTGCGGATGTAGCCATCTAAATGCTTATTGGCGTGTTTCATTTGAAATGCAGAAACCGCGAATATGGAATGGTAATTTGTATGGGCATATAGGGGATACGTTCCAAGGTTACAGAATAAAATAAAATTATCATAAGTAATGCCACGAGTGATTTCCAAATTATCGATAAATTCACGACTAACGAACTGGTATTTGTTAGGACTATTTAACGAATAAAATTAAGCTGTTTACTCACAAATCATTATTTAACTATACTTACTTACTTACTTACTTACTCACTGGCACTATCGAACCCGTAGGTTCATGGCCGCACGGACATAAGCTCTCCATACATCCCTATCCTGAGCTAATGTTTTCCAATCATTTCCTGTATAATCTACTTCCCTCAAATCATAGTTAATGTTGTTCTCTCCCCCTCATTCTTGGTCTACCAACTGGGCGTTTTCCTTCTGGCTTTCCTACAAGAAGTTTCCATGCACGTCTTTCATTCCCCATACGCGCAACATGTCCTGCCCATCGCAGTCTACGGGACTTAACTGTTCTTATTATATCTGGCTTCCTATAAAGACCATGTAGTTCATTGTTATGTAGTCTTCTCCATTCACCTGTCTGTTCATCTCTCTTTGGTCCAAAAATTTTCCTAAGAACTTTATTCTCAAATACTCGTAATCTCCTTTCCTCCCTTAAAGTAAGAGTCCATGTTTCGCACCCATATAATATAACTGGTAGAATAATAGTTTTATATATTTTCAGCTTAACGTTTTTTGAAAGGAGTTGGGACATCAAAAGTCTCTGGCAATGCATAATAGCATGCATTTCCAGAATTGAGCCTATGTTTAATTTCTTTGTGCATCTCATTCCTATTTGTGATTATTGTTCCTAGGTATTCATTATTTAACTATAGTTATTTTAAAATATTTATATATTTAATGTAAACGGCTATGTTTGAAAACAAATAAGAAACGATTGGTACGCTTCATTTGATTCATTTGTTCGTCACTGCAACCAGATCATATTATTTATTGCCAAAGGAACGCAATATTGTAAGAATGCACTCTAGTGGAGAAAAAATGAAACACATCAAACTGCATATTAATTCATTTCTGATGTCGTATGATGTAAATATGACAATTATATTTTTTTGGGAAAAAATACATTTAAGAAAGTGCAAACAGTGGTTTCTTTTTTTTTTTTGGTGGTTATAATCAATTGCTATAAGTGTTTTTATATTAACTCCCGCATGCGGTATGTGTTGACATTCATGCACTATATATAACAATCTGGTAGCCGTATTTCTCACAGGCTCAGTCACTGCAAAATAATGCTATGACCTATTCAGAATGTTAAAAAGGAGGTGCTTTCTTTATTATGATAAACTTTAGTTGGTAAATTCTAGGCGAAACACGACTGTGATTGGTTGTAAATCAAAAATCATTGTAACGTGATTGGTCATTGACTCCCATTTGGGGCATGAGTTAAATAGTCAAAATAAAATAGATTAATGAGATATTTTGAACAATATCTATTGATTATTATTGTCAGGTTTAGGCAAGAACTTAAAGAACTCGGTAATTTTTTTCCTGTTTTGCCGCTTTTAAAAAGGTCTTTCAATTAAGACTGATATTCAGCTGTGAATTATGCGATAGAATTCCTTATTTTGTCTTCGGATTTCTTGATTCATTAACATTGAAACAGCCTGATATAGAAGCAAATGATTCGCCAACGTCTATAAACGGTCAAGCATTTCTATTTTTACTTTAAGCGGCAACACTACTTTTTTTTTCGCTTCGGTACTAATTTTTCTTTCCTTTTACTCGACGTTATAAACTGGTAACAAAGCACAAGAGACACGTGTTATTCAATCAAAAATATTGCAACGAATGACAAGGTGAAACAATAATATACCGATATGGCGATGGAGGCATTTATCAAAATACATATCGGCATGTGAAATACAATACCTTTTAACAATGAACATTAGGGTTAGTGACAATAATGTTTGTTTTGTTTTGATATTTATTTGTCCATTTGGTTTGAATCACTGTTTGTAAAAGCTGCCTTGGCACCTGCCTGCAGTAAAAAAAAGAAAAAAAAAGCTGCTGATGGTCAATAAAGAACACTAAATAAGAATGAGATGCACAAAGAAATTAAACATAGGCTCAATTCTGGAAATGCGTGCTATTATGCATTGCAGAGACTTTTGATGCCCCAACTCCTTTCAAAAAAACGTTAAACTGAAAATATATACTACTATTATTCTACCAGTTATATTATATGGGTGCGAAACATAGACTCTTATTTTAAGGGAGGAAAGAAGATTAAGAGTATTTGAGAATAAAGTTCTTAGGAAGATGTTTGGACCAAAGAGAAATGAACAGACAGGCGAATGGAGACGACTACATAACAATGAACTACATGGTAGTTATAGGAAGGCAGATATAATAAGGACAGTCAAGTCTCTAGACTGCGATGGGCAGGACATGTGGCACGTGTGGGAAATGAAAGACATGCATGGAAGCTTCTTGTAGGAAAACCAGAGGGAAAACGCCCAGTTGGTAGACCAAGAATGAGATGGGAGAATAACATTAACTATGGTTTGAGGGAAGCAGATTATACAGGGAATTATTGGCTCAGGATAGGGATGTATGGAGAGCATATGTCCACACGGCCATACACCTACGGGTTTGAGAGTGCCAGTGAGTAAGTAATCCTTCTAATATACCGACTGGATCCGCGAATAAATACATTTTTAGCAGGGAATACAGGGACTGCGTCGCAATTTTTTAGCACGCGAATATGGAGCTTTAACTGTACATTAATGAGAATACATCAAGCAGGTTTCACAAATGAGGAAATTAAAAAAAAAAGTGGCTGAATTCAAATATATAGGATAAATAATTACAGCAATGAGACGGACAAACATATTAAACATTGATTCAATTCTGTAAAGCTGCGAGACTTGCCCTTGTTCGAGTTTCCATGGGCGAAGAAATTTTCTCATGGAATTTCGGCCATTAATGGACCGAAATAATACAGTTCCAGTTTTTTCTCAAAACACATTAAACCAGGTGTGTCCAACCCGTACATAACAATGAGGTATATGATCTCTATAGGAAACCAGTTATTATAACAGTTAAAAAATCTCGTAGACTGCGTTTGGCTGGACATGCGGAATGGATGAGGAATGAAAGGAGAGCATGGAAGCTCATTGTTTGGAAAACCAGAGGGAAAGCTCTCAGTTGGCAGGCCAAGAATGATATGGGAGAATAATATTAACCATGATTTGAGGGATGTAGATTATATAGGGGATGAAGGAAAATATTAGCTCAGGATAGGGATTTATGGAGAGATTATGCCCACGCGGTCGTAAACTTCCGTTTTCGATAGTGACAGTTAGTTGAGGGGTCTAGTGAGAGAGGAAGCTATAGCACTTTGACAACAAATGGAAATAACACTGGTCAACATGATTTTTTGTCCCATGAGTACCAATAGTTGTACTTAATGCAGTATTTATCGTGTTTTCAAATATGTATTCGGAATTTCTCCATCACCCACAGTTTTTTTTATTTCAAAATCATTTACTGGATTTAAATAATTATTTTTATATAAACGTTTTTTCGTCCATTTGTTCATTGTAAAATAAAACCAAATGAGCTAACTCAGGAGATTTCAGCTATGGAAAAGAGATATCAAGGCAAATAGAATCCTAATATGCTGGCCGATTATTGTTGGACTATCAAGAGGAATGGTCCACAGGCGAAATATAACAGAAAATCGTCATTTCTTACTTTCTAGGTGAGTCCGAATGTTCGGATATTGTGTAGTTACGAATGTAGAAAATATTAAAGTGTTTGGAATTATAAATTCCTGTCTCTCGGAAACCTTGCGTGATGTAGAAAAACCGATATCATATTTGAATTCAGGAGAAAAAATACTATCAGAATCACATATTTTTCTTTCTGAGACAAAAAAAAAGTTTTTTTTTTTTTTCCACAGTGTAATCAGTGCTATTTACATTAAAATATATATTTTTCCTTTTGCATAGTTTACGTAACAGTAAGTTAAAAAACAAAAAAGTTACCCCTTTATTGTACAAATAATTTCGTAGTATAATGCTTTTTATAGTCCAATTTATTTCAATTTGTTGTCAAAGTGGCATAGCTCCATCTCTTACTATTGTACGTAACAGAATTGCATGGAAGATGAGGTTGGGAACTAGGGCACAAATACTGAAGCTATTTCAAGATAAGCGAAGAGATTGTGAGTTTATTTTCTAAAGCACTCAGCTGAGAATGATTACAGACATATTTAAGGTCGTTTAAAGTGATGTACGATGTTTATGTTTCCGCGAGACGAAAGATCACTTCCTTCTGCAACTTATGCAGACATTAACTTATCCAGATTCAAGATGACTCTTACATTTGCTGAGAAATTCACTGACGTGAGAACTGTCCACCATTGCAAGCTGAAACCTACCTCGAAATTTCTCCCAGAGAAGCTTTGTGATGTATCAAGGCCATGTCCAAAATATCTGCCGTTTTTAACTGCGAGGCACAGAAATCTAAGCCAGAATCCAGCAATGGCAAACAATTGTGCGAAGCAGATGGACGTCCCTGATAGACTTACAGTGGTGTCGAATGCGATCTGGACGCAGATAGTGAGGGTTGTCCAATCCACCATGTAAGGATTTGGGTTTATTCCTTCTTTTTCTTCTCCTTCTTCTTCTTATTCATAATTTGTAGGATTTTCATCCTGTTTATTTCCAAAATAACTCCTCGTAGGAAGACGTATTGAATGTGCATCCACTGTCTATCCGTCTGTTGGCTGGACTTACGTCCTTTGGTATATCTTCTTTAGCTCTTTTTGCAAGTATGTTGTCTTCCATTCTTCCTATATGACCTTTCCAAAATGTTCGTCTATCTGTAATAAATTTGGTTATGTCTTGAATATTTCTTATGTATTTCTTCCGTGTAGTTTAAATGAGAGATTTAGCGCTGGGTTTTAGTGCCTTGCAGTTAAAAACGGCAGATATTTTTGGACACTGTATTGGTATATCACAACGCTTCTCTGGGAGAAATTTCATATTAGGTTCGTCATGCAATGGTTGACAGTTCCCTTGTTATTTTACTCAATTCCTTTGTGACGGAGTTTTTTTTTATAAACTTTCATATACAATTTGACATAAAACATGAAAATTAATGCTCTTCCGTATTTTTCAAAGTAGTATTTTTTACTCGTGGCGCGACAGGCCTACAAGGCCCTTAGCCTACCAGCCGACTGCTGGCCTTACATCCACATGCGTCAATCACAGAGGTAGATGATCATCCGGCCAGTGTAGGGGGTGACATGTGGTCAGCATGTCGTCCCACAGCCGTTATAGCTGGTTTTCTCAACCTGGAACCGCTACTTGTTGTAGCTATCCAAATGCCTCACGATGATGGGTGGGCACCGGTCCCATACTGGCCGAAATTCCATGAGAACATTTCTTCCCCCCATGGAGACCCGAACCAGCGCAAGTCCCTTACCTCTGCGCCAAGGATTTCCTGCCTTAACCACTCGGCTACGGCGCGGGACTTCAAAGTAGTATACGCCGTACCGTAGTTGTTAAGGCACTGCGCTACAAGCCGGAAGGTCGAGGGTTCTAGTCCCGGTGGTGTCAGGATTTTTAAACTGACCCAAACCTTCTGGCGGCACTATGGCCCTGGGGTCGACTCAGCCTCTAACGGAAATGAGTACCAGACACTTGTTCTGGGGGTAAAGGCGACCGTCACGCAGGGCTGACAACCCCTGGATGACATCAAGTGCCGATTGTCCAGAAAAAGTGGGGGCCTTAACCTCCTACTACCCCAAGAGCCTCCTGAGGCCTGTAGTGGGATTACTTTACTTTTTTAGGGATTCTCTCTTCCATAGAGAAATAGTTAGGCGACACTAGCGCTAACACACTTTCTCTCTAGTCATGCAACCTAACTTGGGCGAGTAATACCAACAAAACATATTTATTATTAGTATTATTATTATTATTATTATTATTATTATTATTATGATTATTATTATTATTATTATTATTATTATTATTATTATTATTATTATTATTATTATATTATATATTAAAGTAAAGTAAAGTGATCCCACAACAGGCCCGGAGGCCCTTGGGGTAGTAGGAAGTTATGGCTCCCACTTTTCTAGACAATCGGCACTTTACGTCAGCCGGGTTGTCAGCCCTGCGTGACGGCCGCCTTTACCCCCAGAACAAGCGTCTGGTACTCATTTCCGTTAGAGGCTGAGTCGACCCCATGGCCATAGTGCCGCCAGAGGGTTTGGGTCAGTTTAAAAATCCTGACTCCCAACGGGACTTGAACCCTCGACCCTCCGGCTTGTAGCTCAGTGCCTTAACCACTACGCTACGGCGTGCCCCCATACATTTTTATTATTATTATTATTATTATTATTATTATTATTATTATTATTATTATTATTATTATTATTATTATTATTATTATTATTATTATAAATCGGTAGCGGTGGACTAGTGGTTATGCTCCTTACCTCTTGTCCCGAGGGTCGCGGGTTTAAACCTGGCCGGGGTCGATGGATTTTTAGGACGGAAAAATCCAAGGAGCAAGTCCTCCGAGAGGGACTTTAAGCCGTGAGTCCCGAGTCTGAAGATTTTCGGGCTCGTAAAAAATCCTTAATCCTGAATGAAAAGGCCTCTAAGCAAAATTTACCGAATTTTCCCGTCCTAGTACTACCTTGGTTTCCTAGATGTCAATATGAGGCGGAACGCTGGCCACGGACCACTAAAAAAATACATCTATACGAAAACAAGTGTAACTAAATTAGTATGGTTCAAATTCATCCCTGTAGGGGGGGAGCGCCTAAATCTCTGTAAAGGGAAAAACGTGAGCTTACAATATAATACAAAATTATTATTATTATTATTATTATTATTATTATTATTATTATTATTATTATTATTATTATTATTATTATTATTTTAGAAAATGCAATATTTTCTTCAACCGGACCTAATTCCGATCATCTTTATCATTCATTTAATTAGAGGTGCCTATTATTGTTCAATGACGTGGTCTCCAGATAGCATTCCTGCCTCATACCAAGAGGGTCTGGGTTCAATCCCCGATCGGGACATGTTTTCTGGGTGATTTTTTTGTATGTCTACCGCAATAGTAGTGGATGAAAGCCGAGTTTCTATAAAACTGGGCCGTGGTAATTTAGCCCTGAAGGCCAATGAAACAGAATCAAACCGGCCGTGAAAGCCTATAATTCTACATAAAACATTAAAATGTTATTTTATTGCAGTTGTTATGTCAGTTACTATGGAGTTCGTCTACGTCATCGCAATTGTGCTGATCTTATGATCTTATTTTCAAGTGAAAACTTTCATGCAACCGAAATGTTTTATTTGGTGTCTAAAACCAGAAACTGACTTACGTAAATTATATCCACTTGGGTTTAAGAACAGTTGAAGCTTCTATTGCTGTTTGCCACAAATTGTCTGGTGATAATTTGAATTTGCTTGTGCCTAATTGACTATATTTGTAGCTGAAACACGTAAAACCGTTTTTGTATGCTTTTGAGATCACTCTAATGAAGAGAAAAACAAACCAATTTGATTAAAATATATTTTAGAATCTGCATCATATTTGGAAATGTATTGATATTAATAGAGACTAGATGTTAAAGCTTTTCTGCTTTATAGTAGTCTTATAAAAAAAGTCGATAAATGATTGGTGAAAGATTGTTCATTGTCTTCCTAAATTCTGACGTGCTTTAATGATAAATTGTACCTTCCAGAGGCTATTGTAATTTATTAATTATTTCGTACTTTTTGCTCGCAATTTGTGAAATATAATAGCAAAATAATATTTCAATGTATGGTTGTCAATTTATGGGGAATTTATGAAAAATAACAATTTAATTTACGATGCTATAAATTGTTTTTTGTTTCATATATCGATATGGCATTTCATACTGCTTTATATGTATCGATATTTGATGAAATAAATAATACGGATGTTGTGTCGGGGATGTGTAGGGAATATACGGGGTTGTCTTTATGGCAGAAGTGATTTGTTTTGTGCTATTGACAATTCTGGGTCAGGACATGTGGCGGATTTATGGTGATATTGATTCAGTGTTGTGATTGGAAGTGAAACAAGTGTTAAGTGTTAAATCCACCGCCATGGATCACCGCAGTCTCAACTGTATCGGCCGGATGTCGAGCCAACAGAAGAATGGCGGAGGAGATGGCACTGACAGTGGCAAGAGGCGTCCACACAGCTGGCACAGTTCCACCCAGACGCTGTGTCGCGCCGGTATGTAGCCATTCGGCGCCTCTTTCTCTTCTTTTAGGCTAAAAACTTTTTTTTTGCTCTTCCATGTTCCTCTTGTAACCCCTTCGTATATATATCATCGCCAGGAAATTTCTGAGTTTTGACTTTGAAGATTTTTATTTCCGAGACATAACGGAAAGAAAAAAGAAAACCATTTGAATGCAAAGATATTCGTTTTATCAAAGGAGATTATTCTCTATATTAATAGGCCTACTGAAAACTCTATATTTCAATTGATTTCAGTTTTCTATATTAATACTGAAATCTGGATATTTCAGTGGAATTTCAGTTCTCTATATTGACACCGAAAACTCGATTGTTGTTAATTTCAATTTTCTATATTAACACTGAAAATTCGATATTCACGTTTAATTTCAGTTTTCTATGTTAACACTGAAAACTCGATATTTGCCTTTAATTTCAGTTTTCTATATCAACACTGAAAACTCAGTATTTCAATTGATTTCAGTTTTCTATATTAATACTGAAAACTCTATATTTCAATTGATTTCACTTTTCTATATTAATACTGAAAACTCTATATTTCAATTGATTTCACTTTTCTATATTAATACTGAAAACACTATATTTCAATTGATTTCAGTTTTCTATATTAATACTGAAAACTCTATATTTCAATTGATTTCAGTTTTCTATATTAATACTGAAAACTCTATATTTCAATTGATTTCACTTTTCTATATTAATACTGAAAACTCTATATTTCAATTGATTTCAGTTTTCTATATTAATACTGAAAACTCTATATTTCAATTGATTTCACTTTTCTATATTAATACTGAAAACTCTATATTTCAATTGATTTCAGTTTTCTATATTAATACTGAAAACTCTATATTTCAATTGATTTCAGTTTTCTATATTAATACTGAAAACTCTATATTTCAATTGATTTCACTTTTCTATATTAATACTGAAATCTGGATATTTCAGTGGAATTTCAGTTCTCTATATTGACACCGAAAACTCGATTTTTGTTAATTTCAATTTTCTATATTAACACTGGAAATTCGATATTCACGTTTAATTTCAGTTTTCTATGTTAACACTGAAAACTCGATATTTGCCTTTAATTTCAGTTTTCTATATCAACACTGAAAACTCGATATTTCTCGAATACCAGTTTTCTATCTTAACACTGAAAACTTGACACTTCATTGAAATTCAGTTTCTATATTAAAACTGAAAACTCGATATTTCAGTCGAATTTAAGTTTTCTATATTAACATTGAAGCAAGCATCTATATTTCAGTCGAATTTCAGTTTTGTATATTGACACTGAAAATTCGATATTTCAGTCGAATTTAAGTTTTATATATTAACACTGAAGTAGGCTATCTGTATTTCAGTCGAATTTCAGTTTTATATATTAACATAAAAACTCGATATTTCTCGAATACCAGTTTTCTATCTTAACACTGAAAACTCGATACTTAAGTGAAATTCAGTTTTCTATGTTAACACTGAAAACTCGATATTTCAGTCGAATTTAAGTTTTCTGTATTAACACTGAAATATCTATATTTCAGTCGAATTTCAGTTTTTTATATTAACACTGAAATCTCGATATTTAAGTTGAATCGGATGTTGTAAAAAGAAGCCTGAATGACGCTTAAACAATTTCAAGTTGTTTGGAAAAAAGCTCTGCAATTACCTTGTGTTTTTTTATTAAGGGAATGTAATTTTATCTGATAGAAATTAATGTAAAATAATTCGTTTTATGAAAGTGTTTTGTAGTTTTCATGGAGAATTTATTTTTTGATGATGGCTGATTTGGGTCCTTTTTACAATTTAATGATGACATTATTCTAATTTTTTAGTTGAATTTAAACGAAAGCATTTTTCTTTTAAAAATAATAGAGCGTTAATCATTAACAGACGCGTATAGTCTAAGATATTGAAGAGAAAACACAGGAAAACAAAACATCGCTGTTTGAACGTCCAATGTAGGCCTATACTGAATTCATGTTTTCATCGCAGCCTGGAATAGACAACAGTGTTTGAATATACCCGGTAAGTCCCTCATAAAGACATGGGTGCTCCCCTAGCGGATATTTCATGACCGTATATAGTCCACAGATGAGAAGAATGAGAGCAAGGCACGAAGGGGGGCACGGGGAATTGCAAGCGATACAATGGCTTACTATCTTATAATTTAGGAACAGTCCATGATGTCACTTACATCTGTAGATTATTTCAGGCGTATTCAATATAATGTTATATATTTTATGTTTTATGGTAATTAAATTTGCTCTTCTTATTAAGTTTAGTTACTTTATGTTTTAAGGTTTCGTAGTTCACTGTGACGTAGATAGGTAGATAGATGGAAAGCTCTGCGGCCATCACTTAAGTAGTGGAGTGCCACAAGGCAGTATCCTAGGACCTACACTTTTCAATATATACATAAATGATATTCCACATGACAATAGATATAGCAACACTCATCTATTTATGTATGCAAATGACACTCTAATCACTAGTCAATCCTCCCGAAGAATACACGCGTCTAGACAGATTCAAAATAACCTTAATATTCTCGAACCATGG
The DNA here is from genome assembly GCA_030220185.1 of Diploptera punctata. Lineage (NCBI taxonomy): Eukaryota > Metazoa > Arthropoda > Insecta > Blattodea > Blaberidae > Diploptera > Diploptera punctata. The sequence goes on along the minus strand of JASPKZ010003047.1, from coordinate 607,277 downwards.
TTGCAAAAATGGAGAATAAAAATAAACGTAGATACATGCCAAACAGTTACTTTATACAAAAAGGTATTCTCAATATCGATACATGCCCCCACAATTAAGTCTTTGTGGACACAACATCGAGTGTAAAAACGAAGCCATTTATTTAGGCGTAACACTCGACAAAAAAAAACCCACTGTTTAAACAACATATCCAAAATACGTTAGGCAAAGCGTATGGGACATTGAAGCTGCTATACTGTGAGGTAAGGGCGATGATTAAAATTTTGAAGTGTGTCCGTCAGACTCAGAACTAACACGTCCCGCTCAGCGTCTAAATGAAGGTAACTTATAGTACAATCCTTCATGATATAATGTGCTGTGTATGAAATACCTACTGATTTCATACACTTCGTCTGTGCACTGTACATTTAGTTACGCATACTTCTTTAGATTTGTGAATTCATGAGTGACATGTGGTCAGCACAGCTTCAACAACACATGTAGTAGGCAACAAAGGTATTGCTTTGGCGGTGAAATTTGATTACATTTTGCTCACATGCACTAATTTAGACTTGAGGTTCTTTTAGGAGTCTGAAAGTCTTCAGACTCGGGATCTACGGCTTGAAATCTCTCCCGAAGGAGTTTTTTATTGGATTCTTTCCTTCCTAAAAACCTATCGAACCCCGACCGGGTTTGAATTCACGATCATCGGAACTAGAGGCAAGGAACATAACCACTAGACCACCGCGACCCAACCTCAGAAGTGGGTTACAAGTACGCCATACCATGGGAGAATATCAGAAATGATAACCTGATGACATTGTTTTTTTTTTAATTGGAGAAACTCAATTTCTAGATTACGTTAATTAGTTGAAATTTACAAAATTATGTTTAGAGTTCTCCAGTTGGAACTTGCTTTAATGTGTGATGGGTTGCTCTTAGTAAGTTTGTGGTCGTATCAAACTACTCTATTATTCGATGACTTGCTGGAACTTTAACGAAGCTTTCAACAGACGAACAAACTTTGGTAGATCTGATATTTCGGAAACCATTATTTCCCGCACACAGATTTGCATGTAATGTACTTGGAGATAAGACTTTTTGCTACCTACTCCGTTCTACCAGATTTGCATAATATGGATAAGTCAATTTTCTCATTTACACACTTGTTAATGTCGCCTCATTTCGCGTGAATAAAAAACCCGTCGCGCAGCAACTGCGTAAACTAAGCGAATCCATCAGCAAGTCGAATTAATGTCCCATTTTACAGGTTTATGGAATATATATTTCTTGTTAAATTGGAAAAAACTTAATTTTTTATTCCAGCTTACTTGTAAAACATTATCCCAGGATATTGATGTGTGAAGTGTTTATGTCCGTATTTATGTCTGTGGTTTTCCTACATTAAGTTTCCATGCCCCTCTTTCATTCCTTATTCACACCATATGATTTGCCCATCGCAGTCTACGAGATTGAACTGTTCTTCTTATATATTTATATATTCATCCATAGTAATTCTAGCCGAAGGCAGGTCCTTCACTGCAAGCATAGCATTTTCATGATATGCTTGCAGCTTTACTAGGGAATGTAGGTGTTGCTTTCCACACCGGTGAAGGATGATGATGATGATGATAATTATGGCCATATGATTTCGGGGACCGTTTGGGCCTTAAAGTTTTCCTGACATTTGTCTTACAGGTGAGGAAAAACCTCGATAAAAACCTCACCCAGAAAAACTGCCCCGACCGGGGATCGAACCCTGGCCCGCTGCGTGACAAGATAGCACGCTACCTCGAGACCACAGCGGTGGACATATATATATTATCAGTTAATCTATAAATATGAAAACGAATGTATGTCTGTCTGTCTTTTATAGACTTCTAACTGTTCAACCGATCTTCGTGAAAATTTGTATGTACAGGTTTTCAGATGCAGCGTGTATTTAGCTGTTATCTATTATGTTCTGAGACCACTATGTGTAGTAGTTCACCTGAAACGAAAATTTAAAAATCGTTCTAGCGATCGCAATTTTCGATGTTCCACAACAAAATTCGGAATATAAACAATATAAAATAAACCAAATTATGTATTATCATAAGTAATGCCACGAGTGATTTCCAATTTTTCTAGAGAATTTGGAAATCAAGAGTGGCATTTGTTAGGACTATTTAACGAATAAAATTAAGCTGTTTACTCACAAATCATTATTTAACTATAGTTATTTTAAAATATTTATATATTTAATGTAAACGGCGATGTTTGGAAACAAATGAGAAACGATAGGTACGCTTCATCTGCTTCTTTTGTTTTATCACTGCAACCAGATCATACTATTTATTGCCAAAGGAACGCAATATTGTAAGAATGCTCTCTAGTGGAGAAAAAATGAAACACATCAAACTGTATATTAATTCATTTGTGATGTCGTATGATGTAAATATGACAATTATATTTTTCTGCATTGTTACCTGGGAAAAATACATTTAAGAAAGTGCAAACAGTGGTTTCTTTTTTTGGTGGTATAATCAATTGCTACAAATGTTTTTATATTAACTCCCGCATGCGGCATGTGTTGACATTCATGCACTATATATACAATCTGGTAGCCGTATTTCTCATAGGCTCAGTCACTGCAAAATAATGGTCAGACCTGTTCAGAATATTAAAAAGGAGGAGCTTTCTTTAATATGGTAATTATAACACTGATAAATATTTCGTGAAACAGGACTCTGATTGGTTGTAAAACAGAAATCATTGAAACGTGATTGGTCATTGACTGCCATTTGGGGCATGAGTTAAATAGTCCACAAAAATCAGCGAAATCCGAAATCCGAAGTGGGAGGGTTTACCTGAATTAATATATAAAAATTAATGTTTGCTTGTTTGTTTGTTCGTACTTTATGCGCGGCCATACCGTTGATCCGATTGTGTTAGCGGATTTTTGCAAAATGTTCAGGAGATTCCCGGAATGAACATAAGCTATAAGAGAGTTGTGATACTCAACTCCTACACCCTTAAAAATACCCTTTGTAGTGAAAAACGTAAAAAAGTCCCTTTTTATCCTTTAATGGTTTACGCTGCCTAAACCATAACAAATACACAAACTTAATGTACACAGAATTGAATATGCCAAAAAACTCTACAAAAAAGTCCGCGACAGCATATGTATATTTATCGTTTACAGAGAACATACAGTAACCATTTTTGTCTTTCATTGATGCCAAGGAGATCGGGATAAGTAGATTCCCGGGCAAGAATGTGCTGCCATACCATTCATTTGATTATCATGAAGCTTTTTGCAAAATGTTGGATTTTCCTGGAAGGTTATAGGTTATAAGTCCGCGACAGCATATGTTTATCCTTTAAGGATAACTCACAATAACCATTTTTGTCTTTCATTGATTCCAAGAAGACCGGGATAAGTAGATTCCCGGGCAAGCATAGCAGCGCACGGCGGGTATTCTTTTATGGATAACTCAAAATAACGAATTTTGCTTTTAGCTCATTTATGCCAAGTACATCGGGTGCGTAGATTCCCTGCCAACGCCGGGTAATCAGCACGCGGTATCTAAAAATAATAACTATATAATTTTATATTTATTTTTCCTTTTACTTATTTCAACTAAATGCAAAAACACGGCATCATTTATTAAGGCGTAGCAGCGCACGTCGGATGTTTGTTGGTTTGAAATAAAAAAAATACTCTACAGGTGATTATAAAGTCCCAGTTCATTTTGTGGATAACGTAGCGCAAATAAAACAAAAATTATAAGGTAGTTTCTGTTATCAACTTAGTGTTCAACATAACCTCAATCAGTCTCAAAACATTTTTTCCAACGACGCACCGTCGCCCGGAAAACATGCACCAACATATCCTCTGTAATCATTTGACTCGCTTGGCGTATGCGTTCTTTCAGCAATTGCAGATTAGGAAACTTGGTTCTGTACACCTGTTGCTTGATGAACCCCCAAGCAAAAAGTCCAGGGGTGCGACGTCTGGCGAACGAGGTGCCCAGATACGAGGAGGTGCCCTTCCAATCCACCTTTTGGGAAACCTGTCATTGAGATACCCCGCGTATAGCCAGAGCAAAGTGTGATGGTGCTCCATCTTGTTGTAACACCACTGTATCAATGGTACCATCTTGCTGTAACTGTGGCTGTAAGAAAAGTTGCAACATATGAAGATACACGTCTCCCGTGATGGTTTCCTTTGGAATCTGTCTCTAACTTCCTCGTATGACTGGCCTCTTATAACGCGCAGCAACAATCCCTATCCGCTCTTCAATGGTGAACATATTTGTATCTTTCGAATGGCTGTAACAGAAATACGATATGTAAGCGATTTCTTTAAAATGTACTGAGACTTTATAATCACACTGTAGAATCCGCCATGTTTGGGTTAGTCGCAGTGTATACCATATAATTAATTAACCTTCGATATTTAATTTATTTAGACGTAGGAGATGCACGCCGGGTATTAGCTAGTGTTACAATAAAGTATTGTGATTTCGTGCATCATTATGCTCGCTATATTATCGTACGACTTGGTGATTTTGTTAATGGGCTTAATGAAGGTCACGTGGATGGTTTGAAAGATGAACACTCTAGTAGCTTTAATGATTTTAAATCCGATAAAGTATTTTCACGAAGGGATTTTCTGCTAACGCGTTTCCAAGTGAAGATAAAAGTCGCTCCTTCCCTAACTTTACTTTAATGTGTTTGAATAATCGTGAGTGAAAGTGGAAAAGTCTGTACTCTAAATGATTTACTAACAACCTAAGATTCCAGAAACGCGTTACTTGCAGTTCTGAAATCAGGCTGTGCGAAGACTTTGATAAAACCCAGTCTTGATTAACAAAAGTAAAAAAACCCAAACCCTCTGGCGGCACAATGGCCATGGGGTCGACTCAGCCTCTAACGCAAATGAGTACCAGACGCTTGTTCTGGGGGTAAAGGCGGCCGTCACGCAGGACTGACAACCCTGCTGACGTAAAGTGCCGATTGTCTAGAAAAAGTGGGAGCCTTAACTTCCTACTACCCCAAGGGCCTCCGGGCCTGTTGTGGGATCACTTTACTGCCCTTCATGGTATATTTACCTTGTCGTGGTGGAGTGGCTTGCGTGCTTAAATGATCCTGAGAGCTATGCCGGCGGTAGCATTGCTGCCGATAGGGTTACCCATGCCGGACTGGTCGAAGGTGGTAAGCCAGACGAAAAAAGTACCTTGGTCGAAAGAGTGACGATCTTTCACCGTAAAAATACAACCGTCAAGAAATGCGGACATGGGTTCATCTGGGGTAAAATTTTCCGGAGGTCAAATAGTCCCCCATTCGGAGCCAGATATAATAAGAACAGTTAAGTCTCGTAGACTGCGATGGGCAGGACATGTTGCACGTATGGGGAATGAAAGACTTGCATGGAAACTTCTTGTAGGGAAGTCAGAAGGAAAACGCCCATTTGGTAGACCAAGAATGAGGTGGGAGAACAACATTAACTATGATTTGAGGGAAGTAGATTGTACAGGGAATGATTGGAAAGCATTGGCTCAGGATAGGGATGTGTGGAGAGCTTATGTCCGCGCGGCCATGAACCTACTGGTTCGATAGTGCCAGTGAGTAAATAAGTAAGTAAGTAAAAAAACGGGTTTTAACTAAATCTATATCAATTATAAAAATGTTTTACCTTATAAAACAAAAAATCAATATCCTGCAAGAAATTGATATTACACCGAGCTACAAAAAATAAACTTTTTTTTTTGTCTCAGAAAAACAAGTACTATGTGATTCTAATAGTATTTTTTCTCCTGAATTCAAATATTATATCGGTTTTTCTCCATCACGCAAGGTTTCCGAGAGACAAACATTTATAATTTCAAACACTTTAATATGTTCTTCATTCGTAACTATTCAATGTCCGAACATTCGGACTCACATAGAAAGTAAGAAATGACGAGTTTCTGCTATATTTCGCCTGTGGAGCATCCCTCTTGATGGTCCAACAATAATCGGCCAGCATACTAGGATTCCATTTGCCTTGATATATCACTTTCATAGCTGAAATCTCCTGAGTTAGCTCATTTGGTTTTATTTTACAATTGATAAATGGACGAAAAAAAGTTTATTAAAAAAATAATTATTTAAATCCATTAATTGAAATTGAAATAAAAAACCTGTGGGTGATGGTTTTTCTCCATCACGCAAAGTTTCCGAGAGACTGACATTTATAATTTCAAACACTTTAATATTTTCTACATTCGTAACTACACAATATTCGAACATTTGGACTTATCTAGAAAGTAAGAAATGACGATTTTCTGCTATATTTCGCCTGTGGAGCATCACTCTTGATGGTCCAACAATAATCGGCCAGCATTTTAGGATTCCATTTGCCTTGATATATCTTTTCCATAGCTGAAATATCCTGATGAATGTGTTCCCCGTTTTATTTTACAATGGACAAATGGACGAAAAAACGTTTATTAAAAAATAATTATTTAAATCCATTAATTGAAAATGAAATAAAAAAAACTGAGTGATGGAGAAATTTCGAATACATATTTGAAAACATTATAAAAATTGCATTAAGTACAACTATTGGTACTCATAAGACAAAAATCATGTTGACCCGTGTTATCAAGGAAGCAGAAAATAAAAAAAATATAAATGCGAACACACCCAACAACCAAAGCCCTCTGTATAAAATATACAAATAATTAAAAACAGTACGATAATAATTGCTGAGGATGAAGCATGTCTTTGAAAGGCCTAGAATTTTATTAGTGTGACGACGTTTATAACAGAAGTTATTATAGTTGAGGACGATTATTTTATCAGGTATAGTATTTTTAGAATTAAAATAATTTTATCCTCAACAATGTTCAAACATAATTACTAAGAGTATAGATTAATTAAACTGGAAGTAAATATCAATAAAACTAAATATATGGTCACACGTAGAAATTCATTAAATAATGGAAATGGACAGCAAAAGACAAATGAGGGAAATTTTGAGGAGGTGGCTGAATTCAAATACCTAGGAACAATAATCACAAGTAGGAATGAGATGCACAAAGAAATTAAACATAGGCTCAATTCTGGAAATGCGTGCTATTATGCATTGCAGAGACTCTTGATGTCCCAACTCCTTTCAAAAAACGTTAAACTGAAAATATATAAAACTATTATTCTACCAGTTATATTATATGGGTGCGAAACATGGACTCTTACTTTAAGGGAGCAAATTATATTAGGAGTTTTTGAGAATAATGTTCTTAGGAAAATTTTTGGACCAAAGAGAGATG